>OY292518.1:4732132-4939085 GCA_958496365.1 Subacronicta megacephala
AAATAATTTTGATATTATATTATTTTTACTGCAGCTACGTGTTAACTTTATCAACGAATTTTTAATTTTATTTCAAGCTTTGTTGTTTTTACAACGATTGTTCTATTTAACACGGAAACGGAATGGCTGGAGTTTAAACAGCATTTATTTTGACAAAAGAAACAACAATACAAATGAGAACAAAGTTATACGAAGTTACCTTGTTCCTCAACAGGCGTGTGCTCTTCATCCGACGAGTCGAATCGGCTCTCGATTAACGAACTTTGTTTAGATAGCGACTAAAACAAAACATGCAATTAATGACGTTAATAATTAAGGTACATTGTTTTTTAATAAGTACCTACTCAATTATTTCTGAATACGATCGTGCTTAGAACATCATGTAATATCAGATATTAATAACAGCGATTATTCTTTAAAGACTTTTTTGTTGCTACCGCAGTATCAAAATATTTGAAAATAAAAGATGAAATTATAGTTTTACGCGTTATTATTATAACTTAATCCAATGTTGAGCTCTTCTAAATGCTATAGAAAAACTTGATAAAAAATGCAGTTAAACCATTGCTTGCTCGTAAACAAACCACGTTAAACTTAACTTGAATTTTGTTATAAAATATTCGTCGTACCTTATTGGATCGTCGTCTTGGCGGCGATATCTTGTTCCATAAAGCTTCAAGCTGATCAAAGTGCTGAGATTGCGCTATCGCTGCTTCTTCAGGCCCTAAGCTTACCTGCATATAAAATTTTATATCAAGTTTAAGTGTACAGCAAATTTAAAAAGGAAATCACAGATATTAATATTACCTGTGAACCTAGGTCCTTGTTCTTTGCTTCCTGTATTTTTGAGATTTCTTCCATAGATGCAGATACGGAGAATCTAAAAATCAATGAAACGATAAATATATTTTTTTGCATGTCCGTTGAAAGATATGCAGAAATTGAAATTACATTTTCTTTTCTATGATTATTTTTCTATGACCGTCAAAAGCGAATCATAAACACGTTGAATTTTTTAAATTTGCAGTAATATTAATTTAGCTTTTTACCTTCTCTTCAATCGTTCATCTACTTGAGCCATCATAGCGGCAGAAGTGAGATGTCCATATTTCTTCTGCCACGTGTAGGTATCCAACGATACTTCTTTCTTTAGCAATCTTCTCATGGGCCGCTTTGGTGCCAATGGACGAAGCTCTGAATTGAAAAATTATGTCTGTCGGTTGTCGGTATTAAGTAATGAAAATAAGAAACGTTATGGTCCAAATGTTCCATTTAAATAATTAAAATGTATCTTATTTGTGAAATCAGGTCGGGTATACAAGATAACGATATCATCTAAGTAAATTAATTGAATACGGTTTTGTATTTCCTACTATAAAGAATATAGTTCGTAATATAGTCATTTCATTGAGTAAAAAGCGCTTTGACTTACTTGACTTACCATCAACATCTTTAGTTGGTGCGGCATATGTTGGCATCTTCACGTATGTAGCTGGTGTATTATGTAAACAGATCATGGGAAGACAACCTGGTGAAAACCAAGAAGAGAGTCGAAATAATAAGGAGCTCATAAAAATTAAAGATTCAAGTAATTATTAAGACTTACAAGTTCCAAAGATGAAAAGAAATTGGGATTATGTTTTACTTGTTTGAACAAAATATTGAGAATCATAGACGTACCTCTATCCAAAAGATGAACAGCGATACGTGCGCAATCGCTAGTAATCTGAAAGCCAAGTAGAGGCACGTGCAGAGCCAAAGATGTCAACGCCAGACCTCTTTTAGTTTCCCAGATGATAAGTGTTTTATCTTCCGCACCTAGTTTGTTGACAACAATATGTGTTTTGTAAGTGACTTTGTTTGAAAAGAAAGACACGAAAAATGAGATGAAATTGTATGAAACTTAAATGGATGATGATGTGTGCTCGGTAGTTTGTTTCACAGTTTATTCGGGTCAGTGAAGCGGTGAAAGGTATATAAATTACAAAAAGGGATTTCTTTGTAACGTTTACGAAAAAGTTTCGTTACTGAACGTAAGTAAAGTATTTTGTCTTTAATATTTAGTTACTTGAAGATTTAGGAGTCTAAATATTTCACTTACTAGACACGGCAATCGTTCCATCTCCAGTCACCTTAACACATGTGACTTTTCCAAGATGTCCAGATAGCAAATGTAAGTCTGAACCCGTATTGATGTCCCATACTATGAGGTTGCAGTCCCAAGAGCCGGACACTATTTGCGTTTTGTTTGTAATAGACACTGCCACACAGGTCACCATATCTGAATGGCCAACCAATACCTGTTGAAGTATAATAATAGGACTAGTAAACTGTACGTACATAGTATTTTACTTAACAAGAACATGTTGATATAGTAAAGCCTGCCTTGATAATATTGATAACAGCTGCTAACAAATTATTTATCATCGCCATCATCAAACTATATACTGTCTCACTGCTGAATGGGATGCAGTCCAATGTTATCACTGCTTGTAAAAGATCACAAAACATAATTGTAACACTAACCTGTGATAACTTTCCTCCATCCAGCTTCCAGACCTTGAGTGACATGTCCATAGAACCAGTCACCACATGTTGGGAGTCTGCCGTTAAAGCAAAACATGTTATCCTTTCTGCGTGAGACACATTTCTCCTCTCCTCACCACTGTCTCCGCCCGCTAATGTCCAGATACGAACTGAATTATCGCCGTCGGATAGTACCTGTATGTTATTTCTGTTTGTAAAATTTATATCAACCAATAACTAAATAGGTAAAATAATGAACATAAGAAAAAGTGTAGAAGACTGAAAGAAACTTAGCAATTTATTTAGTCAAAGAGCTTAAGTACACGATTGAATATGAAAGTTATTTTTTTTTCCTAAAATGAAGTCTAATGAAGTGTCTTTACTTGTCTTCAAAGTTTTCTTGTAACTTACTGCGAACTTCATGTTAAGGGTAACATCAAGGCTTGCCGTAGGGGCTGAAGTGGAGTGTAGGACTATGCCGGAGTCTACGAGCCACACATGAACATTGCGGGCTCGGTCACCCGACATAGCTCGCCGGCCGTCAGACATCATGAGTAATGTTTGCAAAGCCGCTGAATGCCCCTGTTAATATTCTTTGTAAGTTCTAGTAATCTTAATTTAAAAGAAACTGTTTAAGCAACTTTTACAGGAAAAAAATACTTACGAGTATTTTTTTCATTAAAAAATATTGAATAAATGTTAAGGATTATGGGAGTTACTTGGTGTTGGCACTTCTTGTACCATTATTTAAAATTCGATATGTAAAGAAACGTTAAGGGATGAAAGAGAGAAAGATTGTTTTTTTCGACATTTTCAGGATTGTAGCTTTGCAAGTATTTACTCGTATTATTAAACAAAACAAGTAGGTATAAAATGGTTTTTATAGGCTAAAATATGATGCCTAATCAGCTAAAACTGCAGCATAAAGAAGTTACTGCAGTTTTATTTTATTTGGTATTATTAACGTTGCTCAAACTTACCTTATAAGTTAGTGACGGAGAATTATCATCCAGTTGCCATACTACGATGGTTCTGTCTTCAGAACCACTTAAAACCAGCAAGTTATTTGGAGAGAAAGTCACACAGGTAACGTGGCCTATATGGCCGTTCAGTGTGGTTTGAAGACGATGGGTGGAGAGGTGCCACACCCTGACTAAGCCACGGGCACAGCCACTAGCAGCCAACTGTCCGTCTCGTGAAATTTCGAGACAGCTGATTGGAATGAGTTCGCTTTGCTCTGCCTGGTGGGAAAAATAGTATGGAAAAATCAGTAATAAAAAATAAAATGGACGTGACTGATATAATATAATTCTTAGTTACCCGTATACACTCGTACACACGGCTACATATTAAGCTATACAAAACCAGTATAGGCTTGCCTTGAATTTTACTGAAAATGTATACGATCGGAGGTTAGTCAACACTGGATTTGTATAGCTTGATGTGTAGCCGTGTGTACAATGCTAGCTAGCATACTAGCTATGAATCCGGATCAGTAATAAAAAAAAAACTACGGATACGGCCTAGTATTCATTCTGACAAAAACTTTTCTGAAAATATTGGAACAAATTAATTACTTAGTATGCGATATCAGTTATCCTCATCAGTTACTAACTCATGAATATATTGGGTTGGGATAGCGTTCCGCAACGATCCGTCTGCTCTTTAAAACATTGCTATGTAACCTGCGTCAGAACTATTCGTTCAAGGAACTACGAGTAATGACGACATAATTTTGAGTATATAATTTTCTTTGTGTTACCTGTAACATAGTGACGTTTGTCATAGATTTCGTTTGGCGTCTCTTGGTCTGTTTAGTTGGTCGGAAATTAGTCAAGTTGTCTTCTGTGTGGAATGAATATATCGTTACTCTGTTGCCGCCTGAAAATTATATATAGTTAACGGAAACCAGCACCAGCAACTACTTCATTCGAAAGTTTGAAATATAGTAGAAGTATCTTCGTACAATAGGTACTGATATAAAATGACAAAACATTTGTCAATCTAGTAAAATGCAATAGTAAAAATAATATTCTCAGTGTTAAATTTTTCAATAGGATAAGTTGAATACGTGACAGAATCTTCAAAAATAATGACACGCAGGAAAATATCTTGTTCACTCACCAGCAGCTAACAAGAAATGATCTTTATCAGCGACGGCCAGCGCCGCTAGATCATGCGCGACGGCTAGCGTGCGCAGGAGTGTTGCAGTATGAATACTGTACAAGTAAATGCGCTGATCTGCACATCCTACCGCAGCGCGAGACGAGTCGTGAGCCACGCAGAAACATTTCACCTATGAGAAAAATATTGAGTATTCAATTTTGGTACATAATTCGTATACTGTAAAAAAAAATTGATCTAAATTGCGATCTTAATGGTTACATCAGATCATAAGTTTTAAAGGGAAAATATGAAGAAGGACTTTATAATGTTTAAAGGAAACTACCAATCTATATTTAATTAAAAGTAGACAGGTAGTTCACAGGTTTAATAATTAGTTTTAAATGTTCCTGTCGGCATTGCAATTTCCAATATTTCTCTTTTGCAGATGCTTCCTCTAGACGGCTGAAATTGATACTTAATTCACGGAGAAATAATTAAAAGTATCAATTACTACCTGTTCAATCAAAGTTTTCGATTCAATTCGCTATTAATTGAAAGTTTGTTATCGATATCGGAAATTGAGCACTTGATACAATTAATATTTGCCGGCGATTTAATAACTTTAACAATTTAACCGCCTACATAACAAGGGGATCAGTAACAGGACTAACAGGAGTTTTTGTATTATTAAAGCATAGATGACATTAATATTTATGTACTTAGAATAAGTAGTAATATTGAAGCGGCGCGCGGCGGTAGCCTTATGGCCAGAGCGTCGGACTTGCGATTATGTGGTTGCCGGTTCGAAACTCACCCATTGCACTACCGACGTGAACCCACTCGTAATACAATCATTTAGCTTAGTACGAGGGGTTAACAAGATTACTAGTAATGTGCGACTCACATTGCTAGTAAGCTTATAAGCGTATTTATGTGCCACGAGACACCTATAACGTATATTTGTCAATTTGAAATCACAGCTGACATCCTAGAGCATATAGCGTCGCCTTAAGGGCGCATCATTGCTAATGATACCATGCTGGCGAGATAGTAACTAGAATCCCTCGAAGAATGTAAATAAAGTAAAAATAAATTAACGCAATGTGTGGTTAAATACCAACATAACCAATAAACAAAGAAAGTTTCCGAAGCTATAATATCGATTGATACATAATAGCATCACTTAGCACCACGTTTCCACCAAATGTAATAAGGACCGGGTCCAATAGCACTTAAACTAAATCGGTGGTAATCTATTTTCTGAAACGAATAAAGAGCTTAACCAATTTATTGATCCTCAATTAGGAAGGTTGAATGTGCGGTGGATGTCAAACTTGTGCTGACTGAAATATTTTTGGAATAACGAATATGGCTGTAGAGTTCGAAGTTAGAATTTTATTGAACATCGTTTTTTTTTTCAGAAATCCTTGGCCGCGTTCCACTTGGGGATCACAACGATCACGCGCACAACCGCAGTTTTTCCCGTTCCACTTGCTTGTGAGCGTTGCTGTCGTAAACTCAAGATGAACGGAGTTTAGGATTTTCAACGATCACTTCGACCCACCTTCTTAGATGGGACGTCGTGGGCGTCGCGTGGGCGTAAGTCATGACGTCATGAGTGACGTTTTCGCCGCACCACAACGTCCGCGGTCGCCATGTGGAACGGCTAAAGAAGCGCTTTAATCGTTATGATCGCCAAGTGGAACGCGGCCCTTAAGACATAAAATTATTGAGAGTAAGCCGATTTTCAATAATCAGAAAACTTATAAGCGACGGATAAATATGACGATATGGCAGTTTTTGTATAGAAAATCTGGCAAAATGTCAAATGAATTTTCTAAAATCAGCTCTAGATAAAAAATCTATAAAAACTGCATCAATATAATATTATTGATGGGAAGTCTCCCTAACATGTGCAATGTTCATACCGAAAAAAGTACTACTTATCTAATGGTTTTCTTCTCATAATCACAGATTACCTATTTATATAACTACACTCCACTGTTTCTTATCGGTCCTTAATGTTTACACGAGTTTGTATTATTCATTTCCTTTTGAAAAAAAAACCTAAGTTTTAAATTAAAATTGAGCGTATTATTACAAAAATACATTACTACTACATTAAAAATGTATCCCCTGGGTTTATTTAATTTAACTCAATCCCCGTAGCGTGAGATTAACAGACAAAGTAAAGGTATTGCTGAACAAAGTTTTAAGATAAAGTTATGCTGAGACGCAACAGGGGTCCCCTTTGAGCAAACTTGTTCTTTTGCTCCAACCGCGCAAGATTAAAAAGGACGAAATCCAAATGAGGAATTCAATACTGAGGAGAAAGAGAAAGAATTAAATCTGACTAGCTAATTGTTGAGCACAGTGCAGTAATAAATTAGTCTGTCCTTTTTTATTGTAGATTTAAGTGGCATAGGCTTTTCTATCTAAGCCTAGCTATTATTTTGCTATTATTTTGATTGTTACAAAGGGTTTTCACAGGATCGATAACAACTTTCTCTTGCAATTTTCTTCAGTCTTTGAACCTTCTTAGTTTTGTCTGATGCAACCACAAATATGGTCTAAGATGAAGCACACAATCCAAGTAAATGCCCTTTTGGGCTCTGACCGTCAGACACACGACGGAACACTTACAAATGAGAATACTTAGTAGCTCTAAATCTAGATTTGCCAGGTTTTTAAGTGCGTAAAAGCCTTATAGATCTAGGTACTGCCGCCAAAGGAGGTGATAAGGTATTTAAGACTTATACCAACTAACCACTGTCTTATGAATTATTAAGCCAGTGTTTAGTTGGTATAAGTCTTGTTACCCAGTCAAGCGGTATATTATTATACAGCTGGTCTCTTGTATTAGGGAGCGACCGAACTCCAAGCTGCTACTGAGAATATCATAGAAAAAATAATGAAGACTGCTCGACTTGGGAATTGAAATCGGGAGCTCTAGTGCAGCAGTCGCGCTTAGGACCACTAGACTAACAAGACAGTCCATTTCAGTCGATTATCAATAATATAAAAACCACTTCTATCGGCTGAAAGGTATTATCACTGATAATGCCTACAGATTTACACAGCGGGATTTTAAAACAAAGCTTCTCTAAGTAAAACAAGAGTCGTTGTTTGTTTTCAAAGTTAATTACACTGATGTTACGTTTTATTTTTCCGAAATAGCAACAACATTTTGTTGTGATTACTTTAATTAGATATTATTGTTAGTTATCGAGTTAAAAAAAGTATTTTGCTTAGAGTTTTTAAGAAGTAAACTGTGTGTTAGTCTAAAGAATGTTAATATTTTGCGTAGGTACTGCTTTTGCTGGCTTTTGCGACGTTTTCTTTTGTTTGTTTGTTTATCAAAAGATCTTTTTCTGATACCTACTACATACACCTCGATTCCCCAAAGAGTAAGGCAGTGGTGGACGTAACTTACAGTTAGCCGGTATGGTTAGGTCCCATGCAATAGGGGGCGAGCCAATTACCGGGCACATATTCAAACTCCGAGCTGCTATTAAGAAGTTTATAAAAAAACTACATAACTACTACTCACCGTCAATTATTCACTAGATTAGTGAGGCAGTTTACTTACTAACCTTTGCTTTGTGCCTTTTCAGTACATGGAGATGTGTTCCAGTGATAAAAGTGCGGACATGCAGCTCGTTTTCTCCTTGCAGCGTGATAAGAAACACGTTATCGTCTGTCACTTCCATCGTGTTGATCGGAACGCCGGCGTTCACGGTACTGAGAAGAGTGAAGTTGTCCACGTTCCACGTGCAAACTGTCCCGTCTTGGGAACATGTGACGAGGATCTCGCCATCTTGGATCACTTTGACAGCTGTCACTGAGCCACGGTGATGGTCCAGTTTTGTTACCTGGTAATAATTGGTGAGTTGAATACCATAATGGAAAAATTAATTCCATAGAAATGTGTAGTAGAAATATATAGATTCAAGTAGGTATTGTAATTTATAAACATTCAGCATAAGCTCACACTTATTTTCTGTAAATGTGTGTAATGTTGAAAATACAGTAATAAATATGTCAGTATAAAAACGAATAGTAGTTTTAACTTATCATAGGATTTTTTTTAATCCATACTAAAAAATATTAATATTTTTAGTAATAAAGGCCATTGGTACATCGTTACTAATAAATATATTTGCAAGCACGGCTGCGGAGTGTGGGTTTAGGTCTGGTTACCAGCTTTCCCTTTAAAACTCATAATTAATACGTGCAAAAAAGATGCCCTTGCAAATATACCTAAATGTGGTCTGTGCTTTTGCATAGGATGGCGTATTTATTTTTTACGAATAGAGGCATAGTAGAAATAAAATGTATGCACGACGAGCAGAATAACTCCTTTAACGGGTTTACTTAGGTGACTAAATTGGCAACCTGTAGACCATAACATACCATCACGCCTGTATTCCCCGAAGGGTTAAGCAGAGGTATACCAATGTACACCCACACTTCACCGGTATGTTTAGGGTAATAGGGTGTGAGCCTATTGCCATTAACCGGGCACAAATCAAGACTCCGAGCCGCTACTAAGAAGTTCATAGAAAAACCCAATAACGCTTTGCCAGACCGCGCTTAGGACCACTAGACTAATGAGGCAAACCTGTAATAAGTACTTATTTAAATCAATAATCCCTCACCAGTGCGCCATCCACGAGTGAAGTCACAATAACAGCAGAGTCATCTCCCCCGCTGATCACTAATGAGCGGTTTACGATCGCCGCCACACACAGAACCGGTGCTATATGCTCTCTGATAAAAGAAACAGAGTTCAAGAAAATCTAAAGGTTTCACAAAAATATCCAATATAAATAATTATGTTGCTGTAAATGTAGCTTCTTATTATGGTGTACAATAAAGATTATTCTATTCTATAACATTCTAGTTAAGGATTAATTAAAAATGAAATAATTCAATAAAAAGTAGGTAGGTATACGCTATATCCTATTTTGTTATTTAATTCAACACAAGTGCTATAATATTCTACTAATTATATTGATTTTTTGTACGAAACAGCGCATATGGGTTGGGTTTGTAATGAAGGTTGTATAGGTAATATAATCATGATTACTTTAATTTCCTGAAAGGTAACAGTGAATTAATTACAAATTCCATACTGACAGTCGTTTTGTGGGAAAGGGACAAAGCATCCCCACTCAAATCCCCCCAAAAGCTTTAAGAACCTATATCTTAGAATTCTAGCCTGTGCTCCCTATTTGTTTCATAGGTATACTTACAGTATTTTCGTCTTGACTGCTAATGTATGGAGGTCCCAGACAATGACGCTGGTGTCTTCGGAACCAGTCAGTAAGTATTGAGATTCTCTTGTCACGCACATGCATAAGATTCTTCCTGAATGTCCTGGTAACAGAATCATACATTACAAGCTTTCCGCCCTCGGCTTTGCCCGCGTGGAGAGAATATATAGCTTATGTCACTCAGGAATAATGTAGCTTTCTATTGGTATAGGAATTTTTAAAATCAGTCCAGTAGCTTCATAGCTTAATTAATGCAAACAAAAAAGTCTTTCCTCTTTATAATATTTATTTAGATTGGTTAAGTTGACCGTGCAGGTATAGATTGTCATAGGTTATTTGAAAGTCTGGTAGGTATTTTTAATTATTATTCTCCACTAACCAGTGTCATTAAATTGTGGCTGTCGAGCGCAACACAGGCTCAATTTTAAAAAAGTTGACAAAATCATGTAGGTATTGCAACCCATATCTTCTGAGCCAAAATACATGATAATATGGTATATTTATAGATGAACCTATTCGCAAGAAGCCCAATTTCTTGTAAAATAGGATTCTAATTTCTTGAAATACGTAGGTAACCAAATACGATACTTCTGTTTGTTTACTTGAACAACATACAAGGCGCATTTCTATAACAGTATATATATCTAACGATACCGCACTTGAAAGGCAGGGTTCCGATACGTAGACATTTCCTAACGCAAACTGGATCGAAACTGCATTGTAACCATTTCCGATATGTTACCCGAAAAGCGTGAACAAGCAGGAAATATTGACATGGGTATCGACAAACTTTGATATAAGTGGGTAGTATGAATAGTTATTCATTATAATAGTGCAGATGGGGTTCTTTTTCAGTTTTGTATTTGGAATGCGATTAATCTTTATTTTTCTTTCCTTCGACTAATAAATTGCTTTTTCCGGTGTCACTTTTGTGATCTTTATAATAATAATTATTATATCTATATTCACTAACAAATCCGGTGTGTGTGATACGTACGAAGCCTAGGTCAGGCCTACTAGGAATATTACTGCACTGTCATTTCTCAACAATTGAACTAGCTAATATTCTTTCTAGCTAGCGGTTCCAATTTTAATAATTTTAAAATTGGAACCGCTACCTAGTTGTTTCGTAGAAAACCACCGATTCATCTGATTTTGATTTCATGTATTCCAAGTAATCGGCAATGATAGCGTGATACCGTATAGTGATATAGTAGTTCCAAAAATAAATAATTGTAATATTGGAACGTAAAGCATTTATGTATCGATTTTATATAAATTGTATTATTCTTAGAGAGGAAAATTGTTAGTAATGTTCAGAAGCGCTTTGTAAGTACCGGTAGGTATGTGAATGTTAAACGAATTCTCACATCATTTATAATTGTGTGCGTTGAATTACAAATAAGTTCTGATGAACAGCTCGGAAGTGGAGCATACAATATGCTGTGGGTAATTGCATACCTAAGTTAGAGTTTCCGCACGCTTTACGAAATAAATTGCTGTGGCTGCCATAAAATACCGGACACAACCGTACCCGTGCGTGGTGAAAGAATTCACTAATTAGTTCTACATGTTACAAACATTTCTAACAATTCACGAGTAAAGTCGCGTATTATAAACTTTTTACGGTATTTTCCGACTGTTACGGGGACAAAAATGGATGAAGAATTAATTCGTTTTCCATTCGATCGATTTAAAAGGCGTTTAGAAACAAATGATACGCGATAAATATAGAACTGTCAAATGGAAATTGCATTACCAATATCTAGGTTTTAAAACGCGAAGCGATTTTGTAAAATTCGATTACAATTTCCATTTTTCGAAAAAGCCCGTAATAAATGGGATTTAATCACGAGCCGGATATACAGTGAAAATCACATGTGACTGGACGTACAATAATATTGAGTCGATAGCACAGGAATCGCGATAATTACAGAATAAACACCATGTTGATTTTGTTAGTGATGTGTGAAAGGCAGTATTGCGGATAATATAATGTACAATCGCGCCTTTAGTAGGTATATTAACGAGGCTGTATATTTGTCCGACTATTACAAGTGTGTTTCTGTTTTGGGTATTCATGATTAGGTATTGGGGAAGATTTCCACATCCAGTAAGTATGCATATTGTTGTATTTACCTCGTCGTTTTGTGTGCGTTCACAAGTGTAGTCTTACATAAAGAACTATTTATCGGAAAGATAAATACAGATTTCGTATGATCCATTGTATTCTACATACCTAGTAGACGTTGCTCTCACTAAGAGAAAATATACTCTTTTAGATTGATCTTGAACATTGTGAAATTGAACTGAACCAAGATTATTGCCATAAAATTGTCTATCTAAGTCTAGTATCTAAGTCACTGTACTTTCCGATAGATATCGCAATCTTTAAGATTAATTCTCGTTTTTTATTCTGTTTTGTCCACACTATTTTCTCGCTATTTCCCAAAATTGATGTCTTACTATCTTACATTCTATTACATTACCTACCTGGTAAATTTCAAGTTTTAAGCTCCTAGTGTTTTGATATGTTCATGTTCCATGTAACATATAGCATAGCTGTTTTACTTTTTATGATATTTTTTGACCTTATTATGCACACATTTTAGTTACGTAACTTTAACTAAATGAGCGAGCATTTTATGGAAGAATAACAAAACAAAGTTGGCAAGGAACACTTGATTTATTATTTGAGTCAATCTAAAGTTGGACGCTGACCTATTTTAATTGCTTGAAACTTTTTAATTAAATGGATCTGGAGTAGAGATGTGCAGTAAAAGTGCTAGATATAGTTTTCTTAAGCGTGATGTAATGTTGGATCATGGACTTTTGGCTATAGGTAAATTAGTTACGAGGCAAGTTCGATCCTTGATTTTTGGCAATATAACTTAGTAAAATGACGTACTGCGACATATTTATTTATTATTATACCTAACAATTGAAAAGACGATTATAATAATGCTTCTATGTGTCTGTTCTTTGGTTTCAGCAACAGAAGTGCAGAATACAATGCCAAGTTGTCATAAACATTAAAAATGCTGATAAAACGTTTCAATCATCACGACAGATCAAATAATGTTATCACGTGACGAAAATCAAATGACGTAAATTATAATTTTTATTTTAGAATAAATTGGTGAACATTTGCGAAATAAAATACTATCCTATTTTTTATATGAATCTACAATTACACTATCTGCTTGAATAAAGTTTAATTGTGTGTAATTCTTTGCTCATTCTGAGATGAGAACAGTGTCCCAAAATCGAGACGGAAAAATGTTTGTCAGAGATGAGTATAAACTTGAAAACAAAAAAAATGAGAGACTAAACGTTTTCGAATGTTCAAATAGTTATCTGGTAATAACTTACCTTTAAATGTATGAACCCTAGAGTTGGACATGACGTGCCAGAGCTGTGGGTCTCCAGCGGAAGGGGCCAGGACTAGGTGCTGTCCTGATGGTGCAAGCTGTAGGAGGCGCGCGCCTGCACCCGGACTCGAGCCGCCGACGGAGACCACGCGGACCGTTGATGCTATTGGTGGTTGAAGCCTTGATTGAAAAAGAATACCATATTGATTATTCTAAATTTGTAGTAAACTGTGGTAGAATTAGATATCTTTTATTTCACTTCATGAAACTCTATTTTATTTACAAAGTATAAACTTTACGCAATGTAGTTGTTTCGTTTTTATTCCTTTGAGCTTCTGGAAAGGACATTATACTGTAGCGACCACAGACCGCTACCAAAACCGCTTGTAGGTTGGCGTGATTTAAGTTTCGGTCTCCGTCATGGGTGGAAGCGGTTCCGGTAGCGGCCTATCATAGGCAAACTTGTAAACTTATGATTTTAATGTTTAATTTTAAATGTTCAATGTAGTTTAATGTAGCAATCTGTATGTAATAAGGTCCTTTGTTATAGGAGGAATGCCAATGCCATTATATAAATCGAAATAATGAGCTACAAAGAATTTCGTGTAAAACCTGACACACAAATACATAATTATAATTGTTGACTTGGGAATCGATCTCGGGTCTTATGCTCGACAACCGCATAGCGGGTCAAAAGGCTATGGTGCAGTATATGGCACATTCTTATACATAAGTAAATATAACATAACATAAGAATAGATCACTTTGAAAAAGAAAACAACAGCATTTATTTTTCCTCGTAGGTACTTTCCAATTATTTCCCCTGGATTTCTCATTAAGAGTAATGGTGTACGGGGAAGGGCCTCCCGTTGTCCCCAAGAACGTTCATTACGAAATCTTGATCGGGGGACAGATAAGGACAACGATTACGAAGTTAATTATGAACGAACATTACAAGTCCTTTTAGGTTTTTTAGGTCAAAAGCAATTAGTATTAACATTGGCAGTCTACATAATTAAAATGTCTATAGTTAAACATAACATAACATACCATCACGCCTGTATTTCCCGAAGGGTTAGGCAGAGGTGTACTTAATGTACACCCACAGTTCGCCGGTATGTTTGGGTCCCATGTAATAGGGGGCGAGCCTATTGCCATTCACCGGGCACAAATCCAGACTCCAAGCTGCTACTGAGAATTTCATAAAAAAACTCAATAACACTTTGCTCGACCTGGGGATCGAACCTAAGACCTCTAGCGTAGCAGTCGCGATTGGGACCACTAGACCAACGAGGCAGTCTATGTATGTTTATAGTAAAGGTTATAATCTCAATTATATTTGAAGTTGATCCTTTTATAATTCAACTATTAAATGTATTTCAAATATTAATTTACGAAGATTAGAAAATCTAATTTGTTGTACTGTGAAAATAATTTGAACGATACAGATAAAAAATCAGATTAAAACGTAAAGGGATACCTCTAATTAACATTTTGGACCCAGTATTTAAAAGTCCAAAAATTGGCATGGTTATAGTTCAATGATACTCGTATACATATGTACATTGCACTCGTACCTGTCTATATAAAGATTAATATACGTTATTTTATATATACCTTAAATAAACGGCATTGTTTTATGAATTATATTTTTTGTCAGTAAATAACAGGTTGTGTATTTAATTAAAATATAATTATATTCAATTTAATAAATAATGATTTTAATAATAATGAAAAGGTTTCGCGAGAAGCTGTTGCTGAGAATTAATTAATAACAGTTTAAAGTCCCAAACTGTTATTAAACACCGTAGGCTCTCCTAGGAGTCGCAAATCAAAATTACACCAAGACAACAGAAAATAAAAACGTAAGTTATGTTGGCTATGAAAATATTATTGCATTTTTCTTTCCACTTGCATCTTTTGAAAAACTGCACTGTAATGTCGTAAAACAAGTTGAAAATATGCGTTCGGATTTTCCATTTTGCTTACCTACATACCGTATTTTAGCCGGGTTTTTAGTATGCGAAGCTCACTTTGCTGTTTTGTTGGTGACATTTTCCGTCCGCCATTTTAACAAGGTTCGCACCTTATGGAATTATTCGCATCGCAAACTCGTGATTTAGCTACAGCGCGTGATTCTTTTATTTTATATGAGGAAGAAATAAAGTGTAGTAGGGAGATAAAATATAACATTGAGTGCATATCAATAATTTGCCGGAACCTTTGCCGGAGCATAACACGCGATGGAAAAATAAAAAAATGAGTTTAGATGACCAATAAAAGATGAATTGAACCAACAGTCCCGCAGAAGCGTAGAGATCATAATATCTTGTACAATTTTAATGGCACGCAATTTTTGTTTTAAGTGCACATCGTGATTACTGTTATATGGACATTAAAGTAATTTTATAACCGGTTTATTATTTTTTGCCAGTTTATGTTGAAAGTGGCACCACCAATTATTGTCGCTTGGTGGTATTCTGTATATTTACGTAATTGTATTCAAGTAAAGTTGTTGGTACACTTTTACAATATCTAAAAGAAATATTTGTTCCATATGGGGTATCCAATTACCCACAACCTAAAGCGGAGAAGCAATCACTTAAGCTTTGCGCCATTCAATTATTTTGAATTTATTTATTAATATAACTGAAGTGGTTTATAGAGCTATTCCTGCGAGAAGCCGAGACTGAAAGAAGTAGCCTGCCAGGAGAATAATTTAGGCATAGAAAAAAAAATCGTTTTAACTTTATTGTCTACATAAATTAGTGCAATCATAAATCAGTAATCGTAAAAATAGTTAAATTTTGTGAAATTTTTTAATGTGTTATAGGTATATTAGTAAAGTCATTTTAGTCACGGAAAAATTCGCTTGCGGTCAAGATTCGAACCTGCGTCTTCTGGTTAGATACCAACTCTAAGCCACGCGAGTCCCAACCGCCCAGTCGAAATTTGCCTTCACATTTTAAATTAACGTCTTTGAGGTGATCTTTTCTAAAATAACTTTATAATCTTAACATGGAAAATGCATCAAAAAAGTCATTCAAAGTACCGAATTATGTATTACGTAAGTTTAAAAAAACTTACCATCCATTGAGTGGTACAAGGAGTGGTTTATCGTAACCGTCGCACCAAGCCATGGCGGCGGTCACAAGTGTTGCTAGCACCCCGCGCCGCGCCACCGCCGGCCGAAGCCACGCTATTATCTATTAAAAAAAGGATAATATTATTAACCAGACTGCTACTTTCTTCTACGCAGTGTGGGACGACCTCCAACAAGATGGACGGACGACCTGGTAAATGTCGCTGGGAGTCGTTGGATGCAGGCAGCATATAAGCGGTCGTTGTGGAAGTCTATGGGGGAGGCCTTCGTTCAGCAGTGGACTTCATTTGGCTGATATGATGATGATGATGCTACTTCTTGGGCATAATAATTGTATTTCTAGATCATCTGATCTACATACAACATTTCAGTTTCATCTTTATCGCTTAATTATATTAATTATAGTGGTAGCCTTAAAGCAGACAAAGAGCAGTGGTGAAATTATGAAATATGTGAAATAATGGTATAAGTTTTTTTGAGGTAGAGGACTTCTTCCACGAAAAAATTATCTAATTAAGTTCGACTGGGGATTGTAATAGCCATGCAGCGAAAATATTCTGCCGTGAAGCAGTGACGTACTAACATTATTGTGTTCCAAAGAGTAATAGGCAGGGCAAATTAGGCTTAAACTGAGATCTCAAGAAGACACGCGAATGATACTGGGTCTATACTTCGGTTATCGCTGTCCGTCGGAGAGCCTATATGATTTTTTGTCATCTTATTCATCTTAATTATTACACTAAAAATTATGAAACATTGCTATAATATGCATGTATTAAAGCTCCATTAATACTTCTAATTTTTCCCCCGTCGTTAGTACGTATCACATTAAGCTTGTATATGACAACATTGTAGTCCCTTCGTGTATTCGCAGCTATCCATTGATTTATGACTGTACGTAAACCAATTTCCAAAGTTCGCCGAGAACAAAGGCTTATTGAAACTCGTTAAAGGTCTTTGTGGCCCTGCTGACATCGAGGGCACTTTGTTGATTGATACTTGATCCGCGATCAGATATCTATCCCACGCGTTGGTGATTTTCTTTTTATTTATTTTAATGATACATTTATTTTATTGCTTAGAAGCTTATAATAAAAAAAAAGAAAAGAAGCTTCATTAAGAAGCTTCTTTTTGTGGTAATTTACTGTTAAATAATACTTGAATATTATATACCTACAATGGTCCAAGTTTTAACCTTGTGAAATAGTACATATAGCCCAAATTAAATCTATAAAGGGTACCAGGAGTTCAACCATATTGGTGTCTATACTACACTTTTGTTTAATAATTAAGTGTAATTTTTCTGTAGAAATTATAAATATTATATATGACGTAGATTGTTGCAATTAGGGTAAAACAGCGCACGTGCTAAAATATAAGGCAGATACAACATTGTTGCTCTTTGTATCAGCAACATTGATATAATACAAGTAGAGTAGAGTTCAAACAATATAAAATTTATATTTACCTGAGCGCCTAACTGCATAGGATCTCTTGTGAGGATATCGCTAGACTTCCTGACTGCGCCGTAGACCAATTCCACATCTCGATCCAGAATGTAACAACGCACGTGCTCCAGAATGCATCGGAGATACGATATCGTTACTGTTTGTACCTGTTGTGAATAAATTTACAGGTTTATTCGAGGATAAATGTAAAGATAAGATAAGGTAAGTTTCCGCTGAAGTTTTCCCAAGGGTACAGCATGGGGTTCTTTAAAAAGCGCAATGCGTGAGTGATACTCCTGGTGTTGCAAGCCTGTTTAGGCTACGATAACCACATACCTTCAAGCGAGCTGTACCTAGACTCGGTTGCCACCTTAATGGTATAAAAAAGTAACATAAAGGAAGAAATAATTTAAAAAAGAAATTAAGGTCGACTGTAATCCTTTTTTTGGTATTAAAATTATCTAGAAAAAGGTGAGACACTGTGTTTCACCTCGTCTCGTTTGTTTTTCTTACGCTGCAGGTACCTAAGTACTGAAATCCTTTTCAAACTAAACCTGATATTTTCAGGGTATCAGCTTAAGGGATTCAATGAGAACAGTGTATGAAAAAACCCCTAAAATACCTACTAGTTAATTTTAAATTTTTACAGAGGAATATCATATGTTTATAACAGAAAAATTTAAAGCTCAAATACAACTAGTACAAATTATGGTTATGACTGTTTATCAATGCATAAACAGTTATAATAGTAATATACAGATATAAGATATATTTTTATTGATAATAAAACGAATCGCTTTCAATAAAAGAGGTATAAGCAAACAAGTTCTGAAGTTAACAGCTAACAGTGCGCAGTGTCATTATATATTGTTTCCTGACCGTTAAACTTGGTCATTTTGGTCGAGGAATTAACGTTTAATGGGTGTACCGTCTTACGTAAACCTTGCGAGGTCACCCGACTCCATTAACAGGGAAACTTGGAAAACTATCAGTTACCTACGTTCGTAAGTAATCGGTACTAATTACCTTCGGAACATTATGGGTATGGCTCTGTCGTTTGGGGAAAGCGTTTCGTTGCTGAAACTTTGATTCCTATTGTTAAATTGTTTAATGTATGGTTTAAAAGTATATAATATATACATTATATGTTTTAAAGGACAACTTCCGCACAAGGGAAACAACTGGGGAACTAACTAACGAGAATTTACAAACATACAATTTATGGACACAAATAAATATCGTAATTATATCGCAAATTCTAAAACTTTTTATATATCCATACTAACCTATCTAAAAATGCAAATCATTTAATTTGTAGATGTTCCGCTGAAGTTTCCATACCTGCATCTTACTGTCTTATTCAGAAAAATATAAAACATCTAATAAGCCTCTTTAAACACATTAAATCTATAGGAATTGTATTGGACGTTTTATATGTTGGTAAGACAAATATGATGGTAAGTTTTTTTCAACTATGTTATTCCAGTCTAACCAGGTATTCTGAGATTCCGAGAGTATTTAAAAAACAACAATGGAATAGTTTTGATAATATATCTCTCTAGATTGCGGGTAGACCATTATGAACAATTTTCTATGGTATAATAAAATGATTTATGGCCCAAAATGGTAATAAAATTACGGGATAATTTTAAGGTACTTTGTCCATTAAAATGCGTACCCAGCTCCAGGGGACATGAAAAGAGATACGGCTTTATAGGGAGATGAAGAGAAAATGAAAAATGATACAATAATAATAATATTTTTTAGCCAAAAGCTATTTTATAGCCAGCGTTTGCGAGTTTTGTTTATATTTACATTGAATTATGGTTTTCTTTCTTTTTGAATATAATGTTTTCGCGTAAAGTATTAAAGAAAAAAGACAAATAATCTTTTATAAGTTTAGTGTGAAATACATAATAATTATCTAAGCGAAAGGTTTGGCTGTCGAGCACCGTCTTCGCGTGATGCTCTGTACAATTAAAATTATTGATAAAATCGTTATCTTCAGTTTATACTTGCGCATATCAAACTTTATACCTACAACTGTTTATAATATCCCTAATATTCTTATCACAAATATAATGCAATCAAGTATTTAACAGTTAAAGCATCTTGTTAACGTTTTTGTTAAATATAATTACGAAATTAAAGATGGGGTACTTACCGCAGCAAGTAAAAAATCGAAGTTGCAGACAGTAAGGTCCTTAAGTTTTGAGAAGTCGCCTGCCAATAGCAGATGAAGCCAGGACTCTTCTACGTGTCGTTGAGTGAATGCCGCCGCTGTTCTGCTGGCCGAGTGGAATGGAGTCGAGTCCAGAAGAGCATCATCGTCGTTGTCCACACATCCTGGTAGAAAAAAAATATGTATAGGGTTTCCATTTACTCAGATTTTCCTTAGGAGATAATTTGCATAGACCGTAAGGTTCATGAAAAACACTTTTTAAAATAAAGTATATAAATTATTCTTCTTCTTTTTGAAACAAATAGCTTTCCCTTAGTGATTTAGTACTGTTTTACTACTATAATATACATACATTTTAAATATAATTACTAATGTTTTTTGCAGATTATCAAATTCGGTTGATAAACCTATAATTTAAACTTAAGTCATTCTTCTGAAAGCAAAAGAACGGTATTTTACGACATCTTTACTGAATTGACGGTCCATCAATAAAATTAGTAATAATACATCAATGGACGTCAGGGTCCCTTGTAGGCTTTTGTATGTAAGCAAACCTATGTTAAAATTTTGACATTTTCAAAGCTTTTGCAAACAATAACACGAGCTTACACTTCACACAATATTCTCTTGTCTCAAATACGACGTAAAATATCTACTTTCTATGTGAAAGGTTTTGATTTCATCATCTCGGATATCTAAAGCAGTTTTCTTTGTGTGTAGAAGTAGGTGTGTGGAATTCAGTCAAAAGGAATTGAATGGCAGTTTCACGTTTTTGTGTATTTTACAACACATTGTCGTCTCTACTGATGTAGATTCCTGCATGCCAATATTGTTATTATAGGGATTACTAAAGGCGAAACCTCTTGATTTTTTTATTAATTTTATTACAGCAAGAACATCTTTAAAAATTAAAACCGCGTTTTTGTATGAAATGTAAAATGAAATTAATCAGAGTCGATCAGTCGATATTGTCAATAAGATTATTATTTGAAGTAGGTTACTGGTTCACTTGAAAGTTAATTTCGATAAAGATCTATTTAGAAGGATCAGCTACTTAATGGAATCTTGTGGACATTATTGACAACGGCACGCGAGGTATATGAGCCCACGGTTTACCTAAAGGAATATTTATTGCCTGTATGCCTATCTAACAATAGATGTAACACTTGAAGACTAGCTAAACCCGGCTAGGCTTCGCTATCCATCTATGCGAAGAATCTAGAATTCGATAATCAATAGATGTATCTATTTACGTTACTCCTTCAAGTCTCATATTATAGACAAAATTCAAAATTATTTGCTTTGGTCGCTTAAGACCATTATGGGCGTCACGTGAATTAAAAATAAGTCTGCTTCGAATTCAAATGCTACATCTTGTCAAACATACTGAAACATAAGTCTGTAATACCTTAAGCTTGATAAGGAATACCTTTAAGCTACTTCCTAGAGAATTTGTTCCTTATTTGTTCATTAGGGCTCTATACTTTAAAGTGAATGCTAAAAACGATATTCTATATAAATTCATATTATGGTTACATTTTACATTGGTACGGTATAAATGTTTTCGACAAAATATCGAAAATCGGACAATTTTCAAGACCTCAACACGAAGTGAAATTGAGTTACTGTTCCCAAGCATTTTTCAATTTACCACGTTTCTCAACTTCTGAAATGTCCGTATCATTTGGATCCCCCCAAAAGTTCGCAGAGTCTAATTCAGTTTGGTCCGGAGATACCTCCTTGGGGAACGCTCGCGATATACCTACGTAAGGACTCACACGACTTGAGTTACTGGCGTGTTATTCGTATAATACTTGTACTTTTTTATTTATTAATATTCCGGGCCGATGTTGGCAAAACGGACCGTATGTTCCAAGTGAAGAATGTGCCAAAATTTAAGAACAAAGCTATAAATACATTTACTACAAGAACTGGAATGCTGTTTACAGCATTCCAGTTGCTGGAATGCTGTAAACTAAGTCCTTTAGGACTTAAGAGTTGAGTTTGATATCATATTGGCAGTGGCACTTCCTACGCTGGTGCATATCGACGGAACCAACATATTTAGTTGCTTTAAAATATTTAGTTATTTATTTGTAAATAGTAATCCTTTGTAGTAAAATAACGAAGCTTATTAAGGATGGTGTTATAATTTTATTTGACGAATGATATAAATAGAGTAATAATAAACATAATAGGAGGAGGTTCCTGTCTCTGGGGCCCTAACCACCGGTAGCTTGGACCCCGTTCCCCATGCCGGTGGATTTCTATTTTTTTATATTTTTAAATATTTTTTTTAATATAATATGTATTTTATATTAGAAAATATTTAGAAATACAAAAAATATGTATTTTAATGAATAAAGGGAATAATAACATAATAATAAAATTTTATTGATTTCTTTTATAGAGATTAACAGCATGTAATAAATGTATCAATTTATCAACTTATATAACGAGATGCTCAAGACTCGTACAATACAGTCTTGTAAGAAATTTGCATCTGTTAAACTATCTTGTTTTATTCTATCTTAACATATTTTCGATGTACTGGTTTCTAACACTTACGCGAATATCAGACATTGAAATAAAACTACTTTTTACGGATTTTATCGCGTTATATTGATTATTTTAAATTCCCGACGTTTCGGATCCTTTACAGCATCTATTACAACATTGCTTAACATCTGGCTATCTATTGTGGAGTAATAAATTCTACACGCAAGTGGATGGTGTAGCAATGGGCTCTCCAGTATCTCCCATTGTTGCTGACATCTTCATGGAAGATTTCGAGGAGACTGCTCTAAAATCTGCTCCTGTGACACCGAAATTCTACAAGCGGTACGTAGATGATACTTTCACAATATTACCATCTAATAAAGTAACAGCATTTCTAGACCACCTTAACTCCTTAAACTCTAAAGTTCAATTTACTATGGAGTCAGAGGCTAATAACTCTTTACCTTTCTTAGATGTTTTAATAATTCGTAACCTAAATAACACCTTGAGTCACACTGTGTATCGAAAGAAAACCCATACAGACAAATACTTAAATGGTGAATCACACCACCACCCAACACAGTTATCTACCGTCGGTAAATCATTGTTTCAGAGAGCGCGTGGGATCTGTGATGAGCAACACCTGGATGCAGAGCTTCAACATGTCAAGCAAGTACTGCACGACAACAAGCTCCAAATACCGAAACCTCATCACAGAAACCGCTTGAAACGTACCACAGTTGAGCGACTACCTGTTGTGTTACCATATGTAAGAGGAGTCACAGACAAGATTGGCTATATCTTGAAGCGGGCTTCAATCAAAACTTACTTCAAGCCGCCGAAGAAGATTAGTCAGTTCCTACCACCTGTCAAGTGCCACATACCTCTACAAGATGCAGGAGTATACAAGCTTGATTGTGAATGCGGTCTCTCATACATAGGCCAAACTAAAAGAAGCATAGGGACCCGCGTAAAAGAACACATCGCCGATGTCAAACACCGCCGTTCCGGGAAGTCAGCAGTTTGTGAACATACACTTGACAAGACCCGGCACTACATCAGATTTGATAAACCACAAGTCCTTGCAAAAGAAAACCGATTCCTACCTAGGATGATTCGCGAGGCTATTGAAATTAAAAAACATCCAAATTTCAATAGAGAAGATGGCTGGGTCTTACCATCTGCTTGGAACCCCATCATAGATTCCATTAAATCCAAGCACAAGACTGCGAGACCTAAGGATACGGTGAGCTCATTCTGCGTGACCGGCATAAATGATAATCAACAAAATGTAGGGTAGCTGTTGATAATTTTGACATTAGGACGACCAACACCTCAGTCCACCCGTGACCATGGATGCTGTAAAGGATCCGAAACGTCGGGAATTTAAAATAATCAATATAACGCGATAAAATCCGTAAAAAGTAGTTTTATTTCAATATTTTCGATGCTTAAAGGCAGCACTTACCAGGCTCTTGAGCTTCAGAAGTGTCGGTATCATCGGCATCTTGTAGGAAATTGGCAAAGTGCAGAGCGGCGAGGTCTGAGTGCGCATCTCTGAGTGCAGCTTGAGATCGCACGTAGCGACGTCGTGCGCGTGCTCCGGCAGCAGCTGCGCGCCATCGCCATGTACTTCGACCCGAAACTACGTTCTCCGATATTAAGTTTTCTGGAAAATAACTGCATGTTACCAATTTTGAAAACATTACTCTACCTTGGTTAACCGTCTTTGGATCGTAATTCTTTGAGTTGTAAAGCTATTATTACCTAAATACATAGCATAATTATCTGTAATTTCTGCATTGTTTATGTTCTGAAAACACCTTAGAGTAGCTGGTTTAATCATTGTTTTTGGTATTTTACAATAAATACCTTAAATTTCGTACCTAAGTTATTAATTTGTGACGTGTTATCGAAATGGTGAAAGGTCTATATAATTTAGCAATGATATGACTGGGATAATAAGCTGCCTTATTAACTATTGGACCTATAACAATGTGGTATCAACATAAACACGCAACAATACTCGCATGAAGATAGTAAAAAGTAACAGCCAATCTATATTTATGTATTTCGAATACTCATTACATAATCCCACAGCTATTTACATAGAATATTGATATTTGTATGACCAATATGGAACCTTTAGGAACCTCATAATAATAATATAGCAGAAAATATTATGATCAAAATCCATAGCTGTTACAATAAATAGATCGTGTCCTAATGTATAATATAACTTGACAAATCAGTGATGTTAGTTTTCGATTAGATTTAATAAAATTATAAATGTTATTATTTTAAACCGTCAAATATATTACAGAACCATACAAGATGTATTATATTTCTTGTGCCTCGGGGCTCAATGGTGCTGAATTCATTCTTATAAAAATAACCAAGAGCCTGACACATATTTTTCCGTCTATTTTGATAAAGGTTTTTTTTGTCTGTGTATAAAAATTAAATTTGTTCATCAGTGGATACAATTTTGCCAGTGAGCTTCAATTCTGATCAATATGCGATAAAATGTTATTATGGGAGAAACAATGAGAGTATTATCGATATTGCTTCAACACTGCCGCTCGTATAATCAATTTATTATTCAAACCCGCATTAATTAATTTAGTGATATCGGGGTTTTTAAGGGTATTACATTGCCGAATGACCTTGAGGATTCGGGTTTTTGTGCTAGTATTTGTTACTTCAGCGCCATCTATCGACATTTGATCGTACTCAATAAAAGGAACTGAAGATTAAGCAAGAATACAGATATGTCGCAGTGTCGTCATCGTATTTACCTATTTCATTCGTTCTCTGAAAGATTTAAGACATTTTGTTCCTCTAGATAAAAGTCTTGTACGAGTTACCTACATCTATAATTATTATAGGTAATTCTTGATAATTTTGAAATAAGGGATACCTACACCTTTCTACATATTACTTTAGTACCTAATGAAAATAACTAGGGTGACCTGGCTTAAAACATTTATTTATATTTACATATAATTGAATACGGGTGCCACTATAATTATGATATATTCTGAGGGTCTGATCAGGTAAGTGCTTATAGGTTCTCGGAAACGGAGATAGCTAGGATGAGCTGGCTTTCAACATTCATCTAATTGAATATGGGTGTCAATTTCAAGGTTTATTGGGATGCTAATTACGAAAATGACATTAATTTTGAAATCCAAGATGGCTGACATTATTTTTCTTATTAAATTGATATGGGTGTCAATTTCAAGGTTTATCAGGATGCTAATTACGAAAATGACATTAATTTTGAAATTCAAGATGGCGGACATTATTTTCTTTATAAATTGATATGGGTGTTAATTTCAAGGTTTATCGGGATGCTAATTACGAAAATGACATTAATTTTGAAATCCAAGATGGCGAAAATTATTTTCTTTATAAATTGATATGGGTGTCAATTTCAAGGTTTATCGGGATGTTAATTACGAAAATGACATTAATTTTGAAATCCAAGATAGCGGACATTATTTTTCTAAATAAATTGATATGGGTGTTAATTTCAAGGTTTATCAGGATGCTAATTAAGATAATGTCCACCTTGAAATATATCTAAAATTAATATCATTTTCGTAATTAGCATTGCGATAAACCTTGAAATTGACAACCATATCAATTTAAGTAGGTATTTAGAAAAATAATGTCCACCATCTTGGATTCCAAAATTAATATCATTTTCGTAATTAGCATCCCTATAAACCTTGAAATTGACACCCATATCAATTTATAAAGAAAAATAATGTCCGCCATCTTGGATTTCAAAATTAATGTCATTTTCATAATAAGCATCCCGATAAACCTTGAAATTGACACCCATATCAATTTATAAAGAAAAATAATGTCCGCCATCTTGGATTACAAAATTAATGTCAATTTCGTAATGAGAATCCCGATAAACCTTGGAATTGACACCCATATCAATTTATAAAGAAAAATAATGTCCGCCATCTTGGATTTCAAAATTAATGTCATTTTCATAATAAGCATCCCGATAAACCTTGAAATTGACACCCATATCAATTTATAAAGAAAAATAATGTCCGCCATCTTGGATTACAAAATCAATGCCATTTTCATCATCAGTACCCCAAGATACCTCGAAATTGACACCCATATTAATTTATTTAAATGATGTGCGCCATCGTGGATTTTGAAATACATCTCGATAAAGAGGGGAATAACGACTTTTGGTGACATGAAAATACGCAACTCCTATTGACCTGATCTCGCATTGTAAAGACTTTCCGTACAATAAAGGGTCACCTTGTACTGGTGATTATGTATAGCTTGTTAAACCTAGTTTTTCTATGAAATTCTCAGTAGCAGCTCGTAGTCTGGATTTGTGCCCGGTGAATGGCAATAGGCTCGCCCCCTATTACATGGGACCTAAACATACCGGCGAACTGTGGGTGTACATTAAGTACACCTCTGCCTAACCCTTCGGGGAATACAGGCGTGATGGTATGTGTTTATGTGTTAAACCTAGGTATCCAGTATAAGCTGACCTCGCATTGTATAGACTGTCCGTACAATAAGGGGTCAGTTTGTACTGGTGATGTAGGTATAGCTTGTTATACATATAAGCTGAGCTCGCATTATATAGACTTTCATACAATAAAAGGTCAGCTTACTTACGAGGTCAGATAAACTAGTATCTCAGTCGGTACCTACTTAGGTACTCCGAGGTTCATTCAAACTTTGGATAACATGATTATTATGTATAATTGAATTAAAATGATTAAAAAAGATTGTCGGCATTTAGAGCCAGACAAAGGAGTGCGCCCGTAGATTTCATTACACTATTGTTAGTCTATGATAATGATCAAGAACAAAAACAAAATTATAAACTACTTTAAATATATTTACAAACTTAATTTCTACGTAATATTTATATTTGTACTATTTACGATATTGCTTAATTCAAAAATCATTCAAAAATCATCACTTCTGTAATTTATTTCCAAACAATAACGCACGTACAGCCCACCCGTCGCAAGAGTCGTCGAGACACTGATATTCGCGTCTTGAGTATTCATCACGGGCATTGCGGGGGTGCTTCACGGGGGGCGCTAGTGAAGTTTCGGGTTTTTCTTTATTATTTAAAAATATTCAAAGAAATAGGAAAAATTAAACAATACAAGTTGTTAAGTGTGTCATTACAATTTTTTTGGTATAACATTTATGACAAACTATTAAGCGGTTAAAGAGACAAAATGCAATTTAGTTTGGAAAAGGACTATTTTCTTGGATTTATTTAAAAAAAATGGGGCAATTTTATGAAAAAATTAAACAATACAATTTATTTGTGATGACCTTAAGTATAACATATATTTTTTATATGGCAAAGGCACATAAGGATTCATCTAGAAACTTCTTTAAACCTAGGGTGTTTTTGGGATTTGAGCGATGTAATACCCTTAACGTAGATTTTACTTTTTTACGTAATTTAAATTTGTGATTGCTACAATCACATAATATACGAGTAGGTACGATTGTTTGTTTGCATCTTTTATCGTGATGATTATTCCTAGTCAGTTGTAGAATGTACAAGAGCCGGACAATGAAAAGATTAGGTTCTGGGTGTTTAATCTCGGATTTATCTTTTATCATCCTTATATGAGACTTTCAAATCAAATATAACCCTACTCCTACAACTACGATCTTCAATCAATACCAGGCCATTAGTACTTATGATCGAAGGTTTTTCTGAAAAATGGTTTTACATACATACTAGCAGCTGTAGTTGCTTGTAACAGTAATTACTAATGTCGTTGTGTATAAGTATTAATAAGGAACTATCATTCGTAAAATATTAATGGCCCTATATATAAAACGTTGGAGCACTAATTCCTGCAAATAGAAGTCTACAAAAAAAGATTCTTCTTTTCCTGGTATTTTTGACATAGGTACCTAATATGTAATAGAAAAATGTTGGATATATTTTAAGCCTAGATTGCTTACTTTTGTAATAAGGGAGCATTTGTTTATATTTCACAAATTTTCGGACTAAACCCATACTTACTCATCATACATTTGGCGACACAAATCGTGGAGAAGTTGAAGTTAGCATCTTTCAATGTGATGACCGCATCGCTGTTGCTAGTTGGCATCAGCAGTTCCAGCAGCTCTAGCTCCGTGAGACCAAACTCCGAACAAGTTATGTAACCTATGAAGAATAGAGTTGATCATAAAAATGATATTTATATTTTAGTAATTATTTGCCTCGTAATTAAGAAATAACGATTATTTGTTCTTTTTAAGATAAAAGTCTCGAAGGACGGAATATTAAACCATGCGATAAAAATAACAACAAATTATAATTTTTTGCACTAAACTTGCTAAGCTGAAATTTAAAAAGCGTAGTTACTCACTTGCTAATTTACTGAACGCTTTGGAACCGAAAACCACTTCTAAGTTATCGAAGGCACCATCAATATAGTCTCCGTAGCTATTATTCTCTGGAGTTTCCTCTATCGCGTCTAACAAATAGTAACAGTTCTGAACTTTGAACTTTTCTTTCTGAGCTGGCGTCAGCTGCAGTTGATCTAAAGATACGGCACTAGTACAAACAAGGAACACATTTCTTGGCAACGACATCGGCAGCCAAGATAAACCCGTTACTATATCACACTCCAAAGGATTCACTCTATGTACATTATCGATAAATATCAACAAAATCTCATTTTCCATCTCCTCACATTTCCTGAGCAGACTTTGGAACCAATTGTTAATATAAAGAGGATCAAAACTCGCGTCTTTCGGCAAGTAACCTTCAGGAATGTTTAAGATTATCGATATTTGTTGGCACATCACTCGCAGCAATTCCAAGTTATAGGCCGATCTTGGTGTAGAAGCGGAGAATCTTACTATCCTTAAAACAGGTTTAGGGAAAATTTCTTCGCATTTGTAGTACAGGTGTGTCAATAAGGTGGATTTTCCTGAAGCATCCGGTCCGTATATTAAAGTCGGTGGATGCCGAGTTCGATTTTCGTAATTTTCTTTAGCGTTATTTAAAATACTTTCGGCTGCTTCTTCAACTTGCTTAACGGTAACCTTATACAAACGATTATGTTCTATACATATTCTAAGATGAGTGATGTGTTCCAGAAAAACTTCCTGAAAGGTAAAACGAGAACTAATAAATTATTCATGCGCTAAAAGTTGTCATACGAAGACATCAAAGTTTGATCGATATTTGAGTCTTTAACTTTTATACGTAAGTTGGTTATTTGATGGTATATTCATGGTAAACATACAAAAGGTTTTCAGGTTTCTATTTAAATTTTCTTTGATTTACATTAAACCTTTTCCCGTCTATGTTGGGATCGATTTCCAAACGAACCAGATATGGATGAATATCAGTTATTTACACAAAGCGACTACCATCAGACCTCCGCAAACCAATTTCTGATATTCGTTAATCAATACTGATATTAGAAGGATCTACTGGTTGTCAGAATTTTCGGGAGTCTGACTACCACTAACGATTATCATTGGGGTTGTCAGACGATTGTCATTAAACCTTACCGTAATATGTATTTATATTTTATTATATATTTATTAATTATTTTACCTGTACAGTCTTTTTTCTTCCCTTCCCCTGATCGGGTTCAGTGCTAAGGCTGTCGTCGACCAACGAACTGACCACAACTTGCACCTTTTCCCTGAAGGGAGCTAATTTCTCTTCGTTGTCCGACGCCCCGTCTGTTCTAGACGATTCCGCTGACGACGGTCTAGACAGAACATCATATAACTCGAATTATTAATAATATAGATGACGATTTCATAGCAGCATTATATACAACTGTGTAATAATCTGCCCATTAAACCAAAAACACATTGCTCAACCTTGGGATTCGAAACCATTGAGCTCTCTAGCGTAGCAGTTGCGTTAAGTAGGACCAAGTAGGATCATGAGGATTTAATATACAGTTCAGATTTTAAACAATCATTAGTTCTTTGCACTTGGTGTAAATTATATTATTTTTCCCACCGCTATAAATTTTGATCGGCAGTAACAGTGGCCTATTGGCCTAGTGGCATATTTTGTTATCAAATGTCCCGTAGGCTTAAATTTAGTGGTAACCATGCAGAACATTTATCGAGTGTTAATTGAAACAGTCTGCTATTACAGATTTACTTTATGATTGAATAACAAAAGATTTAGAACTTAAGTCTAAAATTATTTTCAAAGACTATGTCACCCTTTCACCTCTATAACTTCGTATTCAATCTGAAAGCTTTCTCTAACAAAAGCTCAAAAATTGCTCTTAATGACTTTGTAATTTAAAAGCCTCTTACTTAATTATTTTATTAACTTTTGCATTAATAAAGGAGGTGAAAACTTCATTTTGCTTTCAGATATTAATATTTTATACAGTATGATTGATTGAAAACATTCTGAATGTGAAAATAATTACTTACTTAACTTGTTTACTGAGTAGTTTTTGTGAACAAAACTAAAAAAACTAAATAAAAAACAACAATTACGTCAGAAAAAAATAATAAGAGAGTAAAAATAAAAAGTCTCTTAATTACCTACCTAAGAGACTTTTTGTATTTTTTAGGCATTTTCCATGCAAAGATTGTTATTTTTGACGTCGCCTCAAAGACGTAAATTAAAAATGTGAAGGCAAATTTCGACATGGCGGGTGGGAGTCGCGGTGGCTTAGCGGTCATAGCGTCTGGTGTACTTAACCAGAAGACGCAGGTTCGAATCCTGCCCGCGGTCGTATTTTTCCTTCACTTAAATAACTTAAGTAGGTACCTAAGAATCAAAATGTTTTCAATAAACTATTGCAATTTGATTTGGTTCGAGATAGATAAACTACGAAGTAGAAATTATATTTTACTTAAATCCAGTGACTGTAGGAGAGAAGGAACCTTTTATCTCAAGAAACTAAGATCTTTGATACACTTTGGAGCTTATAACAAGTGTCATGACGTCACTTACATCAAATCCGTCTCAGAAATAAGTCGTACAAAGAAATAAAACTCCCAGAAATATTATATACATCATTCCCCTTCACACGCGTGGATAATAAACTATTAATCGCCTGGGGCTTTGTATTTTCTCGAGGAAAATATATATTTTTTTCTTTATCCTTTTGACATAACTTGTCTCGCAATACGTACGCACAGAATGGAGGATCTCAACTATGTGAAGAAAACGGGTTATACATATACCATCACGCCTGTATTCCCCGAAGGATTAGGCAGAGGTGTACTAATGTACCTACACCCACATTTCGCCGGTATATTTAGGTCCCATGTAATAGGGGACGAGCCTATTGCCATTAACCGGGCACAAATCCAGACTCCGAGCTGCTACTGGGAATTTCATAGAAAAACCCAATAACACTTTGCTCGACCTGGGGATCGAACCCAGGACCTCTAGCGTAGCAGTCGCGCTAAGGACCACTAGACCAATGAGGCAGTCAAAACGAATAATATAAACAGCGAATTCTTTTATGATTTTCTTTTCACAAAAAATATTATTAGGTAAGTATATTGGGCATTCTGTAAACTGAGGTCAAATGCCTTAATACCTTTCTTTTTACATAATCATCACCATCAACCCATTTTATCGATCCCCTGCTGGGTATCTTCTCAGAATCAGAGAGATTAGACTTATAATAATAATAGCCCACGACACTGATGTAACACAGGTTGGCAGACTTCACACGCCACGTTTTCCTTCTTCGTTTGAGCGCGTGAAAAGTGATAAATACGTATGTAACTTCCAATAGTCAGAGGTGCGTGTCTTGGATTCCAACTTGGGACCTTTGACATGACTTGGTTACATCACTATACGATGCTGTAATTGCACTCATAAATATATCTTCCACGGCGTTGGTGAACAGTTTCGGGGATTTATTAGTTCGCTAAAATATATGATTAAATACTTACTCCAGCGTGATAACGTGTGTATCAGGTAAGGTATCTTCTAATTTTCTTCTTAATTCTTTTAATCTGGTGTGAGCCAGTAATGATATTTTTGACTCATCGGGTTCCGGATCTGGCACGTCTCTTATTACGGCTATAACGCCCTTAGGATGATTGCCATTTGATAGAAGTTCTGAAAAATAATACAATATTAGTTGCTCGGAAATATAAAACTGATAAGTACCCGATTCTTAATAGCGATGAAAATCGTCACATATTTATCCTCGATATAAGTTTTTACAACCATTAAAGCATTTTAATTTTACACTACTATCGCTAGAAGGTTACTAATGGCTGGTTCCAATAAATAACTTGAGATACGAATTTGATTTTACTTGGATTTTGATTGTACTATAACGAGCTTATGTCATAATCCTTAAATAATCTATCTCTATTTTTTTATAGTTAGCAAATCCATTGACAGATTTTATAATTAAACCGGTCTCCATAAAAGGAAGTATTCCTTTCAGAATAGGTGATTTCTTACGAATTTATATTTTATTTCGAAACATTGCAGCTCTCTCACAATTATAATCTCTGTTAGAGTTCAATAAAGCTAGTTATTTAACTTTGTATTGCAACGAGATTTTACTACGACGCGACGTTACATTGCATAAATATTTTTATAAACTGAAATCTGATTAAGTGTCCAAAATTGCAATAGAAATCAAAGCTAAGGTAAGGAAAATAAATCCTAGGCTGAGAAAGTATGTTTTAATATTACTGCTCACTAAAACTTTTTTTAATAATATAATAGAAATATACAGCATATGAAAATCAACATCGTTATCGGAATTTGTAAATAACATTTACACCACGCTGCGCAAAATAATGCCCCTATTGTTTCGAACACAACAAGTGCAAACTAAAAGTAGGATACAAGCATCCCCCTTTTCACCTGGGAGGGGTAAAATATTTTATGCCGGTAATACCTATTGCTTGCACATGAAATACGATGCTATTTTCAACGGGTTGTTGTTTCCGTGTAATTGGATCGGTATAACAAACCAAGGTGATGCGTTGAGTTTTTCTCTATAAAAAATATTATACCTCAATATAAATATTACATTTTTAATCAGAGTTGTTTTTAGTATTGCGATTACATATGTAGGTATATTTGTAAATTAATTTAAGTGAATTTTCATAATTAGGTTATGTTTTACTGTGAAAAATTGATATTTAGACAAGAATAGTTTTAAGTTGATTTTTTATGAAGCGATTGGCTTGAAATAGTCGAAAAGTAACATCAATATTATTTGATGCAGTTGGTATAACATGTAATTAACAGGCAAAACTCATTTATTTTCTGTTTTCAATCTAGAGTTGAAATATTTAGTATTAATTAGATAAGTGGTTACCTACATTGGTTACTATAATTAATGGTATTTGTCGATAACGGCGATAACAATACGCCGCAGCGATAGTTTTAGTTAATGATTTTTTATACGTAATTTCAGCTATGGAATTCGCATACTTAATTGTTATAATGCGCTTACGCTCTAATTTTTTTTCTTTTCTTAATAAAAAGCTTACTAGCAATGTGGGTCACACATTACTAGTATTCTTGTTAACCCCTCGTGCTAAGCTAAATATGCTTGTGCTACGAGTGGGTTCACGTCGGTAGTGCAATGGGTGGGGTTCGAACCGGCAACCATATGATCGCAAGTCCGACGCCCTAGCCATCAGGCTACCGACGCTTCAAATATAATATATATATATATATATATATATTATATAAACATAATCCTAACTTTAGCTTTGCCGTAGTCGGGTAAAAAAAGATAAAGAGTGGAAGAAGTTAATGGAAATCTTTTGCATGGAGTTTATAATAGGTATAATATTCTGATAATTACATATAATATCATCACGCCGTATACCGGTTAGACAGAGGAGGAGTGATGTACACTCACATTTCCTTCACCTACAGTATTTAGATCCCATGTGATAGGGGGTGAAAATCAAAACTCCGAGCTACTACGGAGTGACCTGGATATCGAATCGAATCGATCATGCTCAGCGACATAAATAATAATTGTCATCAGAAAAACGTCCTACAGGTAATAAGATGAATAATAAATTCTTAATAGTAGGTACATAATATTTGTATGTAGCGGAAACGTAACGCATTCTGATTTTTCCGAGCTAATGAGGATTTACAATACCGGAAAGATGAGGCATCGGAATATTCGTATGATCAATAAATGATTCTCTATGATATTATGATTCGTCAGAAGATTAATTAATTAGAGTAGGTAGGGTAATTATGTACCTATTTTATATATAATTATAACAACATAATATATTATAATGTATGTGTTTATAATATCAAAATCAATTAATTAACTGTGTGCGTTACAGTTATTCAATATACTGTCGAGAACATTTAGGTCCCAAAGTATCGAATGGTTTAAATGTATATAGAGAAAAAAATACCTAAGGCTAGTTCACACTGTAATTCGACTGGGCTTCGAAGCAGCTCTGCAACTTCAGCGCCATTCGCTAATGCCTCAAGCGCTATAGCGTTGAAAGCTTTTTGCACCTCAAAGAGACGATTCCGCTGTTCCTCGCGGTCCATCAAGTCGCTAAACCTGTTGATTTAAAATAATAAATTAATTGTTATCATGATTTTAGATCGCAAACAATTGTTTGCATTACAAACAGTCAAGCACAGTGCACACATACATAGGGGGAGCAAACCTGTTGCCATTAATGGCAACCTTATCAGAGCTGCTACATTTTTGGAGCATCCACACATGCCGCTGGCTTTACCGCCGGCTTTCAGTCTGACAAACTTTGTGTCGGATTCCATTTTGTACCTACCGCAAGCGAACTGCCGCCGGTATCCAAAAGCCGCGCGTGCCGCCGACAATATCGCCGGCCTAGCTGCCGGTCGAGCCGCCGGGCATGTGTGGATGCGCTGAAATTACCCTGACCCATGGTCATGGAAGCTATATAGGGCCCGAATTTGAATTTAAAATATCGATATTCCGCAGAGAGACAGAAAGAAAATCCGTTAAAAGTAGTTTTATTCAATGTTTTATTCGCGATAGTATCAGAAATCTGTCTATAGTTCCGTTAAAATAATGAATTAATAAATCAAAACGTGGGAAAACTATAGACTCTTGTTAAAACTCTTATTTACCAATTTTGATCCCCTTTTGTACGTGTGCGCGGTTCTTTAGAATGGGCTATTTCCTCTGTGTATATTCCTTCTTCATAACCTCATATTTTGGATTCTCCTATCACGGCAATAAAAGAAAACCTGTAGTACCCAATTGAATGTGTAGCGATATTTATGTGGACCCTCTAGCTACGATAAATTATTTATTATACGATCCCACTGAGTAATCGGACCTCGTCCTAAGAAACCGCTCGTAAATTGTTACGACCTAAATAGATGAAACGCGATAAAGGATGATTCAAAGGCCTTTGAAAATTATTGAATAGCAAGCCGACAGACAATTACAGGGAACAATCAAAAGTTTTGGATAAGGGACTACTTACAATACAAGTTTTGCGATAAGGAAAAATTATGCAAATTTGAATAACAATTGTTTGAAGTGTTGCAAGATACGCGTAATTCTATCGGAAAGTAAAATTTACAAAAAACAACAAAAAGTTCAACCGCCTTCAAAAAAAATATGAAAGCAATATTATGTCTAAAACAGTTCCGGAAGTTTGTGGTTTCATTTCGCCAAAGCTTTCCGAAACTGTTGAATTTGGCCCAAGTTCCGAAATTTTGAATGGCGAGAAGTTCCGAGTACTATGCATTACATGGATAAATAAATAAATTACTTATGACGACAATGTCATCGTATTAAAAAAATATTTTTCTAAATTTTTTTGTGATCAGATCCTTCACCAAATTTAAATGGCACCAATCGGGAAGTACTTACCTATAGTCTTTTAAACAAAAAATATTTTTCGAAATATATACATACAGTCGAACATAGAACCTCTTTCTTTTTTAAATTGTTTATAAATTTCAGGCGAAAATTTTAAAGACTAGGCAAATATAAATTTTTTAGCGTTTACCGTATAGTTACTGAAATTTTGAGTTTGCGGTTGTTGACGTCTGATGGCAGTTGCTTCATGTAAAACACTGATATTCAGCCGCAACATAGTTCGGAAAAGGCTAGGGAAGAGTACCTAATCACATCCGAATTAACATGTTTTGAAACTATGTACAGTCCGCCGTCACATCAGGTTATACAAATCTGTCACGTTTCTCCAAATGATTTTAAACCTTAAACTGTTGACAATTAAGTTCAAAATAGAGAAAATTTTACATTTTGTAGTAACTTGATGTGCTGGCGACCGTACCTAAAATAGAACAGAATATTTTTAACACTTACCATTTGTCTTCTCCTTCGAGATGATAGCTCCCTTCGCCATTTAGTCTGTAACACGCTCGGACAAGATCAGCCTGCACCGAGTCACACTTGACCAGCTCATCGAAGATGGCTTCGGGAATCATGTGGGGGAGAACTGGCTGGTAAGCAGATGCGTCGCCCCCGATGATGCACTGTTAAAAAGAAAACATTGCCTTATTGCCTTATGGAGTATCCACACATGCCACCGGCTTTCACACTGACATGCCGCAAACTTTATGTCGGGCTCCATTTTGTACCGCGAGCGAACTGCCGCCGGCATCCATAGGCTGCGCGGCGGCATGTGCGGGTGCGCTGTTAGATTAATGTCCGATCTAGAGATCTTTTAAATATCTTCGTTGCGTATATTAATACTCAGACGCGGAAATCAGTCAAGTATTTGTTTCGTGTGGGAATTCTTATTGTGATTTTGAAGAAACCTTTTCAGTATAACTTTGTGCCTACCCACAAGTCATTCTTAAACTGATTTTCTCTCTCTCTCTCTCTCAACTTTGAATAAAGAAGACTTTTATAATTGGCTATTTTCTAGTTAAAATATCAAAAAGCACAACCATTAACAAAATCCATTAGCAAAAATTGAGTAATGAAACTCTACTTACAAAAACTTTCTTTTGTAAAATTTTCACTTCAAATATAAGTTTTTAATTGTTCGGACGGACCACTTTGCAATTAAAAATACTAACTAAAAAGAGCGGGTACTAAGTTCAAATTACCCATCCGAATTAAAAATTATTATTGTAGTCCTACCTTTTCGTGGGTGGATACAATACCTAGACTTAAAAACAGTAAATTACATAATAATAAAAGCAGTCCCCACCTGATTCATATAGACACAGACACAAATATTATCAGATATAGGGTTCAAGTCAGTAGGTACAGTTATCTTAGAACAAAAATAAACTAACCCGCTTCTAATACCCTCACAATATAAAATATGTAGAAGTAATATTTTTAAAAGTGATTACTTACTCACCTACTTAGTTTCCAATAATAATTATACTATTAGCGAATAAATCTATACTTAAACATTTGTTTTTCGATTTTCAACCATTTATAAATAAAAACACAAATTAATTTCGCAAAGACTACAATTTCTACTACAGACTGCCGCCAAAAGACAACCATTTTGAAAGGCAAAGGAAATTAGTTCATTCAGCCTACTACATTTAATTTGTTTTCTTATTAAAACCTAATTTATTATGTTAAACATAATTAATTATGTTAAACACAATTAATTAATTATAATTTAATGTTATTAAAACATAATTACTTATGTTTTAATGACATTAAATTATTATTAACTACTTATTTTGTGTGTCGTATTAGTAATAGTTCAAATAAAAAAAATAACGAGTTATAATTACGTTAGATATATTTTTGTAGTAAGAACTCTTTGGTAGTATTCTACTTACGAGAAAGTAGCCTGCCTTCGATGTTTGGTTACAACATCGTATTTCTTCGAGATAATGGTGAAGTAATGCTGGATTATTTTCATCTCCACCGTCGGTACCATAGTGCATGTCCACGAACTCGATCTAGACAGAAAAAAAATATATGAAGAACATCAACATCAAAAATAAATAAATTTTAAATAGGTACACTTTTAAAAAAAGAACGCGTTTGGTTATTATTATAATGTTGATTTAAGAGCGCCGTGACAGCTGTTGTGTAATTTGTGACTTTTTTATCTGGGCAACATTTTCACGTGAATGATATCAATTTATTTGAAAGCTGCAAATAGTTGCTTTTTACTATCTGATTCATTTTGAATTCGCATACATAAACATATTTGTATGTAAATAGGAATAATTAATGACTGAATTCAACTTCCAAAAATATTTGCCCAACTAAAATTAATAATTAATTTTAAAGTTTTTTAATAGGAATCGGTAAAGGGGAGACTGCGGCAAGTGCAGCTTAACACTGTTTGTCGATTAATAAGCCTAGTGATTAGTTAACCGTGAGCTTATTAGTGGCTCATCAGGATTTACCTACCTTCTATAATTTATTGGAATCGCTTATATTAGGTAATTAGATACACTGAGTTGAGATTTTTCAACATACGAATTCAGCTGTATTACAAATGTATGGCTTAGTTATGTTTGGTTTTTGGTGCTATACAGCAACAATTTATCTATAGAATAAACATAGACATTTAATGAAACGTAAGGTGCGTAGCACCCGCAACCGGCGCACGTGTATGACAAGATGTATGAATGTGGACGAAGGAAAAGAAGTATGCAAGAATCGTAGCAAATGGCGTTCTGTAGTTTCTGCCTACCCCTATGGGAAGAAGGCGTGAGTGTATGTACCTATGTATAGGTATATAACATGAATATTTGGTCTAAATATTTGGTCCCTATTCCTAAAAAAATCCTTAAATTTCTACTGTTAATCTCGTACAACAAAAGTTAAGTCTCCGTTAACAAAACCTCTGGTTAAACAGCTGAACACTCAGCGACATTTAATCCAGTCTTAAGTCTTCAAGTGTTCGCTGCACATTTCAAGAAAGCCTTTACACCGAGGCGGGCACGAAGTTTCTTTTTTCCTTGAACTAACCGCATCCTACATAAGTTTGTACTTAAGTTACTTTATTGAGAGGTTAACGTGGCGTTTAGTTTCTACCATCTTCGTTTAATTGCGTTGTTAATACGTTTGGTTAAGCTTATACGAATTCTACAAGTTAAAAAATATTGTGTAGAGTAAGTAAATGTAAATGTTATTTTGTTTAGTTAATTAAGGTATGTATTAATTAAACCTTACTTACTGTGCGTCAGTTCACCAGTATGTTCAGGTCCCATGTAATAGGAGGCGCTAGCGAGAATTTCATAGAAAAACCCAATAACACTTTGCTCGACCTAGGAATCGAACTCAAGATCTCCTAGCGTACCAGTCGCACTTAGGCTAACCAGCTAATGAGGCAGAGCAGATATATGTATGGATATCATCATCATCATATCAATCTATCGCCGTCCACTGTTGTATGGATATCATGGATTACTAGCTTTCCGCCCGCAGCTTCGCTCGCGTGGACGGCACGATTTTGACTGGTCGGGTATACAACAAAATTGGCCCAACTTTATTATTTACAGAAATATAAACGCAGCTTATAGACTTTCATCCCCTATATCATCCCCACACAGTTTGAAATTTTAAAAACCTATTTATTTATTTCTTATCAAGTGCCTAAAAACAAAAGTTCAGCGTTTATCTTCAACAATGACAAACTCCCATAAAATTTTTCATCCCTTATTACAACCCCTTTTTTACAACAAAACGTAGCTTATATCCTTTCCCAAGGTCTATTCTATTTTTGTACCAAATTTCATCAAAATCTGTTCTGAGGTTGGGCTTCAAAGTGTGACTTTCTTTGGACTTCCATATGAACTTTCATCCCCTATTTCATCCCCACATAGGTAGAAATTTCAAAAACGCTAGAACAAATATTTATTTATTTCTTATCATGTGCCTTAATATAAAGTTACATGGTTTTATCTTGAAAAATGACGAACTCCCATACAAACTTTCACCCCCTATTTATATAAAAATTAGCCTAGCAATAAAAGGTAGCCTATGTCCTTTCTCAAGCTATAGTCTTAGTCCAGTACCAAATTTCATCAAAATCGGTTGAGTGGTTTAGACGTGAAAGCGTAACAGACACACAGAGTTACTTTCGCATTTATAATATTAGTAGGGATTAAATGGTAAACAGTACCTACACAAGTTATTGAAAATGAAAATGTTGATTCTGTTATAATATTATACTTTTAATATCTAAGTAACATCACTAACATACATAAACTCGATATTACTTCTTACAATAACTACACCATTTAACATAATAATCCACACAATTTTCCGCGGATCGGATGAAATCCAATTACAGTTTATGTCTGACTGTCAGATTCAACTCCATTAATTGCTATTTATTGGTAATCATTACGTGAGTTGCAGTCCAAGTCCAGTAAGTCCAGATATATTTCAAGTACTAGATAACTAATTAATCTAGACATAGGTAATTGGTACGGAATCTATACTAATATATAAGCTTAATACTTACGCCTCTCTGACAAAAAAAGCTTGCAAAAACAAAATCACGAAATGGCTAGCAAACATGGACTATGAAAAAACGGAAGAACTTTTAACTATAAAATAATAGTATTTATTTAACAGCAATACGGCTAGCAGTATAGCAATACGCACACACACACGCACACACAAACACACACACCCACACACACGCGCACACATAAATACACACATACACTCACTCACACACACGCACACACACACACACTTGCGAGATTGCGCACACACATACACTAACAAATAATAGTAGTAAGTAGGTACTTACTTTAAGATTATAACTTACCAACCTAAATAATAATATTGTCTTTATATTATAGTCTCGGAATGGAAGAGACTAGACCCCAGGACACAGGGAACCCTAGTGTAGGGTCTACTGTATACGACTAAATTGTATTTCTTAGAATAAGAAAGACATTTTTCATTTTTAATTTTCATTTTCATTTCATATTAAAGCTGAAGAGTTTATTTGTTTGGAAGCACTTATCTTTGGAACTACTAGTCAAATTTGAAAAAATACTTGTTTATATAGGTACTAGCCAAAATCACGAGGAGAAATAAAAGGCTATTCAACATCGTGCTTCGAGCATTAGAAGCATGGCAAAGCGAGTGTAGTCACGAGACACAGCTAGTATCTAATAAAGGTTTTAGTTTAATTAAATTTGCATTCGTATATATATATTTTTTTCAATTCATATCCCTGTCACTGCAACTTCTGTACGGCATAATCTACAATACGTATCAAACAGAAAATCACCGAGACACCCAAGGGAGTGATTAAGCTGTCTGGCTCCAAAATTAAGCTTGAAATATAATTTTATTCTTTGTATTTGAAGTTGTAAGAACTGTACGGCATCTGTTGCGGCCATTTGATTGTTTTGCGTAATATGCGTATTTGTGTTGTGCATAATCATCATCATCAACCCATAACATTGTCAAACTGGAAAATGTAATGGGTTGATGATGATTATACGGGTTGATGGGCACACGTCTCCTTAGACGTAAAGAGGAAGGGAAAGGACTTAGGCTGTAGTCCACCACGCTGGCCTAATGGATGTTGGCAAACTTTACTCATCGTCATCATCAGCCCATACTTATCCACTGTTGGAAATAGGCCTCTCATAGTGAACACTACAGAACTCTATCAATAAGTAAGTAGGTACATAACTTTGAAAAGTCAGAGTTGTTTGCCTTGGATTCGAACTCGAGACTGGATTTGGCAGTTAAACGATCATACTAAGCTATCACTGCTGCAGGTACAATAAATTATGTTTTCACTTCAGTAGCTCAAACATGTAGGTTTTGCTGCCTGAAATCAGTGAGCAAAATCACATTTTGCTCACTGAGTGAGACAAAGTAACTTTAAAAAAAAAAAAACAGAAATCCGCGTATATCCTAATCAGCCCTGGGTTAATCATACAATTCGAAACATTCACGCTCTATCTCTTTACCGCCATTAGAAAGAGAGAGAGACAAAGACTAGCCCTTTCGAAGTTCCGATTTTGAATTCGACCTCAAAGACAAACACGTTCGGAATTTTGTAACTGAAGAAATTTTGCAAAAACAAAATTATGGCTTTTAATGTAATTTATTGAATTTTTAACTTATTATTCGTAGAGTTCTCGCTGCTGAAGTGAAAAGTTATGTGTGTTACACAAGAGCAAAGTTTTTTTGAATCTTGTGCCTTTGAATCCTTCGCCACACTCAGGATTCAAAATCAGCACTCGCAGCAAAAAACGACTTTGCTCACTTGTTTCACAAATACTTAACGATTTTCTTTTCTCGATTATTATTACTGCTGCAGGCACAATAAATAATGATCTTCCTTTCTCGAGTATTAGAGCTACGTCCAAATATGCGTCCAAGTATACGATTTTAATCAGAATCATTCTATAAAATGATTAAATATTAATCAATTGTCGGTAAACCAGACCAAAATGCGGGCTCGGGTTACGTGGGACCGCTAATTCCACTCCGTTAATTAATTCAGGTCGCATAATCGAATTTAACTGTAATGTAGATAGTCGTAAAACGCAACAGGGCAGCCATTATAGTTGTTTTTTTACTTATACGATTTAATTTGCCGTAAGTTTTTGCACCAGGTTCTTGTAATTACTTTCAACTGTTACCTGATTTATGCGATATTTTTCAAGCTGTTATCCACTGCAAAGTTTCATTGAAGCCTTTATCGTCCAATCCATTAAGTCTAATTTATAATAAACTAGCTGATTCGATAGACGTTGTACTTACTTACCAATTTTTGTTTCCGAAAGATCCGGTAAAGTAGTTCCTAAGTCATATCTAGCTTAGAAATAGTGGAATGCGATTCTCACGCTGCGCTGTGTAGATGTGTAAAGTTATGTTTTGTTTTTGGTTGATCGAATATATTTTTCCGGAGGCCTAATTCCAGCCTCGGGCTTTTGTAGACTGATATTTTCCATGATCAAAAAAGTACATCTAAAATTCTATGATCGATCTATGATTTGGAAGTAAAATGTATCATATTAATTAATGATCTGGGTATCTCAGCGGTTTTATGTTAATATTCGAGATTCATTTCATAGTTTATGTTAAGTGGTACTCGTATAGACCAGTGCCGATACTTTAGAAAATGGTAAAAAGTATAAAAAAAATATAGTTGGATGAAACCCATTGCAAAAGGAAGAGAATGTAACAAAAATTAAAGGAAAAATTAATTACGAGCGATCTGAGTTCGGGAAGTGGGAGGGAGGGGGGGGGGTTAGGGTAAAAAACGGTTTATCTCGATCTTCGCCAAAACTACAAGTGCTATAGAAAAAAGGTAAATGGCAAAGTTGTAGGTAATAAAGAGACCTCCAACTTTTGTATTTACACTTTTTCACATACCCTCAAAATTTATGTGAAAAATTCAAATAAAAATTCAAATAATAAATAAACCAAAAGCTTGGGCTTTTGGTTTATTATTTTTATCTTTTACAAAAAAAAAATATTTTTTCACGAAATTTGGTGAAAACTTACCTTCTTATGTCCCAAACACACTGTAATTTTTTTGATTAAAAATCTTTATTTTTTTTACCTTTCATCCTACTATATTTTTTTTCTTTTTCAATAATTATCGGCACTGGTCTAGTATTAGTTATTGCATTTATAAAATGGTGATACCTACCTACATTCACGAATAATTTGCTAGGAGTAATAAATTGTTAAAAAAAACATATTATTTTTATAATGCGTAAGGATATGAGGTTATTCATAACTATTTATCTATGATTGTATTAATGTAAATATTACATTACTTCAGTTATATTATAAAACAAAGCGCAAAAGATAACAGTGCCACAAACGCCGTCAGAGGGTATTACAGATAATCCCAAATGAAATTATTCATTTTCCTTCATCGCACAAATTCTATTTGGCTTTAATATTTTTGAGCTCCAGTTTTTGTTTCGAATTCAATTACAAGCAATTGTCGACGGTAACGTTCCACGAAATATATTTGAAATATGTGAATGGCCAAACATTTGTGTTTTATTTTTATTATCATCTTTCTTTATTAACTTAAACGATGGTCGCTAAGTGTAGAGTGGTCTTAAATATCCACGCTTGAACTGCTGAAACCATGTATGTATTAGATAATTGACTTATGACCACTATCAAATGGGAGGAATGCTTTTAAATTTATCAAAAGAGGCAAAAAAATAAAGTCGTCACTGACATTATTCGTAAAAGAAACCTTATATATTTAAAATAGAGGTTCGTCCCAGTTTACGTTATTCACCACTTTTTCACTGCCGCAATAATTGACGGAGAAAAAAATACATACAGACGAATTCCTTCCTTTTTTGAAGTTTGTTACAAATAAGGTTATGACTACAAAAAAGTCTCAAAGTCAACCTCTTTACACTATTTTTACTAAAAAAAATTGTAAGTAAATATTACCATACTTTTAGCTAAGCCCAGATCATTGACCAAAATTTCTAAACTATTAGTTCATTTAAATTCTGCTGGCTGGCGCTTTGGAGTTCCCCCGCATCACAAACTTCAAGTACCTATGCTAGTTGCCGGAAGTTTCGACTTCGTCGGGGTTTAACGTTTTGTGGCTTTGTAGTTAAATGGAAACTTTGTGTAATAAACTTTGTCAGTCGTAATGTGAGACGTGTAGGGTAGATACAGAAGTTACTGTGACCTGTTTATGTGGTGATTAGAAGAAAGTTTGCGGAATTTATGTTAGGGTTTCCATTTGGGAGTAAAAGCAAGAAGCGTCTAGTTGTTTCTGCTACCTATCCATTTCAATTTCCGTCCAAAAATAGCTAAGACATAATCATTTTCTTCATTACAATACTTGGAACTTAAAAAAACATAATGTATATTTATTGGTATGAAAGAGGGCTTAATTATGTTTGTAAAATTAATACTTTAATGTTTTAAGTTACCTCAATGTGACGATCGTCGTACGTGGACTGCAACTCTGGCCCAACCATCTCCAGGATTTGTCGCCTTTCTTCGCGGAATTCTATAAAAAAGCCAATAATTAAAATTTTTAACTGTTCTAATATAATGCTAAACAATAATAAAAAAACAACTAAATCGGTTCATAATATCAAGTGACACACACAAAAAGAACAGTCAAATTTGGAACCTCCTTTTTAAGATTTGTTGTAAGTAGGTAATAAGGCTTTATAATTCTTTACAGCGCTTTCGTCTGTATTGTAGGACCTGGAATTTTCTTCTTATTTTATTGCGCAAGTTAAAATATAAAAGATGAAAACATATTCACGAGCGTGAGACGTGAACAGGCACTTGGAGCTCGGTTACGAGTGGCTCTCCAATATGTGGATCCCCGAGTCCGTCGTTGTTTATATCACAAAGGTGAAAATATCGACGTAACATAAAAATGTTATATTCTTTTTCCCGGTGAGAATTTCGGGTGCATAAGTGACGAACTGACGATATGTAAAATGTTATTATTTCATTTATGCGTTTAACTGCTTATTTTTTATTATATTTTAGCATTAAATAATGCGAAATGCTCACAAAGATATGAATTTTATAATGAAAGAAAATTTTCTAGTGAAAGAAAAATTCGATCTCAGGCAGGGTTTGAACCTCTCTCTGGTTAAGTACACCAGGCGCAACGTCGAATTTCTCTTCCACATTTTTTCTCTTCAGGGAACTTAAGCGATATAAGCGTTTATCAAGCATTAATGAAACGTTGTCCCTAATTGTTTGTGTTTTTTTTATCCTACAGACTGTCCCTGGCCTCATCAGCGGGACCTAACTTCGCCATCGATAATGATGAAAATGTGACATTGTCTAGGCGGGAAGCGGTTACCGTAGGTACCCTATGGCCAATTGCAACACCAGGAGTATCACTCGCGCGTTGCCGACTCTATGTATGATTGTGTATTTTTTTTGTAATGAAATGAAGTCCACGTGATTTAACGCGGGTGGCTTTGGTCAGAGGGTGCTCAGAAAATGTAGACACAAATAGTGGGAGTAAGGTGCACAGCGCAAAGTTTTACGGCAAAAGATTTTCTCATTTCACCGATTCAGGTTCTACTGACAAAGTGTTGGCTCCACTTTGCTTACCACGCAAGAAGTAAAAAATGGAACCTCTTAGAATAAATTATTACCTCTACCCCGCGCACATTTTACAGCGTTCAACAGTTTTATTTTGATACTGAAAAACCTCTAGAATTTTACTCCTTATTAATGGGTATTTCGATATCTATTTAATACTATGCATACAGTAGTTGCTATTCTAAATTGCTATGTGATAGCAATCGTTTAACGATATGTAATAAAGACCAAAGACATTTATAGTTATGATGTTGCACTGGTAGTGCTTGGTTTTAGTAGTACCCTCATTGTTTACTTTTTTTTTTTATGTTACGATGTATTCTCGCCATTTATAAAATACTATTGTTTACAACCATATTTTATACGTCATATTGGATGCTTGTTAGTTAAGTTTATGTATAAGTTTAAATTAAGTTATCCTGTATTTCTCAGATCAATGAATTGTATTCTTTATGAGAAATAAACGTCTTAAACCATTACTATCCCTACTAGACTGTATCATTAGTCTAGTAGTCCATAGCGAGACTGCTACGCATATACTGTGTTCGATTCCCAGGTCATCATCATCATCATCATCATCATCATCATATCAGCCTATTACCGTCCAGGTCAAGCATAGTTTTATTGGGTTTTTCTATAAATTTCTCATGAGCACTTCGGAGTCTGGATCTCCGCCCGGATAATGGCAATAGGCTCACCCCTATTTCATGGATACCGGCGAACTGTGGGTGTACTTTAGTAGTTTCGTATTTAATACTATGAGAAGCTTAAGTACCTACCATTGTAAACCGAGGCGACGAAGATCTTGACAGCTCGTGGACCCGGCCACTTGTCGCTGGATTCCGTGAAGCCCTTCAGTGCGTTGAGCACCGCCGGCTCGGGAGCGCTCATGACGCCCCACCCAGCTTTACCTCACCCGGCGCCACTGACGTCACGCCGCCGCATTCTAGAAAAGAAAAGAGAATATTTTTTTAGAATTACATAATACTTAGATACCTAGTTATTTTATATTATACTAGCTTTCCGCCCACGGCTTCGCCCGTGTGGTTTCTCGGCTTTTCTGCATTAAAAATTTTCCCGTTTTTGCAACATTTTTCATTTATGCTCCGCTCCTATTGGTCGTAGCGTGATGATAGATAACCTACAGCCTTCCTCGATAATTTGGCTATCTAACACTGAAATATTTTTTCAAATCGAATTCGTAGTTCCTGAGATTAGCGCGTTCAAGTAAACAAACTAACAAACTCTTCAGCTTTATAATACAAAATAACATTAGAAATCATCAGTATTAGGTACTTTTAGTGAATTTAATCAGTTATTTTTCTTAGTTCATTAATTAGATAAGTTATACTTATAGATTAAAATTTAATGTATATTATTACGTATTTGTAGTCGAAAACAAATAAATATTTAAAACACAGTGATAGAAAGTCCGATTCAGTACGCATAATATGATTTTGGCCTTCCAAATTCATATTATGCTTGGCCAATCCAAGGCATTAACTTTTTAATGCCTCGGATTGAGCACATATATACATATATGATAGACCTCCGGGATTCCAAGGTCAAGTTAAAAGTTTTTTGTATAAAAATAGTCTATTATGTCCTTAGAAATAAATTGTAATACTGATGTCGATATTTTATCAGCAACACGATCATTCAGATCATAAATCATGAACGTCAAAAACAAGTGTTGCCTACAAAGAAAAGTTATTTTTATCAAACAAATAACAAATTATAGCCATTTGTAGATATTATTTCGAACAGTTTTAACGAATGTTCCAGACGTTTTCGCCAATAACAGTTGACATAATACAATAAATTGACAATTACGGTGAAACTTTAGGTTTTATACTCAAATTATTATACTTTTCACAATATACAGGCGTTTCTCCAAATCTCTAATATTTAAATTCATTCATTCAAGCATTCAAATGAAGAATATTGAAGATTCAGGATCTTAGATATTATTAATAAGAAAATAAATACATCGTACTTATTTTCGGGTTTAAGAAAGTTTATTATCATAAAGAATTACAGGCATTCACTTACATGATAATACATATAGAGATTTACAAACATTTGTCGAGTGGCGTAATCAGAGAACAATCCACAATATTAGTTAGTAACGACAAAAAAAAATTACTTATTACCGAATTGGAATTAACCTTCTATTCAGCAATTTCGTTCTAAAGAACCTTATAATATCTTCATTATGATAAAAAAATATATATATAAAATAAAAACCTTTGAAACTAGACAAAACGTTACAGAAGTTCTTGTAAAAACTTTTATGAAATAAAAACGCCAATAGCAGATAGTTAATCTTTGTTCTTGGCACAGGGGTTGTGCTGCGTTAGGAAGTTAAGACAAACGCAAAGCGCAAGCAACCGTGATGACCATTGAAAGTTAATAAAAAAAAGGATGACAACCAAATCATCCCTTAATAAAAAAATAACAATCTGGTAATATATTCCCCGATGGGACTTCCCGCGGTTTGCAATTACTTAAGGCATAGTACAGGAACCCTTAAATGTCACTCCATCTTGTTAGTCATGAATAACTATTAGATACGTCGTAATTTAAACGTTTAGGGTTGCGCATTTACAATTATCGTCAATCGTCAATATTGATTGACATCCCATTAAGGGTCGGGCTACGAAAATTGAGGTGAGCTATGAAGGGTATTATGTAAATACTGGGAAAATGGAACAACACTAGGATTTACCATCCCTATAAATAAATTTACCAAACCTACCAAACCAAAAAGTTTTATATCAAACTAGCTGTAAAAGTAATTTATTGTTTTTCAAAAATTGTTTCTCTGTTGTATCACTACAACACATTTAAAGTGTTTAATTTCCAAACCTATGAGCAAAACATTTTGCTATGTCTTAGGCGGTTATTGTAACTAACCGAGCACTAATCCAAACTCCGTGCTCCTAATAAGAAATTCATAGAAATACCCACACTTTGCTCGACGACGTAGAAACAGAACCTAGAACGTAGAGCAGACCTTCTTAACACTTCGAAATAAATAGGACAGTAACAGGTTTGAAGGAATACAACAACTTTGAATTTCATCAGTTTTATACGAATATAAATGATCAACTAAATTCACAATTCCTTATACAGGACGGAAAGTATGTAAACAAGAGTGTATTGCACAGTAATATGTACACATTGCATTTCCCACAAAACAAACTGATTTGCATTTGGTAAATAATTAATGGACGTCATTCGTACACCGGGAATGTCCTGTATTCGCTCGTGTAATTGCAATTTGCATAGGCACGTATTTTGCTAACATCTAGAAAATTTATGTTTTATTAATGTTTGTGCGTGTAGACTTGTTGGACTAGAAGCCACAACTGCGATTTAAGGTCACAGGCTTGATTCCCTGGAACAAGTTTTGTAATTTGTTTAATATTGGAAAACCCATTGCTATACAAAACAAATAAACAATTCGCTTATGCCACATTAAGCCAATTACAGGTTTTACAGCACTATTAACATTAAAAACAACGACCACTATTAAGCACACAAAGCCATCAATAGGATTATCAATGATGTTTTGCAATATATAGCTGACCATACTATAACCTAGAATTACTGGAAGAAGTCCAGGTTAAGGCGATGACGTGCCACAACGCCATTAGTAGTGAATGGGTCAAATGAAAACTCATTACATAGTTTATTCAAGCTTTTGCTCATATAGTGACCATGAGTCCCATAATCCCAACCATGGGAAGACAAGAGCGGGGAGCGTTCAAGTGCTGTTTGTTATTTCCACACTTTGCTCAAAACTTTATTGCAACTTCCTGAAGAAAACAATATACCTACTAATTTATATGACCAATACCTATTTAGATACTCTCTAGAAATATTAAAACAGAGCGAGGTGGTTTAATATCACAAATGTTGAACTATGTTTTACACTTGAATTCTATAACAGCTAGCTACAGAATTCAGGTGTAAACCATTGTTCGAAATATATTTGTGTTACCTCGCAATATGAATAAAGGGTATTCATACTGTAAGCTTGAATATAATACAACATTCTCGTACATTCCATCTGATATAAACTATCTAGCGTATATCATATTTCTAGCAGTAATATAATATTCAACAAGATGTACTTTGAGTTCATTCAACGTAAAGACAACATTATATTCTTCATATTGTGTTACAGAAACGCGTCAAATATAGTCTGCTCTTATTGATTCTTCGTACTCTGTGAATATACTAGAGTATTATATTATCTGCTTTATTTCGCTCGATTTCAATCAAATTAATATTCAACGAGGGCAACCTTTTAGGTAATTGGCAGTCGTTTCGTATCTGCAGTCTTCAGTAATAAATAAATACAGTTTTGGATTTATTTAAATTTGAACACAGTAATCGCATTAAACATTTTTGTTTATCTATAGAATTTCTCAGAATCGGTCTTAGAGCGGGATTTGGGAACATATTCATAGAAACATTTTTATTCTGATTTCATTTCTTTCTTTTTTAGGAAAAAGGAACTTAGGTTTAGAACTAAGTAATACCTACAGTAAGATTTAAGCTTTATTTTCTGTAAAATATAAATGTAAATAACTATCTAGATTTGCCACCTTTGTGTCACCAAGAAATGTCACAGTCAAAATATTATACGTCTTCAAATAAAGTAGCATATTTATATATTAACTACATAAATGAAGTTTTACTGATAAGAGCTTTACAAGCTAGAGACAAACAAAATGTAACAAGACCAAAAAGATACCTGACACGTAACCTCGTAAAACTAACTAGGTTTACTACTGTTTCAAGAAGTACTTGGAACTGTAGCATAATTATTAAATTAAGGACTTCGTCCAATAGATCGTATCATGATAACCTTAATGTAACTAGACCCATATAATATATGCAAACTCCCAATATGAGAAATGATGACAACGAAATTGTGTACCTACAAATAAGATTTTTTAAAATCCAATTCATTTTATCCTAAAAGATGATCATACACACGCACCGGTTGCGAGTATTACACACCTGTCCTTTTTGGGGGACCTCGCTGATAAGATCGGTGTATGTCCTTCTAGGGCAACCTCGCCTGACGCTGCTTCATACAATTACGAATTATTATAATGAACTGTCGAGGACTGTTATCACTTGAAATGTAAATCACCGCTGTTCCGTCACTGACCAATTATGCGTGTCACTGTGTGACCAACGCTAAAATAGCGAAAAAAAAACTGCTATTCCATAAATTTCATTTGGACGGAGAACACATTTCTATACAACAGCTGAGTTTTTTTCATTCACGATTTCAGGGTTTTATATAATGAAAATTCAGAATGATGAATATGACGAGCCCCTTTCGATTTCGAATGTAATGGAGTATAATCGTAAGTTACAACATTTAGGTACTTCGTTACGGTGTAGTTGACAGGGTCCATTATACTTAGATACCTAGGTTTACTCACACTCGTAATATGCTTACTGTATGTCGCATTAGCGCTAAGTGCGTCGTCGCTACTTTGAGAATATACACTCACCTGTGGGACCCAAATATTACAATACAGTACTTAATTAAAGAATCTAATTCTTCGGTAAGTAGTTACCTTTACTTTAATAGACTTTTAAGGTTTTGGTATACTTACCCGTATGTGACTTCATAAATAACTGATATCCATACTTATCTATTTATTAATACGTGAAAAAAAAACTTTGTACCGTTTTTAAGCACATTTCGCGCACGGAGGAGAGTGATTTGGCATTATTAAAGTTCGTATAGATAAGGAGTGCTGAAGTAATGCACATGAATTTAAACCACTAGTTATATTAAATACGAAAATAATTGCGTAGTCTGCGAGTTTGTTTGTTACGTTTTTATTTTACTGCTGAACCGATTTTCAAATTTGAACTCTCGCATGACAAAGAACTTTTTCAAGCAAAGATATTTCTTGCATTTTTTGCGTTTTTGGCATAGAAACGTAACAAATAAACAAACAAACATACCGTCGCATTTGGATAGTCATTCTAAGCATCTATCATATAAGTGAGACAGCAACCAATTTTCTCCATGAAACACTTAAGGAAAGATAATCCGCCCAATGTTTTCCTTTCATTCGGAGATCGAGATCTTAGTACCCATAAAATATCGCTCGTTGGTATAATCCGGAGTGGATACTGTGAATAGAATTGAATATAATGCGTATCATCTGGAGTGAATTATTCATTGGAAGAATAAACTCTTGTGTTCGTATTCATAGCCTTTTATGGCTCCGAAATGGGAGTGGTATTACGTTGCGTCATGGATTGAGGAGAAAATGGAGTACTTAATGATAAATTTTATACCTATGTTTTTGTAAAAAGATCTTTTAAAAAGTTGTAAGACACAGTAATGTCTTCAATAGATGTTGCTGACGTCACCTGAAGACGTCAGCAAACTCAGTGTCATGGTCTCTTAAGTTCAGACAGTAGAATCATCAGATATATGCCAGTTGTACAATGTAGGGAAATATCTGAACAGGCATATGAAGAAAGGACTATAGCAGCTTTGAGTTGAGCTGTCCTGAACTGACAGCACACATACATCTCATCTCTCATCTTGCGTTCCGTTCCACTGATTTTCCACTCTTTAAAATTCCTTCATAAATTTAAATGATGGTAGGTGGTAGTAGTCTTTGACTCGAGAACCATGTTGGTTAGCATTCCATTTTCTATTTACTCTATTAGCTCCTTCCATATGATACCACATAATAAAGTGTCGGTATTTATATCGTCATTATCTATATCTTCGTATTCGAACGCGGCGGAGGCGAAGTGAGTTATATATTATTTCCTTTCATATTGTGCTAGCCGTTCGGTTCTTGTAAACATGCCCATAATTTCCTGGTAATGCTCATTTCCTGGTTTTATAAGGCTCCCTTTCTTCCTTTCTTTTCCTAAAATTTGTAGCTGCACTTCGCAATAGGTTAAGTCTTATTGATAGCTAAGAAGCAATAGCTATTTGTTTATCTTCAATCAATTGAAAGTTAAATTTAATGTTTCCATTGATTCAATGATTCAAAAGGGCTCTTGAGCTCAAGTAGATAATATTATTCTTATTTCTGTTTCTTCATTATTTCATGACCCATTTATTAATATATTTTTTTCTTGATTATTCGATATATTATGTTGGTAGGGTACCTAATTAATACATGCCTTGTTTCAAATATTTTGGAGTGGAGTTCTTGCCAGATGCAGCTGATTATCCGTATTTTACACGAGTTGTCAGACTTTTCGCTTTATTTTTACCACTTGCAATTGCCAGTGATCATATATACCTAATAACGGGGACCGACTGACGGCTTGACGTACTCTCCAAAACATCTAAGAATCGTCACCCATCGAAAAGATGACTGTGGCAAGTGCAGCTTGGCCTTGCATGTCGATTGATCGGCCTAATGATTATTTAATCACGAAAACTATACTTAAAAATGATTTTATTCACCATTTCATAATTCTTTTTATGGCGATGTCGCGATGATACTCAACCCTTTCTGTATTTATTGAAGTAGATTTATTTAACTTAGCAATGCTTAGCTAGCTATGAAACACTCACGCATCTCTTCTATTATTCAACCCTTCTAGTTCGCTCTACTGGAAACAGCTCATTTACGCATTTTACATAGACAGGCAATGTCTGTGGAGTTTTTCAAATAAAAATAAAAGAACAATGTGGTATTGCATTTTTTACACTAAAATTCTTCATTAGTGTAGTGGTCCCAAGCGCGACTGCTACGCTACAGGTTCTGGGTTGATTCTTAAGTAAATTGCTTGCAATATTTTACTAGCTGTGCGTCAGCTCGTAAGGGTTTTAGCGTGATGTTCGAAATCAGCTAAGGTACTACTTATACCTACCATCCTTCAGTGGATTCCCGTCGAAATCAGCCGTGATTAACCGGAAGAAACAGACGGACATACAGACAGACGCATTTCATATGCATTTAATAAAATCTGATATTTTGTCATGAAATACAGAACTTCAATTTTATTTATTTGATTTAATTGGTTGTCTGTAAGAGATCGCTGTCAGTGATAACACGGCATACCTATTGTACCACTCTTTGATTTATGGAAATGTTCTGGGCATAAGTTTTTGGTGTGTAATAAATAATATTTTATTCTATTCTAAAGATAGTTTTCTATATAACATACACACCATCACGCCTGTATTCCCCGAAGAGGCAGTGTGGGTGGGTGCAGGTGTACTGATGTCAAAGAGAATAATAAAGTCTTTGACTAATGTACACCCCCGCTTCGCCGGTATGTTTAGGTCCTATGTTATATGGGCGAGCCTATTGCCGTTAACCGGGCACAAATCCAGACTCCGAGCTGCTACAGAAAATTTCATAGAAAAAATCAATAATACTTTGCTCAACCTGCGAATTAACCCAGGAGCTCTAGCGTAGAAGTCGCGCTTGGGACCAGTAGACTAACGAGTTAGTCTTTATTTTATATATACCTAATAGAAGTATTCATTGAATAAATGGTGCTGTACTGAATTGTACTGAAGCCGACGCCGAATGAATGTGACAGTAAAAGCACCTGTGGCGTTTGAACGCATATCGATCTGGCTATTGTGTTAGTGACTGTTCTCACGCTATTACACAGGTAGAACTGACGTTTTCGGGGCTTAATCTAGGAACGTAGCTACCGCTGTATCAGCCTGACCCCCGGACCAAAAAGGACCAAGTTGGGCTTCCCCACAGTCGAGGACTCCTCCTAACTGTGTTGTTGATACGATTAATGTTGATGCAACAGGCTAAATCTCGTTGATATATAGGTATATTTATGGAGAAAAATGAAATGTCGCGAGAAAGAGTACTTATGAGACAAAAAAATATTGGAGAACTGTGGGTATTCAATAGATCACCTGTGACTTAATCTTTGGGGAATACAGGAGTAATGTGTGTTATATTTACGTAAAAAAACAATTGTTCATAGTTTTTTTTTATGTTATATCTGCTTGTCGCAACGTCTACGGCTCTAAAAGAATGAGCTAAGAATTTTCTGAAAGCAAAACACTAACGTGGAATTAATACAGCTTAAACGCAACCCATCCAGAAGTAATGTGCAGAAGCAGATAACGGGACTATCTAGAGGCACTAATCTGCAGAAATTAGTAGTAAAGCGAACATTACCGCAGTAATTAAGCACATTGCGGTCTCCCCAGTAAGTGCAGGCCCTGGAGGGTTTTACGACCGAGGTACGAATTACCTTTGTTCGCAACTTAAACTAGCGTGAGGTAAGCGTTTGAAAGGGTACCTAAATTATACTGGATACATTATGTGGGAGTAGTAATATTATATTATTATCACACCATTATTCTTTGATTGGTTATGCAGAGACAAGACCAGAAGCCCAATTCCTCCCTCAGTTCCCTTCCTTCTCCTTTTCTCCTTCCACTCACTTTTCCTTAAATAGACTCGGCAACGCATCTGCGACTCCTTTGGCATTGCAGATGTCCATGGGCGGCGATGACTACTTACCATCAGGTAGCTCGCATGCTCGTTTGCCGAGTTATTTTTTTAAGTTATTGTGTGTAAATGTAAATAATTCTTTTCTTTCTTTCTTTCTAAATTTCTTGAATATTGAACTTGAATTTTACATTTAGGAACATATTTATTACATTTAGGCATTTAGTTTGTTATAGTAATTCTAACAAACTTCTATTAACAGTGCATTTCATATACGCTTTCGTTTTCATTTCACAATTCGCTCGTTAATCGAAGATTTCTAGGTTATAAAAATTCATCATCATCATCATCATCATCAACCCATTTAATGTGCTACTGCTAGGCACGGGGCTCTTCTCAGAGGAGAGGCTAAGGTTAAAGTCGACCACGATAGCCTGCGGCGGGTTGGTGGACTTTAGATGATATTTGGAGAATCTCTCAAGTACCTATGCAGGTTTCCTCAAGTTTTTTAGAAGTGGTAATTAATTATTGATACTTACATGATTGCGAAATGTCAGAGATGCATGTTTTGGGTTTATCTCTAGATCTACGACTGGGAAGTCCAATCGTCATATCACTAGGTTTATTACTGCTCAACTCTACCTGCTTAACATAACATATTATCACGCCCGCATCCCCCGAAAGGTTAAGCAGAGGTGTATTAAATATACACCCAAAGTTCGTCGGTATGTTTAGGACTTTAGGTCTCATGTAATAGGAGTCGAGCGTATTGCCGTTCACCGGTCACATATCCAAACTTTGAGCAGCTACTGACAATTTCATAGAAAAATTCAATAACACTTTGCTCGACATGTGAATCGAACCCAAGACCTCTAGCGTATCAGTCGCGCTTAGAACAACGAGACTATTGAGGCAGTTGCACTGCTATCTATTGCAAAGTACTACTAGGACGAATTGAAATAAGTACATTATTATAAAACAACTTATAATATGTACTTGACACGTAGGTAAAGGCACAGCTTTGGCAATTCCGATGCCACAACAGACGTTCATCTCATAGACAACGAAGCCTGTTGCACAGCTGCCGACATGCCAATTTATGGCCACAAATACGTAAATTGAAATAGCCAGACTTTCATCCCTATTTTGTTGCGGTTATATCGTCCTCAATCCTCTTTATGAAGGCATTAATTTCGCAATTTAATTATTTCGAGGACCAGTTTGATAAAGGGTTTATTTTAAGTAGGTTTTACTCTAGTATTATGCAACATAATACTAGTGTATTATATAATAAATACGTAAATGATGGACGTATTATACGCCGTTTTAAAAGTTAAACACGTAATAATCAGCTGTAAAGCTGTTTGATATGTAGGATGGATAAAGACGGATTGTATTAAAATTTATACACATTCGCGGCGATAACACCGCGTGGTTGACGTCAGTTTTCGTGCCTTGAAGAGCACGTAAGGTCCTGGTAAGTTTCTATGAAACTTCTATGACAATCGTTAGTGTCAGATGCCCAAAAAGCCAGACGAGTCTATCATTTTAAAATCAGTGTTGCTCAGAAATTTGGTTGCGGAGGTCTTATGGCAGACGTTTTGTGGAACATACTAAAATTCAGCTGCTGTTTGATTGGAAGCCAACATAATTGAAAAAATTCAGGATGATAAGGATGATTAGCGGCGTAAGCTTCGTATGGTATGACGTCATCATCGGCGCGCAACCTTTTTCAGTACAGTCGCGTAATGCCGCGTAATCCTGTTATGTGTTCAGCAACAACTTCCCAAGATTAAATTTTGATGTGTTACGCGTAGCATAGTTATGTTGCTTGTTCTTAAGTATCAGTAAACATAAAAGTTTAACGCTTTCTTTACAAGCCACTAAAGTATATTTTTGCCTAGCATTTAGGTATCTAAAATATCGTATAACGATCATTTTCACTTATTGATTCACAGATAAATTCAATCAGACTGTGTGAATTATTAAAAATAACTTAAATATTATAGATTTATTGAAAAATAATTCTGCCGTTATAAGGTTTCGGTGAGTGTAGTGATAGCCTAGTGATATGACCATTGGACTGCCAAGTCAAAGGTCTCAAGTTCGAATACAAGGCACGCACCTCTGACTTTTCGAAGTCATGTGCGTATTAATAATTAATTATCACGCGCTTAAACGGTGAAGGAAAACATCGTGAGGAAACCTGCATGCCTGAGAGATTTTCTTGACGGCGTGTGAAGTCTGCCAACCCGCAGTAGGCTAGCGCGGCGGACTATACCCTAATCCCTCTCATACTGAGTGGAGACCCGTGCCCAGCTGTGGGACAATGTAATGGGTTGATGATGAAGGTTTCGGTGACATACAAGATCTTATTTACAACTTATAAACAATTTTATTATTCTCATACTTAGGCCTATGTAAGTTCTGCTAAATAAAGTCCTCTTATACAACTCTCAAGGGTAAAGTTCCCTCTCAGAATAATCCACCTTACTTTTAGAATAAAACTTCACAACCCCCTGCGTGTTTTCAAACGAAAAACCACTGTTGGGATTCCTTTTAGAAAGTTTCCCCATTTAGTCAGGACCCTAGCCCCAAGAGCGTAATAAATAAACGCAATACGGCAACCATAAATACATGTATCAAGGAACTAAAACATTTCCCAACGCCGACCAAAGCTAAATCGCAGTAAAAGCCTTACTCATACTTATTTATCTTTTTTGCGCACAAAATACAATACTTTCTGCACGTTATTGTCGGATCGCGTGCTCAAAGGCACTGAGTCATGGTCGTAATAACCATGCCGTGGAAACCGTGACGATTTAAACCGACATTAGGCGGGCTGCACACTTGGGCGGGTATTATTCGATTTGGCAGTCTTTGTTGAACAAAAAAGCCATTATCAAGCCTTAAGCAATCCTTACTATCTATATCTATAGTAATTTTGTGTATGCGAAAGAAATTGCGTCTGCCTGTGTTTGTTTCCTATGTTTTCACTACTAAACCGCTGAAGGAATCTTGGTATTGAGATAGATTGGACATAGACTACCTTTTATTTCAAGTCTTTTGGCATGCGACTACTCGTAAAACCGCGGACAACAGCCATGTCTTTTTTCATCTGGGTAAAAATAGTCATGGATGTCCTCCGCTTCGCGAAAGGAAAGGCATGGGTTTATGTCGGCCTCCTACTGACAAAAAACACACGGCCATCCATAGCACAATGTGTAGGGGGGCTCCAAGAACTCCAATGAACGCATTGATAGCCCTCCTGTGCCTAGCTCTATATTAAGATTATAGAGTCCAGCCGTGCCGATTAAAATCGACCTAAACCAGTGTATAGCAAGCCTTATAAATCCACGGTTTAATCACAGCCCTGCCCTAAATACGGGGTATTAAAATGCTGGCTATGAATGTATCGCCGGCTTATAATAACAGCAAACAATAGAAGCGCTCGTATTAATCCCTGTGTATTTTAAAATGAACATGTAAAGCGCAGTTCACATCGAGCGGAACGTAGCGTGATCATAGCCGTGACACGAAAATGATATACTGGGAGAATAGCGTTCCATTTGTGTCGTGTCGCTTTTATCAAAATTGCATATGACATCAGGGTAACGCTTTGACAGAAATTTTATTAAAATGTCCGAAATAGCAGCATGTCACCTGTGTATATTTTAGTCAACGTATAAGGTCCTATCTACTCAAGATTTTTTTTAAGAAGCTTTCCAGCAATGTAAGTCCCACATTACTAGTATTCTTGTCAAACCCTCGTACTAAGCTTAATGCTTGTATTACGAGTGGGTGGGTTTCGAACCAGCAACCACATGATCGCAACCCTAGGCCATTAGGCTACCGCCGTGTAAGATTGCTATTAAAATGCACCAACATTACATAAGAAATGCTATTGTAGAGAAATATAAGTTTCATGCCTATTTAGCAGACAATGGACAGTATATTTGCGCTTTTCTCGGAAATTCTTAGTTTGACGTTCGGGTACACGTGGTAACATGGGGTCGGTAAAATACATTATCCTCAAAGTGCACGGAGAGACGAAAATGTCTGTGACGACAGAATATCATAAGTACATCATCATAGTACGCACGCTACGTTCACGCTAGTTGCATATCGTGTGAACACTGCCTTAGTCTGCGTGTTTCTTATTTTTGTAGCTACGTCTGTTTTAGTAAGAAATATGAAAAATGAAAGTTCCAATTTAACAAAATATGTTTTTCTAGGGTTTCGTAAAAGGAAAAAACGGAACCCTTATAAGATCACTTTGTTGTCCGTCCGTCCATCTGTCGTTCTGTCTGTCAAGAGCCTTTTTTTAGGAACGCGTGGAGGAATAGAGTTGAAATTACAATATACTCCGGCCTACAGTCCCTTGAAGCTGTGATCAAAAATCAAACTTCTGAGTTACCATAAAAAATATATGGCCGTTTAAGCCACAAGAAACGCATATTTCGACATTCTCAAGGGAATTAAAATTTACAGGGTATCCGTTGACCTACAACAACGAAATTTGACAAGTAATACTGTCTTTTACTACTCCATAGGATCAATCTCTTTGGAACCGTGCAACTAGAGTAAGTACATTTCATAAATACATTTCATAAATACTTGTAAAATCTAATTTGAAATAAGAACATTTGACTACTCACGATACGATACTTGAACTAATCACGATACTACATTGAAATAAGCAGTTTTTAATATAAAGAGACGATACAAAAGCGGCATTTACTGTTTTTCTTTAATCTCCCCACGTAATAAATCTTTCAAAATTATGTTGGATTTCAACTTGGTCCAGAAATTGCTTGACAATATTGTAACGTTTTGGTTGATTAAACTCAAATAAGGCACTCGAAACTTAAATAAATAGTAAATTAATACAATAAGAAAACCTTATTTTAGTAAAGTATACCTAATAAACAGCTGCAAAGTATTTTTTTAAATTGGTAATTTGAATGTGTTTAACCTTAGTGTTCTATACGTGCTCCATATTATCTTAGATTACATTCCATGTTTGTGATTAAATAGGCCACGGATCTGTCAGTATGGAAGAGATTAAGCTATCTGCCACGCTGGCCTCATGCGTTTTGGCAGATCGCGTCGCGTCGAGAAAATTTTCCAGGCATGCAGCTTTACGATGACGACGATAACCACACGCAGTTACTATGACTTCGGAATGTTAGAGGTTTGCCTTTGATTCGAACTCAAGACTTTGCTTTGGAAGTTCATATGGTTCATGGTAATATAACTAGGGTATCACTGACCCTGACAGATCGCGCTCGCCTTAAGTAAATTCCTTTTCTGGCTGTGACTCTCACAAACACAAGGTGAAACATAATAAAACTGTTCGTGCCAACATTTCTCTTAAATCATCAACTAAGTACCAACCTATCCGTCTGGGGAAATTTCTTAAGAACACCAGTTTTACATGTAAATAATTCAAAAGCTACCGACTGCAGAGATTACGTAATAGTTGAAGAGAAAGCACTACCTTTACACACTTTAAACTTATAACATACCTTTATTTGCTTTGAGGTAAATAATAATATTGTATAATTTAGAAGTGTGACGCTAGTACCTACTTACAACAAATAATTTCGGAAGATCAGAATAATATTTTGACCATTTTTTTAAAAAAAACTACCTACCTTTTATGTTATTCTTCAGAAGAAAATGAAACCATGCAAAACATTGTAAAAATATGGATCAACAATAAGTTCAAAGGACAAACTAAATATAAGGAAAGAAATAGATGGATGAGCAAATGTGTAGGGATTTCTGTTGGTCAATGAGCCGAGATGATTGATTCGATTTAAGAGATGTTACGGTATATACGTCTTGATACAAGTCGTTATGTCTATTATACTTTTGGTGTTCATAAAATATTTTAGTTAGATTTTGAACTAATATTTATATATTTATGTTCTGCATATTTTTTAAAGATTTATGACTCGCTTTGGTTGAGAAATAATCACTCACTCATGTTAGTTTCTAAAAAATTCAAAATATTGTCGTCAAAAGAAATATAACATGATATTTTCATTCTTTTAAAAATATTGCCTGATATCTAGGATCTTCTACTACGCTACTTTATAAACAATAATTTTAATATCAACACAATGTTATTATCTTTCGTGAAGATTGATCTGTTACGTTATCCGTTTGTTGGTTTAGGTTAATTAATTAACTACCAGTGTAACTGTTTTATAATTTCATTAGAAGGTACCTACTGTGTAATTTGATAAGGAATGATCACGTTTCAACTCGATTCTTCAAAATGCTTTCACGATATTCGCTAAAACAATCCGCGAAACCTTACAAACATTTATACAACTGAGTTTTCATTTGTTTTTGTAACTTGTGTTACATAATCTCAGAGGGGTACTGCCGTCCTGCCATCCACAGTTTAGCGGTATATATTTTGTACGAGCGAGTATTTCATTTCATAAAAAAACTTTCACAGGACTAGTAAGAAGTATATTTTTTTGATAATTTAAAATACAGGTACATCAAATAATCTTATAAACATTATTTTATCCATTGAATTTCATTAAAAAAAAAATAATAAAATAAATTGTACTTTTCGCACGATCTTTTATAAATTGTTCACGTATTTTCCATCCATCCTTCAGGTATATTCTCAAATTCCCTTTGGCTTAATTGTTCTCGAAATACTCCTGAGATATTCGTACAAGGTTCCAATTAATTTCAAAGAATGAGAATATTTTAACGAGCATATTTTTATGTTTTTTTTTCATATTCCTCGTGAGCGGAAATACATAAAAACCAGGTATCTATGGGGTAACTTTGTCTGCGTTATAGAAGATATTATTTGTGGATTCCATTGCCCTCACCATAGGAATGAATAGGGAACATTTTTTTTTGTATATTACATACATAGCATACATATTTTTCACGCGATATTCCGAGTATGTTGTTGGACAAGTACCGAATAAAAACTGTACATTGCCTTCCCTACCCCTACAATCACGGTCATGGAATTCGGCACCTTCACCAAGATCATGACAGGCTTGTGCAGCGTTCAAAGGTGAAGAGGCAACCCTAAACAGCTGGCACTAATAATTCTGCACAATTTTAGAAAAGGGTACTTACTTATGGCTGAAGGCAGGGCAGGATTTAGGGAAGGGCAACCGGGGCAAAAAAAAACATTTTATATGGAAAATAAGGTCTGGACCTCTAAATCCAGAATTGGGTGCTCGTGGAACACTGGAACATGATTAAGAAATACCTTTATTATTTATTTTGAATGATTTGATTTTGATATGAATTTCTTGTCTTTTTGTATTTTTTAGGCAATGATTATTAAGTTATAAAATACGACCGCGGGTAGGAAAATTAAGAATTTGAAGGCAAATTTCGACTTGGCGGGTGGGACTCGCGGTGGCTTAGCGGTCATAGCGCCTGGTGGACTTAACCAGAAGACGCAGGTTCGAATCCTGCCATCGGTCGTATTTTTCCTTCACTAAAATAACTGAATTTCTTGATTGAAATGGGGTAGGTATCTACTCGTAGTTCGGCATGATAAAGACGTGAAATTATCTTTACAATATTGTGACCAGCTTCCAAAAACGTCACCCTTGTTCAAAGGTCGGTGTCAATAACCTGCGTTATATATATATAGGCAATTTGCTATTCAGCAGTGTAACGTTATACAAACGAAAGTATACAAGAATGAGGAAACATTTAACGCTTACGATATCATAATCCGCCTTGTAATACACCTTGGAATCCGGCACGCTGCCTCAACTTTAAGCCTACAACGAGATAATGAGATTGAAACTTTTTGACGTGAAACCTTCTTTTGTGAATTGATATTAAACTCCTTGCTGTAACGGAGTGTATTTTTTTTATTTTGTTGTTAAATATATTACCTAAGGTATTATTGAAAACAAATTTATAACGTATCGGATAAAGTTTTGGGGTCTTACTACTCTTTTTTTAAGAAATTACTACTCATTAAAACGGTAAAATGCCTTATTAGTCTAGAACCTAGTCATAAGCAAGTCTACTACGCTAGAGGTCCTGATTTCGATTCGTAGGCCGATCAAAGTGTTATTAGGTTTTTCTATGAAAATTGTTGTTGTGTTTGGACATAGCGGCGAACTGTTGCCTAACCTTTCGAGGAATACACCTGTATTCCTGAGAATATCATAGAAAAACTCTATAACACTGCTCGACCTGGGAATCAAACCCAGGACTTTTAGCGTAGCAGTCGCGCTTAGGACCGCAAGATTAATGACACAGTCAGGCATGTAAGAATATTTAAGAGATTTTATTCAACGGAATGTGAAGCAGTTTTCAATGACTAAGTCAAACTTAATGAAAACAAACTAACAATCACTTAAGGCGTTATCAAAAACATGCTAAGTTAAAAGGAAACTAGGAGTTATTTATGCGGCCTTCTAACTAGTGGGAGGGGCAAGACTGCGTGACTTCATAGTCAGTTTAACGCAAAATATAACTGCTAATGTACCGGAGTTAGTGTTTTACGATATAATGAACGGTTACAACTGAATTTACGATCCCTAAGTTCATTTGGATTTTTCAGGCCATCTTATAGTTTACAGTTTTCATTTTGTATATATATATATATGTAGTTATATACATCATAGCCAACAAGATGTAAATGAGTTAAATATTTTGTAAGCTTTTATAAAACTTTTAGAATTAGAAACTACCCCATTAGTCTAGTCCTAACTTCTTCGTTTCCCAGGTCGAGCAAAGCGTTATTGGGTTTTTTAATGATATTCTTAGTTCACTCGGGATTTGGATTTGTGCCTTGAATAGACTCGCTCCCTATTACATGGAACCCAAGAATACCGGCGAATTGTGGGTGTACAATAATTAGTATACCTCTAATTAACCCATCAAGAAAAACAGGTGTGATGTTATGTTATGTTATTTCTAGAATTACATAATTATGTTCTCAGGAAGGAATATATTTTTAGGAGAATGTTGTTAGTTACACATTGACTCACATTTGATTACTGTAGGTACTGTTTATTTTCCCCGTTATATTAAAAAATAGCCTGAACTGATTTATAAGCAATATCTATTCTAGATTTTTTACAATATTTTCTAGGTAGCTACCTGCAAAGGCAGCAACCTAAATTAGCAATTCCCCATCAGATAGGCGAGTTCAATCTACCTTTAGTAACCCCACCGCAATTTCAATACATACACGTACGCATCCCCTGAGGGAAGAGGGTCGCTCCCTCCGTTCAACGTCATTGTATTCGCAGGCAGTAGGTATAAAAAAGAACTTTCATTATAAGAGTGCTTACACACGAGACCATTAGGGGCAGCTTGGGGCACCTGTTGCGGGTTTTTATCGATCCCGCCCTCCAGCCACAAACCGCTGTTTTTAATACCAGTCGTGGAATTGTACCTAAATCTCTGAAATTCATCCTTTTGTGGACTTTAGCGAATCGTGAATTACATTCTATAGCTGCAGGGGACAATAAATAACCTACTTCTGGTGGCAATGGGTTGATAATGATGAGCTTTGTTTGTACATTAAAGTGAGGCTTCTGTGCTATGAGTCGCGACTCTGATTCTAGCACACACTACCTACATCTAAGTATTGATCTAGTAGTGTGGCCTACAGGTGCCAAGGTCGTGGAGAATGTCGCGAATCCCATGGGCGTGACTATAAGATATAGAATATAAGGTACAGAATCCATGGATTTTCTGTAGTATAAAAATTTTATTCTTATCTGGATATTGTTAAGGGAGTAAGCGCACCTTAGACTGCTAAGAATCATATTGTAGCTTAGAAAAGTATTTCTTTTTAACATTAAAAACGTTAGTTGGCGAATGTTATAGAGTACAAAATTTGCATCATGTTAGTGTAGGTAATTTACGCATAAATTGATTAGGTTAGCTGTAAGCTGGTATATAAGAATAATATATAACAATACTCCAGTCTACATATAAACACTCCAATAAAACGACATTACAAGCTTGTTACGTGATACGGATTGTTTACAAAAGTGCGTTTACAAAGCCGTACGCTCCCTTGACGCACCTGTTGCGGCCCATTAATATCGATCCCCGAATGTTCACGTCTGCTGCCATCTTTACTAAACGCGTCCCTTTTGTGTAAATTTTCATTTTCAGTTATAAGGTTTTGATTTTAATCCCTCTGTGTACCGCTCCCTTGATTATCTTTGTTCACGGGAATGATGTTTCTCACGGTATTGCTATTGAAAATGTGAGTTACTTCTGTTTATCTTCGTTGTAAGTATGTATTGACTTCACTAAGTAAAAACGTTTGGACCGTAAAACAACAATTGAATTTAAACATATTACCTACCTACTAGTTTGAGTAAAGTAGTTTCAAAACAACTGACGTTTAAAATAAGACCTTAAAAAAGGCCAGGTTCCGAGCACCCTAAACCGACGGTCATGCATGAAGAGATTAATGAATGTAGATGAAGCGAAAGTAGTGTGCCAGGATCATAGCAAGTGGAAATTTATAGTCTCTGCCTACCTCCTGGGAGACAGGCGTGACAATATGTATGTATGTAAAAATAATCAATTGTAGCTATTCCATGGCAATGCTTACGCAAATTCAGGTAAAAAATACTGGTAATATTTTAATCTATACTTTAGATCAAAAAAGGTTAAATTCAACACATTTAGAAACTTGATTAAAAAAGAGGAATTAAAACCAACATAATATTAATAAAGTATTTAAAATAATTGGCAAAGTGATGCCGATGATTTATATTTTATTAAATTACGATTTATTTTTGGTTGAACTTGAGTATTCGTTTTTGCTTTCATTTTCCTTGATCATTTTCCGGCAATGGTTGTCCACAAAGTGGTAATAAATATTGTCGTTGAATTAATATTATTTACGATTCAATGCTTTCTATATCTTTAATTTACATAGCATATAGCTTTTTGTGGTATTAAAAAGCCAATTCTCCGATTTGAGGTGGTTTCAAGAAGTTTTGAATGAAGGTAAGCAGGTAGATAAGTATCTAAAGATATTTTCTTAAATGGATAAAACCAAAACTACAAAATGACCGTTTTATCCATAGTTTTATCCAAAAATAAACCTATGCCTGTATATAATAAAAATGAATAACTAACTAGACAATTTGAATAGCCTAAATTTATACTAATATTATAAAGAGGTAAAGTTTGTGGCTTTGTGAGTTTGTGACGTTGTAGGGGGGTAATCTCTGAATCTAATGAACCGATTTTGAAAATTCTTTCACCAATAGAAGGGTACATTATTCCTGAGTGACCTAGGTACCTACCACGTAAAAATAAAATAAACTTACAGACCACGCGGGCGAAGCCGCGGGTGGAAATCTATTTAGTTATATAAACTATCTTTTTGTATTTTTTAGGCATTTTCCATGCAAAGATTATTAAGTTATTTTAGTGAAGGAAAAATACGACCGCGGGCAGGATTCGAACCTGCGTCTTCTGGTTAAGTACACCAGACGCTATGACCGCTAAGCCACCGCGACTACGGTGACGTCGCCTCAAAGACGTAAATTAAAAATGTGAAGGCAAATTTCGACATGACGGGTGGGAGTCGCGGTGGCTTAGCGGTCATAGCGTCTGGTGTACTTAACCAGAAGACGCAGGTTCGCATCCTGCCCGCGGTCGTATTTTCCCTCCACTAAAATAACTTAGTTATATAAACTTAAAATTTGGCTGCAGATTTTATCATCACATTAGTTAAGTAGGATCTTAGGCTAGGCTTAGCTTAAATTTCTCGGATTATCGGAAAAACAAAATCAACGCGAGCAACATCACGGGAGTACATACAAGGAGTATTGTATATCTATATTTGTGTAATATAATACGCTTCTGGTAGGCCGGTAAAACAATTCTGCGGTTATAAAAAGGGTAGGCGATCACTTGAATGGCCCTATAACTGAGCGAGCTAATTGAATTAGTAGGATAAAAGTAATAAGGATGTTAAACGTTTTGCGTTTCTAGCGAAAAATGACAAGACAATTTAGGGAAAAGGTTTTGGTACAAAACATTAATGAATGAATGAAATTAATGAATGAATGTGGTGAAAAATGTATTACTTGTACAGCATCCAAATTATCAGCACATACAAATTGTTCAAAATGATCTGACTAACTATGGAAATAAAACTTTAAGGATATAAAGGATGTTTTACGGTAAAAACCGTATAAGACAGCTGTCATTCTAACATTTATTTTATTCCAATATGATAAACTTTAATTTTCCTACTTGCTTAGATAATTATGAACAATAATTCGTTCCTATATTTTTTATGCTGAATAATAGTCCCGCAGGGAAAGAAGGCTCAAAATTCTTTCAGGTTGAGAGACGGTTAGACGGTGGTTTCTGGCCATCTTCTGGCCTACATAATAGCAGACTTCACATAATATATTCTAGAACATAGGTTTTTCTTCGTCGTATACTGCGTCTACCTTAGAAAGGGTTAAACAAGTGACGATCAATACGGTAAAAACATTATTTAGATTAGGCCTTAATTACGGTTAGCTTCTGAAAGTCACGTTTTGCACGCATGCCCCACTTTCACATGTAAAACGACCGCCGAACAGTTTTCATTATTTTGCTACGTCGTCGTGTGTGTGAGAAGTAGAACTCTAAAGGGTTGAATTCCGTACGCCATTTAACACCAGTGTTGTGTTTTCTTTTCTAATCTATGTTGTAGCGCGCAAACATTTCCGAATGTCCCTCGTCTTGTGTGTTATAGATTTCGGAACGCGCCTCCGCGCTAGCCAATCACAGCGCGCCCCGCCGACGCTTCTCGAAGCTTCGACGGGCCGCCTTACTACTCCCGCGCGCGCCCCCACCCTCTCTCTTCTCCTGGGTGTTTTCTCCGCGTACGCACGCGCGTCGTGCGCCGTCCGCGCCTTACCTTTTTTCCACTTTTTCCAACTTTTCACTGTGTTTTGTTGTGTAGTAGATATGTACTGTTTATTCAGTTAATAAACTATAATAGTTTGTGTACCTACAAGTGCCTTTGTTTTCATCTCGGACTGAACCGAACCCCTACAAGTGGCTGCCCAACGTGCCGCGAACGTAGGTACATAAAGTGCTCGTGAGTGCCTCGATTGATATCGTTATCGAACTGTTCACCATGCCTCGCACGCGTAGAGACCAAGCTACGGCGCCCTCAGATGACGAGCCCGCCGTGGACGTCGACGGAGACACACCCGCCGACCATTCTGCGAGCTTCTCTCCAGGACATGTGGCTGCTATCATGGCCACCATGCAGCAGGTCCAGACGGAGGCTTTCGAGCGCCTGCTGGAAAGACTAGCTAGTCGCCAGCCGCCGCCAGCCCCAGTCAACTCTGCGTCTGCATCACCGGTCGCCGGCAGCGGCACCTTTACGCACTGCACTGCTCGGTTTAGCGGTGACGCCGACGAATCCGTAGATGCCTTTATAGACGCCATTCAGAGCTACAAGGACTGCGCCAATGTGTCGGAGGAGAATGCCCTTAGAGGCCTGTCTATGGTACTCACGAACAACGCCGCTATATGGTACCAAGGAGTTAAGAAGGAAATTCTTACGTGGGATGACGCAATAACCCTACTCACTAATACCTACGGTGATAGGAGACCTCCGCACCGCATCTACACGGAACTATTCCAACAAGAGCAACGCAACCAAAATACGGACGTGTTCGTTGCCAAATGTCGTGCTATGTTGTCCAAAATTCCCACCGGTGATATATCGGAAAAAGCGCAAGTCGATATGGTGTACGGCCTACTTGACGCCCGGATCCGAACACACCTCAGAAGAGAGGATTTTAAGGACTTCTCCGGTATGCTTCGCCTTGCCCGTTCTATAGAGATCGAAGAATCCGATACGCGTGCCCAGTCGCAGCCCGGTCCGCTATCCAGCGCCCGCCCGACAAAGTCGGCGAGCGCCGTCGGCCGCGGCGGCATCCCGGCGCAGCCCCCGCCGCTGCCGCGACGCTCCACCGCACCGGCAGCGCCGAGCAACGTCAGCGCAGCGGCTACGCCACCGGTATCGTCGAGTACATCTACGGGAGCTATGACGTCACGACGTTCTACGGTTTTTCAAGATAATAGTAACTCTAGTCCGCGTTCGAATCTATATGTCGCGAAACCTAGATGCGTATATTGTAAACAATACGGACACGTACGTGAAGATTGTAATAAGTTAAATAAGTGCGTTAGTAATAGTGATAAGTCTCTATATTGTTATGGTTGCGGAGCGAAAGGAGTAGTGAGGTCACAATGTTCTAAATGTAACAATATGTCTTTTTCGTCTGTCACAATCGAAACTTATTCGCCAGATTTGGTAAGTGATTGTAAACTTATTCCTCCTAAATTCTCGAATAACTTTTCAAGTCATAATGTTACCTGTACTAATAGTAATAGTGACTATTTATGTAAACAAAAACATACACGCAATGCGCGTCCTATTGGTTATTGTAAATCATTGTGCTTACAATCGCAATCACGCGATCATTTTGATAATAATGAAAATAATTCTTGTTGTGATAGTCATTTCCAACTTATAAGATGTAAGTCATGTGTTTGTTATCCATGTTGTTGTGATAAAGTGTATGCTAATGTTTCTGTAATTAATGAATCTATCGCAGGTACTTGTGTCGAATCAGCTGATAGGGTGAATGCCCCGATTATCGGCAATAGTGTTAGTAACTCCAATGTTAGGGTAAATGTACCTGTTTTCGAAAATTGTTTTAATGACTTACCTGATAGGGTAAATGTACCTATTTTCGGTAATCATAATAGTTACTTACCTGATAGGGTAGATGTACCAGTTATCACATGTAGTGACCATCAGTCACCTGTTAGGGTAAACTCACCTGTTGTCGTCCCGACTCATGAGTTGTGCTGTTCTCCGGTTGAACAGTTTAACACGACTACAGTAGTTCCTTCACTCTGCGCCGATATGACGGCGACTACTACTGTTCTTTCGCGTGATGTTTCATCTGCGGTACCTCTCTCTGCGTCTGGCATCATGCAGGCGACGACCGTACATACTACGCAGCGGAGGCCTGTGCTCAGTATTCAGGTTCTTGATTTACGGGGCATCGCTCTTATTGACACAGCTGCTAGGTGTTCTATAGCGGGACATACACTTTACAAAATATTTAAAGAAAAGGGGCTTACCTTTGGTTCTAAACAGGTTAATGTGAAGCTGGCTGATGGTGTCATCCATTCCCGCGAAGTCCTGGTGACAGCTGTTGACGTCATCATCTCTGTGGACAAAAGTGTTCGAGTGGACTTCGTGATTTTTCCTGATGCCGACAACAACGACACTCTCCTCGGTATCGACTTCCTCACCACTGCAGGTATGGTTATTGATTTTTCTGCTTCTTCTTGGCATTTCTCTGGATGCACGCAGACTTACCCACTTGAGTATGAGGGTGAATCAATGTCACAGTGTCATCCTATACCTGTCTTCGATGACATTAAGGTCTGATGAAGGATTGATGCTTACCTGTGACCAACGCCAGCAGTTGGTGGATTTGCTTCAGCACCATGAAGACGTCTTCCGTCTAGGAGGAGAGGCTACTCGCTTCGCCGAGCATCACATTGATACGGGAGACCACACGCCTATCGCGGTGCCCCCGTATCGCCTCACGCCCGCGAAGAGGGCCGCAATGGAGGCTGAGATCAATAAGATGTTAACAGGTGGTGTGATTGAGGAGTGCGAATCCGCGTGGTCTGCACCCGCTCTCCTCGTCCCTAAGAAAGATGGTACGTATAGGTTCTGCGTCGACTACCGACGACTTAATGCTGTTACTAAAAGTGACACTTACCCTTTGCCGGTCATCGAGGACCTTCTTCATGCTACCAAGAGGGAAGGTTACATGAGTTCCATCGACCTTCGGTCAGGCTACTGGCAGGTGAGTGTATCGCCTGCTGACAGGGATAAGACAGCTTTTGTGTCGCCTTTTGGTACGTACCGTTTTATTCGTATGCCTTTCGGCCTTAAGAATGCTCCGGCCACTTTCCAGCGGTTAATGGACCGTTTTCGATCTGGAAGTGCTTTGAAGGACATTACCTTATTAGTCTATTTAGATGATCTGCTAGTCCTGTCAGATGGACCATTCCAGAAACACCTGGAAGACCTTGAGGCTGTATTCAATCGCCTCCGTATTTTTGGACTACGTGCCAATAGAGAAAAGTGCAACTTCGCCTGTAATCAAGTTAAGTACTTAGGTCATCTTATTACTCCCAAGGGCATAATGCCTGATGACTCCAAGGTGCAGGCCATTCAGCAGATGAATGAGCCAAGCAACCTTAAGCACCTCAGAACTTTCTTACAAACCTGTTCTTGGTTCCGAAAGTTCGTGCCTGGGTTTTCTGAAATAGCTCAGCCGCTTACCAAGCTTACGAAGAAGAATGAACCGTGGGTTTGGACCGATGCCCAGCGGCAAGCTTTCCATGAGCTGAAGAAGAGGCTCATTACAGCACCGGTACTCGTACAGGCAGATCACAGTAAGCCTTTCGTTATACATACAGATGCGAGCAACTACGCGCTAGGTGCCGTCCTCCTGCAAGGTGAAGGTGCGGATGTGCACCCCATCGAGTACTCCAGCCGTCTGCTGACTTCTGCTGAGCGTAAGTACTCGACTACAGAGCGAGAAGCCCTCGCAGTAGTCTGGGCCGTAGAAAAGTATCGCCCGTACATTGAGGGTCATCCTGTAATACTCCGCAGTGATCATCAACCACTGAGATGGTTGTTAACCCTAAAGTCTCCCAGTGGCAGATTAATGCGCTGGGCTCTGAAATTACAAGCTTTTGACATACGGTATGAGTACACTCCTGGTAAGGTCAACGTCATTGCTGATGCGCTTAGCCGTCCTAACTGCAATGAGTCGTCTCAAGACAGCTGTGGGGTCTGCTCGGTGATCTTAGACCTGCCACGTAAGAGTGCAGCTGATCTTCGTTCTGCTCAACTGGGTGATCCTGAGGTGAGTAAGATCATCAAAGATATAGAAAATGTCATCGACCCCATGTCTCCTACCCGTTGGTTAGAGCGCGGGTACCTGATGGACCAAGGTGTTCTCTATCGTCACGCTCCTGACTCAGAGTCCGAGGAGCCTCAGTTGGTTGTTCCTGTATCCATGCTTAATGACGTTATGGATGAGTTTCATAACGCTCCTACTGCTGGTCACCAAGGTGTGGATCGTACAATTGATCGCATCAGGCAGCGGTACTACTTTACAGGCATGCGTAAGTACGTCACCGACTACTTAAAGAATTGTGTAGACTGTCAGAGGTATAAGTTCTCCAATCAAAAGCCTGCCGGTCTTCTGCAGACACCCATACTACACCAGAGAGGTGAGGTATTGGCTGTTGATCTGTTCGGCCCTCTCCCAGAAGCTGAATCAGGAGAGAAATGGGTATTCCTTGTCGAGGACACTGCCACGCGCTGGGTGGAGTTATATGCCATCAAAGAGGCAACAGCAGAGGTTTGTGCCAAGATTATGATTGAGGAGTATTTCCTGCGATATGGTTTTCCTAGGCGTATCATCTCTGACAACGGAGTGCAGTTCATATCTGCGGTAATGCAACAGTGCATGTTTCTGTTTGGGATCAAGCAAAACCTGATACCACTTTATCATCCCGAGGCCAACCCGGCCGAGAGAAAGAACCGGGACCTGAAGATTCAACTGGCAATGCTGGTCAAGAATGAGCATCGCACTTGGCCCAATTCTTGCCCCAGGTAAGGTTTGCTCTAAATACCGCTACCTGTTCAACAACAGGTCTTACTCCATCGTATATGATGTATGGCCGCGAGATGCGCACACCATTTGACGCACAGCATGATATGCGTGTTATATTGGACAAGGAAACGTATGTACCTCAGGCTACGCCTTACTTGTCAAAATTCATTGATTCTTTACAGGATATACGCGATCGGGTTGAAAAACGTCAAGATCTAAGGAAGGATTACGCTGACGCTTCCCGACGCCCGTCTCCAGTTTACCAGGTTGGTGACCAAGTTCTGTTAACCACTCATTCCCTTAGCAATGCTCCTAAAGGTTTAACCCGTAAGTTTATGCCTCAGAGAGACGGACCGTATACAATAGATAAGGTCATTAGCTCCACAACTTATGAGTTGGTCGACAATCAGAGTCAGCTGTTAGGTCGTTATCATGTTTCTGATCTGACGGGTCTTGTCTGTAACCAAACAGACCCTATTGAGCCAGTGCAGCCTCGCCGCTTACGAGGGCGGCCTCCTAAAGGCAAAAAGGCGCGCTCTTAGTTTCTTTTCCCAACTCACTCTCGGGGCGATCTCGTGACTTGGAGGAGGAGGATGTAGCGCGCAAACATTTCCGAATGTCCCTCGTCTTGTGTGTTATAGATTTCGGAACGCGCCTCCGCGCTAGCCAATCACAGCGCGCCCCGCCGACGCTTCTCGAAGCTTCGACGGGCCGCCTTACTACTCCCGCGCGCGCCCCCACCCTCTCTCTTCTCCTGGGTGTTTTCTCCGCGTACGCACGCGCGTCGTGCGCCGTCCGCGCCTTACCTTTTTTCCACTTTTTCCAACTTTTCACTGTGTTTTGTTGTGTAGTAGATATGTACTGTTTATTCAGTTAATAAACTATAATAGTTTGTGTACCTACAAGTGCCTTTGTTTTCATCTCGGACTGAACCGAACCCCTACAATGTATAATAAAATAAGTTGAAACTTTGGATCATACCAACAGACTATCACGGCACTACCTAATAAAAAAAATGTGCCCTTAAATCTTAAAGATCAAATGGTACACGTACGTTCATATTAAGGGTTCATATTATTAATTGTGATATGTTATACCCATGCGTAGTCTCAAATAATTTTACTCTAAATTACCGCCCATTATAACAGAAACTAAGGATAATGAAAGTAATATAACGTAATGATTAGTTGCTGTTTTAATGAATATCCCAGTTAGACTGTTACAAATGGAGGCACAAAACTCAATTTATCTAACCGCGGTTTTCACTAAATTAGATGGAATTTGCTTTCATAAATTGGAGTACAATTTTTTTATTACAATATTTTGTTTAGACAACTTATAGCTTTTCTTTTTTTAATACTAGATCTATTAAGGTATTTTGAGAAAACCGTTCGAAATTTTGATTAAATATAAAAAAAAACGAAAACGATAAAAAAGATGGCGGGGCTTGCCAACCAAATTGCTGAACATTGAAACTTGATAGGATAGTAAAGAAAATCCAATCTAGGGCGAATGGAAAATAGCGGGAGTAGGTATTAAGATAACCTCATAATATTAAAAAAGATTTTGTAAACTACATAAATCATCTATAACATTTGTAAAACTAGAAAAAAATAAAGCTTGCATTCAAACTTTTTAATGGTTTTTATGTAATGGTGTCGTGATAAGAAACTGTTAAGACTATAATAAATATATATAATTATACATATACACTCAAGGACATATTTACATGGACTCACCGCAGAGTCCTTTGACTTCATTTTATTGAATTTGTTTGCAGACGGCCGGGGGCACATCAGTGCGCTAATATTGCCCACAAGACTAGAGTTTGTCCCCCTGAGTATCGTTTTGAAAATGCTTTTAGGAAATTACGTACGTTGCAGTATTAATTTTTTGACAGTACAGTCATTTGTGATTTAGTTCAGTTCATCGCCAAACAACAACAAATGCTTCGTTTACGTAAGTAATATGTAGAATATTGCAGTAATGATGATACATTGTGATGTTAAAGCTTTCAAAACTAGCAAGCTTTAGGTCTGTAAATCATTGCGTAGCGGTAACATATGAAACGAAAGGGCTGGTTGGCATCGTCAAAAAATAACTGTAATAAACAATAATCGTGTTCAGCCTGATTCTGACCGTAATGGTGTACCTTCTCTTATAAACCCCTGATGGAAAAGCACCTCCTCTGTTTACCTTTTTGCTGTGTACAACCTCCACAAGCCACATAAGCACATAGATTAAAGACACCTCATATATTGTACGAACTCACCCTTTTCAGGTGCCTACATAAAATAAACACGCAGCTATAAAAGTTTTCCCAGTCTTGCACTCATTTAAGTAATAAATAACAAAGCTTAAAACCTTTGAAAACATGGAACACCCATAGGAACCTATAGCGTCAGTAAAATTTTATTTCGACAGTTTTGCAGGTTTCAAGACGTTTCAAGGATTTTAATGCAGTTTTCAGCAATAGTTAAAGCGATTCAAGAGTATTATATATTATAATACACACATATAAATATTGTACAGAAAAGCCGAGAAACCACGCGGGCTAAGCCGTGGGCGAAAGCTAGTTTTTAAATAAAAAAATTGTTTTACCCTAAGGGAATGGGTAATACAAGAGATTTTTAACTACGCTAAAGACGTTTTAAAGAAAAGCTCTTATCTTTACTGCGCTTCATGAAATGTTCTGCATCATATATTGCCAGATTTTTAGTAACTCATGACAGGTAATTATTTCAATTTTATTTTGAATTGAATTGCAAATCTTTACCTATCTATTGACATGACTTAATTATTATGATATTACAACTTTGGACATATCAATTGTTTTTTTTTTAATATAAAATTTATTTAAATTTTGTTATAAATTTTGCATGTCTTTATCACTAGTGAAATATGTATGGTCAAATTATATTATGTAATAGCTTAAGTACCATAAAATTTTTGTCTAAAGATTTTTTAAACAAATTCGACAAAATATGCTGTAAGTATAGTTTATACGTTTATGTACATTAGATTCACGTCTTATTGGTGCCAGAACAAAGAACGCACTTAAATGTGTAAATGAAGATATCTACTCGTGTTAATGAAGGGGATGTTATACGTTTCATGACGTGTATTCAAATGAGATCTATTTTATCACCTCTTTGTAGAAATATCTGGACGAAATATATTCTTACATACTCTGTCTTGCGGCATTACCCATGATCATCTAGTTATTCCTAAGTTCGTGTGAATTTTCCAATGTGATTAAATTAAAATTGGGTGTTATTGAAAGGACTGCACTGCACATTCTGAAGGCTTCTTGGATTTAGAAATAATAACAATCCTTACGTAGAGATCGTACAATGTTATTCTACAAAATGAAATGTCAACATGTACCTATATTTATGTCAATCTTAAAAATTATATCCATCTTATTCATGAAAAATATAAAACGATAAAAAATGTAATAGGGGGCGTGCCATATCCAAACTCCGAGCTGCTACTGAGAATTTCATAGTAAAACTTAATAACACTTTTGCTCGACCTGGGAATCGAACCCAAGAACTTTTAGGAATAAGGCTTATTAGACGTTTTATTTTTATAAATAAGATAGATAATATCTTTTCTTCTTTTATACCTACCTAGCATTTCTGAAGCATTCGTTGCGTTATCACGTTGAAGCGCATAAATTTATTATTATTCATGCATTTTGTAGTATGCGTAACATAGAAATGAACGGTGACTATAAATTATCCGGGACGACTCATCATGTCCACTGAATTTCCCATTAAGTACGACGACTGCGAATATAATTCCTAGCTTTGTTCTGTTATTTATGAACGGAAGTGAACATGAAATATGGACCAATGCAGTGTCCCTTCAAACTATAGATACAAATTTTATTTAGATTTAGGTAAAACAGTTGTGCTAACGAGTAATGTCCGTGGGCGAAATTCCAAGTTCAGCAAAAATAGACTAATTATTGTTCTAAGTTTATTTGAGATTGATAAGTAATAGGTATTTCGCTTTTATATACTTACATATATATGGCGTATCTCAGGTGATAATTTGATAGGTGTCAGGAACAAAACTTAATGATTTTAATATTGCCAGACATTTCATTTAATAGCATTGTTTTTTTTTCATATTCTAAGAGTTTTTGAGATTTACCTTTAACGCTCATTATAAAAAACCTCATTGGCACCAAAAAGAAATTATAAAATGTCTAACATTAAATCAACTTACGCAACGCAACACATTTAATTATTTGCCAAATTTCGTTATGATATTTCGAAAGAACGAGATCACATCGCAGCAAAAAAATATAGTAACAACTCAATAACTCAAATCATTAATTTTCCTTGTTTTTATGTGTTCCGGATGGGTTCGAAATCAATTTCCGGATCTGAGGGCCCCACCACGTAAATCTTACCCACTCTTACCTACCACGAAAGTGTTTTGGACTCAAAGAACTATTCGATATTCAAAGTTTACAAATTATTTAAAACTAATTACTATTTAAAATATAGAAAATAATATTATATTTAAAAATAAGAAGTGAAAAAAATTGTTTATTTGGCTTTTAATATTTCTTTATTTTACAATGTGTTACTAAATAATTGTATGAGAACTCGTTAGGCGTATCAGCTGATCGTTCGTCTTCGGTGTCACGTATCGTGGGTTCGATCCCCGAATCGAACAAACATTTGTATGACTTACAGGTATTTCTTATGGGTTCTTATGTTCGCATATGTGAGGATTAAATTAAACGTAGCCTCGGTACAGACAAAAAATCTTTAACAAAATTGTGTTTTATTTAATTTTCGTGGTAGGCCCCCTTAACGTAAATTGATTTCCATATTTACAACAACAGTTTAATATTCATATTGCCTTAATTAATCTCAGTGAGCAGTTTATTTCGAGCTTGTTTTTTTTTTCATTTCATTGTATAAGAACTTCGTAAATATTTTTCAGAATGATTTATTAAACAAGCCCGTATCAGCTGATATTTATTGCTTAGGGGCGAAGACAGCTGACGCCCCATAAATATTAAGGGGTGCTCTCCGAGTTTAAGGACAACGTTAATTATTTCATTATTTAACATCAACGTACCATAACGTAGTTGCTTCTTACTTTTATTTTCTGCCACTTTATTTTTTCTGAAACTAAATTTCATATAAATAGAATTTACCTAAATACTTTGCAGTTATTGGATCATCAACTCGTTTACCGTCCTACTGCTGCAGCTGGGCACGGATCTCCTTTCACGAGGGGTTAGGCTATAGACCACCACGCTAGCCTACTGCGGGTAGGCAGACTTTACATGCCGTCGAAATAATCGCCCTGGCATAGTTCAGTGGTCATATCACTGCATCTAAGCCATATTTAATATTGAATAACCAGAAAGTATCGTAATTAGTATCAAGCTCATCTAACCGCTAAAATAATTAAATTCTCGTATAGCAAAAGCAGATATGACACGAGCGGAAATTAATTTCGTTGATAATTTTGATAGCGTGCAGTCGAGTGCATCATAATTCCCAATTTACCAGATAATGGAATAAATGTATCATGATATTTTCAGTTGACAGCTCAAAATATTGATAAATAAAATGAAATTGCTCATAGTAGTACTACATTTTTATTTTCCTAATATCACCACCAGTTGCCTGTCCCACTACTGGGTATGGTCCTTCTTCCAGATTGACAGGGGTTAACTTATAGTCCTTGAGACTAGCAAATTTTTTATGAAATTTTCAGGAACTAGGCTCGCCACCTATTACAAGGGATCTAAATTGTACATTAGCATACCTCTGTGTTACCCTTCGGGAGTATAGGCGTGATGGTAGGTATATTTTAAGAATATAAAACATTTCTATGAAAACAGTAAGTAACAATAAACTTAAAAATTATTTAAAACACGAATCTTTAAAAGCTGCTTGGAAACAACAATAAAAATCGAGTTTGCTTAAAGCGGCTTAATACATCTCAATATAGAAAGTAAACTTAAAAGTACAGCATACAATTTGTAAGTAGAACTTAATAAGTAAAACTAACAAGAGAGATTACCTATAACCTTCAGTGATCCTTTCATTCATTCATTCGTTTTCTTTACGTTCATTTTTGTTTTTAAGTTCGTACTTACCTAATAAAATTTAATTTTTTCACCACATATAAACCTAATACGCACTATATTCTAAAACAAAAAGGCTTTTGTAAAAATTATAAAAGTAATTTAGCGATTGGTTCTTATTTTGCAACTCAATAAAGAGATGATACTTTGGCTACCTTGTCAACGAAGAGATTTGAAGGATGCAGATAACATTGGTATTAATTCCTTATCAAACACATTTGTGCGTTAATTCGAGCAGTAGTACGCGATAATCCGCATGACCTAATTTTGAAATAATTACACCGCAAGCGATCGTGACGAGCAATACACATGTGTTAGATAACATACGCCTTAGTTATAGGCTGCTTGCACACTGCCGCGAGCCGCGTCATGGTGCGGCAATGAGATATGAGGCGCTAATTCTATTTTAAGTAGAGGATGCTGATATACATCAATAAAACAAATTAACGCTTGATGCGAAACTATCATTGATATTTTTTGACGACAGAGGAGTGTTGATGCTTTGCCGATTTTGGCCTTACGTCTACTATTTCATTGAGTCGAAATCGTGATCCAATGATTGAGGAAATTTTGATTACCTACCAAATTCTTCTTACTTTTAGTGGCATTACGTGACAGAGTCTGATACACCTACATCTAATATAGCAGGATCAGTCCACCAAATTTCTATCAGGTCTGTAAATTTCACAATCTGATAGTGGCGTAGTGCAGTTTTGTGAAGAATTTTCAAATAAGTAATTAAAAATTGCATTTTTCTTAATGTACGAAGCTTTTTTGTATTTCTCCATATACTATAACTCCACGTAGTGTTCATTACAGGTAGGTACATTTTTTACCCGAGGCTTCCCGCAGTTGAAGTCGCATGTGTGTGTATTTCCTTAAACTTGTATACGACATGTGTAGGCTTTGTAATACAGATTCCATTGTTTTGTTGTGATTATAGCAAGATGTTTCATCGCATTTTGATATTAGTCATGTTCTAAATCTATATGAAAATAACGATATTTATGCGTTAGATATCGTTAGTCTAAACTATGGTATAAACAACTTTAGGATGGCAAAAGGCAGCTTTAAAAGCCTTCATTAAAAAATTTTTTTTTTCGAATTTTAATACTATTCTCAATAACCTACCATTAAGTGGTTTATAAACTTGCTTGGTAATTTAAATAATTGTGTTTAAATTGAGCATAAATATTAAACCAAAATTGGCAAATATCCTAACAAGTGCAGTAAAACACACTTAATACTCAAATATTAGGTATACCTTATATTATTGCCCTTTCCGACATCGTCTAAATTAAACTTTAAATTAAACGTTTTAATTTAATTGCATTGCATTCCAGAAGGCCTTATCTCATTTTCAAATTTAATTGCATTGAATTCCAGAAGGCCTTATCTCATTTTTAATTTAATTGCATTGAATTCCAGAAGGCCTTATCTCATTTTAATTACGTATAGATACGGATATCAATATTGAAGCAATTAATTCAATTGCGTTTGGTATGCTGTCTATTAAGATCTTTATTAATATTGGTATTGCGGTGAGCTACATGAGAACTTGATTAAATCTTGAGTACCAACAAGGTGATAGGACTTTACAACTGGAGTTCTAGGAGTCTAGGGTTTGGGCAAAACTCTGGCTAAGCAATATTGTGCTATTATTATTGTGTTCCAATTTGTAGGGTAATGTAGCCAGTTAAATTACTAGACATGCGAGACGTATAGTCCGTTTCAAAATCTCTGAGACCGAATCGACACATGCTAAATGTCAAATTTAAAAATACTGCTAACATTATTTGTAAATTTGACATTTAGCATGTGTCAATTCGGTCTCAGAGATTTTGAAACGGACTATAGATAACGTGATTTTATTATTAGATACCCGCGACTTCGCTCCGTTGGCTGAATTAAAAAAAAAACATTATATTTACTTATTTATTTCAAGTATGTTAATAATAACACAGGGTTTATTATCTAGTGTACTTAAAAGAAAAACAACAAAGTAAGGATTAACATTGGTAAATGACAATTAGGTTTTGGCCTCGAAAACATCTACGAGTAGATACCGATGCGTTTTGCTATGCTTTTCCTACAAGTATAGCAAGGTATAAACCAACTTAGGAACAAAATTTTTAATCCTTTAATATAACATGTGGGCTAAAAGTTATGCATACTTATGCAGGTACGTGTGCAATAAGATTTGTAAACAGTACAACACCAAACAAAAAGATAAGATATATATTGAGCAAACATTGTTTTGTAAATATTTGAGTAAATACCTTCAAGTTTGCCTACATGCTTGTTGATTCTAACTGCCAAGAACTTAGGAGCAGTATGTAGTATTTTCCACCTTCTTCCCATAAGTAAATAGATAACATAACATACCATCACGCCTGTATTCCCCGAAGGGTTAGGCAGAGGTGCACTTAATGCACACCCACAGTTCGCCGGTATGTTTGGGTCCCATGTAATAGGGGGCGAGCCTATTGCCATTCACCGGGCACAAATCCAGACTCCGAGCTGCTACTGAGAATTTCATAGAAAAACTCAATAACACTTTGCTCGACCTGGGGATCGAACCCAAGACCTCTAGCGTAGCAGTCGCGATTGGGACCACTAGACCAACGAGGCAGTCTAAGTAAATAGATCCAGTTCATTATTGGATTCCGCGTTGGAGAGTGGAGACCGCGTTTGGGCAAACGTAGTGTGGGACGCCCTGCGACACGATGGACCGACGATTTAAAGAAGGTGGCTGGCAGCGGATGGATGCGAGCTGCCCAAGACCGGGATGGTTGGCGCTCTTTGGGGGAGGCCTATGTTCAGCAGTGGACGGCAATAGGCTGACATGATGATGATGATGATGATGATGATTGGATTCCAGGAACTTATCAGGCGCTTTAAGCGAACATCGGCATAGGCCTAGTGACGGCCAGCTCCTTTTGCGATATACAGTCACGAGTAACAATATGTTATAAGCATACAATGAAATTCCATAACGATTTTGCTCTGAAACTAATAAAATTACGAGCTATTGTATAGCCAGTCTTTGAACAGAACAGTCAGAGGAGGCATTTACCAAGAGGGATACTGAGTTAAGACACTTAAAAATTAAACCTTTTTTTTCCAAAAAATCATAGTCTAGTGGTCCGAAGCAGGACTGCTACATTAGAGGTATTAGGTTCAATTCCTGGGTCGGACAGAGTGTTATTGAGTTTTTCTATGAAATTCTGCTCGGATTCTGTATTTGTGCCCGGTTAATAGCAATAGCCTCGCCCCTTATTACATGGGATCTAAACATATCGGCGAAGCGTGGGTGTACATTAGTACACCTCTGGCTTACTCTTCAGGGAATACAGGCGTGACTCCAACATAGACATCAATAGTCAGTTACTATATTTATTCCCTGATGCGACGATACAGTCGCCGGTGGAGAATGTATATTGTCACTGTTCTGCTACAATGACTTTAATCAATATCCATACGACATAAATGTATAAACAAGTATATAGGTAGTGAAGATGACATAAGGTATATAATGCTAATAACGTCATCGAGCGCCCTTGTCAATACCGCGTGTTGTGGGTAAGTGGGCGTGACAATGCGTCAGTGCATGAAAGGTACTCATAATGTTACTACTATTTTCTCTCTCTATATATATATATATATATATAAATGAACTCTAATAAATGAACTGTGTACAAACAAACCAAAAACAATATCTAGCGTTCCCAAACTAATAATCAATAACCAAGCTACAACCGACCCCACGGAAGTGTGTGAAAGGTTCAACCATTTCTTTGCATCGGTAGGTAAGTGCCTTGCTTTACAAATTCCACAAAAATATCACAATAACCTAACATACACGATCACAAACACAAACCCTACGGCAAACCACTTCGACACTCTTACACCGTGCACTTTAAACGAAGTTCAAAAAATTATTGAAAACTTAAATCCAAACTGTAGTTCAGGAATCGACGGCATTACGACAAAAACAATAAAATGCATTAAATTACTGATAGTTGACGAGTTAACAAACTGTATCAACTCCTGTTTTACGCAAGGATACTTCCCAAGCTCCCTAAAAATAGCTAAAGTCACCCCTATACACAAATCTGGAACAAAAACTGACCCAAACAACTATCGACCTATATCTGTCCTTCCCGTAATATCGAAAATTTTTGAGAAATTAATTTACACAAGACTAGAAAAATACCTAACAGACACTAACTTCATCTACGATAGGCAATTTGGTTTCCGACCTAAATCAAATACACTCGCGGCAACGATCGACTTAGTCACAACCATTAAAACCCATATCGACAAAAAAAACATAGCACTCGGTATATTTATCGACTTAAAAAAAGCATTCGACACAGTGAGTCATAAAATACTATTAATGAAGCTAAAAAACATTGGAATCACTGGCGAAGCCTATAATATGATATCTTCATATCTGAGCGATAGATACCAAGTTGTAAAAATAGGAAACACGATGAGCGGGACCTTACCCATTGATTTTGGGGTACCACAGGGGTCCTTAATGGCCCCCCTATTATTCTCTATTTATATAAACAATATTAAAGACATAGGTCTATTAGGGCAAGTCACCCTTTACGCAGACGATACATGCCTTTTTTACTTCGGCCACTCAATAAATGACCTAATATCTGACGCGCAAAGAGACCTAGACTTACTAAATAACTGGTTCAGCAGCAACTTACTAACCATAAATCCATCAAAATCATCCTATGTTACTTTCTCAGCAAAAAATAAAAAAATTCCGAATCACCTACCTTTACATATAAACAACGTCAATATTAAAAAAAATAACTGCGAAAAATATCTCGGTCTCCTACTTGACACTAAATTATCTTGGACGCCACATATTGAGAATATCAAAACAAAAATATTATCGCTAATGGGGAGTATGCGCGGATACGTCAACAACCTTCCACGTAACGTACGCATAACTATTTACAACGCGCTAATTAAGTCACAACTCAACTATCTTATCGAAATCTGGGGATGTGCTACGAAGTCCGCACTTCAGAACCTACAGATAGCTCAAAACAAACTCATTAAAGTACTTCTAAACTATAATTTTCTAACTCCAACATCAATACTATATAAACAATGTAAATTAATGAGTATTAAACAGTTGTACACCTACAATACCTGTATCCTTATTCGCAAAATCACCGACGGAACAGTTCACTCTCAACTAACTTTTAACAAAAAAACAACAAAACGTAGCCAAAGAAATCCGAACAAACTTTGCACAGTAGCACCGCGTACAGAGTACGGTAAAAGGAACATCAGGTACGAAGGAGTACAACTGTATAACAGCCTACCATTAAATGTGAGAAATACGGCTTCTTTTAATATATTTAAAAACAAATTGAAGCAGTACATTATTGGTAACAACAAGTTCTTGTAAATACCGATACGAAGTGACTTCGTGTCGGTATCTACAAGAATGTAAACGTAGAACGTAATGTAGGTATTGCTTCGGATTGTTTCCGACAAAATTGTATACCAATCATGTCAAAATGTACTGAAATTATTACTGTAATGGCCACCGGATAGCTTAAGAACGTATACATATAATTATAATATTGTATTTATTCGTAAGCGAACTATGTTCTTTGAATAAATAAATAATCTTTAAACCAAAAAAAAAATATATATATAGGATATCTCTATCTATACTATTAATATACATACATACACTCACGCCTTTTTCCCACAGGGGTAGGCAGAAACTATGGACTGCCACTTGCTACGACTCTTGCATATCTCTTTCGCTTCTTCCACATTCATACATCTTTTCATACACACGCGCCGTTTCTATGAATATAATAAAGCCGAAAAGTTTGTTTGTTGTTTCGTCGCGTTAATCTCTGAAACTATCAGTCGGATTTGAAAAAACCTTTTGTGTAATGAGATAGCTACATTCATGTGGAAGGATAGTACTATCTAGCATCATGCTACAATCCTTAGGAGCGGGGCAAAGTGGGTTACAACAGCGGGGTACAGCTAGTGTTTAAAATAAAAAAGAAGGAAGTTACAGAAATGTGAAGTACCTAAGAGTTTATTATAATTCTTTAAATGAAGAATTACTCTTTTAACCCAATCATACTTATATGTAGATTTTATGTTTGGATAACCCTGACAGTGGTATAAAGGTTTTAACTTTTACTAACCGATCGGGTTACCCGTTCAACCCGTTATAATTTGAGCTCAGGTGAAAATCGCAAGAATGGCACGACGTATCGAGCTGCTACAAGAATAGCCGGCATAAGAATATTTAGAATCGCATACGGATTTCAAGTGAAAAATTTGACAGGTGTCAAATGGAACAAAAATAAAAAATTGCCAGTCCCTTTAATTGAGTGTTTTGGGTTTTTTCACGAGGTACAAAGAACATCATTAATTTTATAGAATACGCCAATTATGGTAGGTAGAAAGATAAGTACTTTATATGAAAGCTTTTCACCTTTAGAAAATATTCTATCTATACAAACCTTTGTTAGTGGTTTTATAAAGATCAGCCTAGGGTTTCAATAGCCTTTAGAACTTCAGTTGGCTGTTGAGTACTTCCTTTGGGCTATCTTAATAAAAAGGTCGAATCTATAGATTCAGAGATTATCGGTAGCTTTTAAAGGTATAAAAAGGCTGTGAGATTTGTATTTATTAAAAAACTTCGCTCATCTCTTGGATTTTCTCCTCTATTTACTCGTATATAGGTAATGTATGCATATAATAAGAATAAACATTTATTTCAGAATTCCTTCCGAATTTAATTTGATTTAACTTAAATAAATAATTTAAAAAAAAATGTACATACAAATATCCACGGAGGTCTCAAACTTACGGAATAACTTCGACCGATCTGCAAGGTTAAGTAGCGCTTAAGGCAGTCTATCTATGGATGGGGGAGCATTTTCAACATATCGAGACCCCCATTGCTTCGGAGATCACGTAAAGCCGTCGGATCGGGCTGTCATAGCAACACCTAAGACTTCGTGTAAAATGCTGATACTTAGAAGTATCTGATTAGACTAGAAGGATTGGACTACAAGGAAGTGTTGGTGTGAAGTGTTGCTAAGGAGTTGGTAGCACCGTTTTGCGTTTCCCGCAAAAACAGTAGGAGGTGGTGAAGGGCATCACTTTTGGGGGCTGTCTTTTATGTAAACTACTTTTAAAAGGTGCTACTAAGGCCGTATTTTACTAAATCTGAATAAATTCCCGTTACATTACTCTGCGATTTATTACCTTTCATACAAATTCTATTCCATTTTTGTTATTTATTCGATGAGTTAAGTAGCTATTGCATACCATACCATCACACCTGTATTCCCCGAAGGGATGGGCAGATGTGTAATATGTACACCCACAGTTCGTTGGTATAGGTCCCATCTGAAAGAGGGAGAGCCTATTGCTATTAACAAAGCGCAAATTCAAACTCCGAGCTGCTACCGAGACTTTCACAGAAAAAAAAATCATAATACGTTGCTCGACCGGGGAATCGAACCTATGACCACTAGTAGTCTGATGAAGCTGTTAGCAGCTATTACGACATTGAAATGTGGCTTAGGCAGTCTTTCTTGAATAAATGATTTTGACTTTGATGTTGATCGAACTTACCTACCTACAGACATTCTCTCAAGTATAACATTTTATACCAAGAACGAAATGTTGATGGAGTTCAAGCAGGATAATATATTATGCAACGTTTCCAAAAAATAATAAAGAAATCTGCGCACATTATTATTCCCGAATCCTAAACATAAATCAATGTTAACAGTATAAAATATACCATTTTTAATACCTACACGGCCCAACGGCAATGAATCATACCCGGCGAATTCAACAGTCTATAAAAATAGAAATAGAACGAACGAGTTAACGTTACAGTTAGTATATGATGAGTATTGTTTTGCGTTTTACAACTTGAACTCGCTAAATTTATGAATAGCGACTCCGTATTTTATTTATGACGTTCGCATTGAAGTAATGTTTTACGTAGGTTATGTTATCAATCGGACTTTCCCAAAATTGACACTACTAATCCAAATTAATATTATAAATGTGACTGTTTGTTTGGTAGAGGTACTTACTAAGGTACAACCATGTAATGCCACAAAGGAACGCCGAGCCACTAGTGACAACTTTGTAAACATTCCAATAGCCCGATCTGGGAATCGAACCCGGAACCTCTACCGCAGCAGTCGCTCTTACAACCATTAAACCAAGACTAATGAGGCAATATTTTGTAATAGGTAAGGCATAAATGACTAAAATAGTGCCAAATTATCGAATGAAAGTTTTTTATATTTTATTTAGGTTTTGAGGACAATCCCATATTTATTATATTTTAGTTCACGAGCAAATATAGTTGTATTTGTTCAAAGAGCGGGGATTAAATTCAGTTAATCTACATAGTTCAATGTTCCGGTCCCAGGATGTTACATTAATTACAATTTAGAATGTGTTATAACAAGTTAACGGTGTCATAACTTGATTACAACTTAAAGTAGGTAAGGAGCTTTGGCAATGGAACGCTAAACTTCATTCCACTTTAAACTTTCGTTCGTGCGGTAAGTAATGACGTATCCTGGGTTCGTAAAGTGAAATTAGTTTTAAAATTAGCTTACTTGTTGCTTTTGTAAAAGCCTTTGTGTAAACTTTAACTTCGAAGATAAGATTGTTATGCAGTGTATGCATGAATAATTTGCTGAGAGACGAATCTACGCTTAACTACAATAGTCTAGGTTACCATTCTTTTACAAAGATATGAATTTACTAGTAAAATAATTGTATAGCTCGCATTATTTAATGCTTTATTATAATAGTTGACTAACTGCCTCACTGGTCTAGTGGTTCTAAGCGCGACTGCTGCAAAGTGTTATTGGATTCTTCTATGAAAAATTCTCAGCAGCAGCTGGGAGTCTGGATTTGTGCCCGGTTAATGGCAATAGGCTCCCTATTACATGGGACCTAAACATATCGGCGAAGTCTGGGTGTACATTAGTACACCGCTGCCGCTGCCCTTCAGGGAATACAGGCGTGATAATCATATGTAAAATATACATAATAAAATAAAAACGTAAAAAATAACCAGTACAGTAACTGCAAAGTAAGTTGTGTTGTTTGAAAGACATAGTAATGTCTTCAATAGGTGTTGCTGAAACGGAAAATGAGAAATTCGACATCTATAACATATCTATAACGATAATCTATCACAGGCAGTGGTCTCGGTAGCTTTGTTGATTAAGCGTTCGGTGTACTTAACAGGGGGGCCGCAGGTTCGAATCCTCCCTGAATTGTTCTTTCAATAAAAAACCAAACACTTTAGCTAATCTTGATAAGACACTTTTAACAGTAGATATGGCATATGTATGGCATGACAATGTTAAAGCCCCTAAACATAAATATAGCATAAAAAACGTTAGATAAAAAGTGTAGATTATTCTTTGTCTGATCTGGAAATTGAAACCAGGATCTAAATTAAGTATAAGTTTAGCTATTAGGAAATTTAACAGCAGCTCGTATTTACGATTTGTCACTGGCATAAAGCTCATAGGCATGTGCATATTCCATGGAACCTTCCTTTATGGTTTGCTGGAGGTTTAAGTGATAGCCTAGTGATATGACCATTGGACTGCCAAGTCAAAGATCTCGAGTTCGAATCCAAGTCACGCACCTCTAACTTTTCGAAGTTATGTGCGTATTAATAATTAATTATCACGCGCTTAAACGGTGAAGGAAAACATCGTGAGGAAACCTGCATGCCTGAGAGATTTTCTTGACGGCATGTGAAGTCTGCCAACCCGCAGTAGGCTAGCGTGGCGGACTATAGCCTAATCCCTCTCGTACTGAGAGGAGACCCGTGCCCAGCAGTGAGACAATGTAATGGGTTGATGATGATGATGGAGGTTTAAGGGCATGTCGGGTATACGGACCAACAACCGCGCTAGCCTCTCCATGCTATGTAGTTACGGCCACGGAATTCCTGACATTCATCACGACTATGACAGGATATTACGTAATATATCACCGTTTAATATTCAGGGAACACCTCTGCCAACTCTCCAAGAAATACAAGCATGATCATGTGTAAGTACCTATGTTATGAATTTATGATACCGACAGTTAAAAATTAAGATATATGTAAAATTATTCGTCAAATAGAAGTCTGAATTTGTTAACATAACATACTATCAGGCCTGTATTCCCAGAAGGATTAGGTAGCGATGTACTGATGTACCTACGCTTTGCCGGTATATTCAGGTCTCATGTAATAGGGGGCGAACCTATTGCCACTAACCGGGCACAAATCCAGACTCCTAGCTGCTACAGAATTGCATAGAAAAACTCAATAACACTTTGCTCGACCTGGGAAACGAACCCAAGACCTTCTAGCGTAGCATTCACGCTTGGGACAACTAGACTAGACTAGACGAGGCAGTCTGACATTTTTAATGAAAAAGTAACTTAGAACCATAATAGGCTCCATGTAAAATAATTAAATACGGTTAATGTCATAACAATATTGTTTAATGATACATAAAACCTGTTGTATAAGTTATAACCCTGTCGCTGCGACCATAAAAAAATAAGGTCGACAAAACAAAGTTATTATTTTTTCGTGTCGAAAGTCGCAAACTGGCGAATACGAAAACGACTTTTATTTTCGACTGTTTGTTTATCTACCTCCGCCTTTGTAATTCAACGCCGGTAGTTAGCCGCAAGAGAGGGGCCTTGTTTATGTACTACAGAAATAGACGGATGTTTTTAATAATATCCGTAGATACAGAGCATTTTGTACGATTTTAACCTTGATGTGCCGAATAATTGGCTTGCAATTATTACGTAATGGACGAAAAGAGACTTTTGCCTATTTTATTTCTAAAGAAAGATTGTTAATTTACAGTCAATTGTTCAATAGTTAATGTTTAGTTCAATAGACAAATGAGTTTGACAGGTTTTGCATACGTTTGCTATCCTTTAAATTTATAAAATTGAAACTTAAAATCTTACAAAGAGCAAATCTGCTACTGACCGAATTAATTAAAAAATGGAACAGAATTTGTTTGAAATAAATTACCGAGTAATTTAATATAGAGTTTCCCAACTCTACGTCTCCTTTAATGTTTGTTCCACCCACTGGTGGGTTGCATGTGTTTTATTTATAACCTTTAAAAAAGTAATATTTATTAACTAATAATAATAATCTTATTCAACATCTCAGGAGGCTCTCGTTGAGTGGCTGGGTCAAGGGCTCGATACAGAGAGCTGTCCTTTTAGACACGGCCCGCATTTTTAGGAGGTTTCTTTCTCTGGGGCCCTGACCACCGGTGGCTTGGACCCTGCTCCTGATGCCGGTGGGTTACTATTTCTTATATTTTTAAATGTTTTTGTCTTCAGTTTTTATAAAAATATTTAAAAATGTAATATAATGTGAAAGAGTTAGAATAAAGGAAATAATCTTATGTTTATATAAAAATATTTAAAAATGTAAATAATATGTTTAAATTTTGAATAAATGGAATAATAATAATTAATAATTAAATCGAAATTCACATAATGTGCTGTATGTTGTATTGAAATGAATAATCTTAAATAATTTAAGCAGTTTGTGTTATAACATTGATTTGGTGTATACTGTCATGATGTTGTAATTTTAGTTAATAAATAAATAAAAAAAGTATATAAAAAAACAATTCTGTAAGATTGATTGGTCGCGATCCAGTCAACTTTGGAAACCTCTGGCCCAGATTTTATCATATTATGATCAAAAGAAACGGAAAAATACTTCCTCTTCAAACTATTCTGTCAATTTGTTTCAGTATTTATTTTCAGAGGTCATCGGATATAAAATAGTCAAAAAAACATTGTAAAAGTGTTTATAAAAGCTCTATTTACAGAAATAAATATTTTTTACCATTTAAAATTAACCATACAAATACCTATTTTTATAAAACAAAAATTTCGTCCTGAAAAATCGAACTAATAGCATTCAAAGTTGGAAGCCAACTACTATAATTCCACACAGATTGCGAGTATTAACAATGTTTAGAGTATACTTAACACCATTATGAAGCGAAGACACACTCGAAATGCTAATATTTGTCATAACAATACAAACATGCTGTCACAAACGGATTCAAGCAATATATAATGCTACAGCGTATAAATAAAATTTAGTAAGTATAGGATACAAGATGTGATATTAGTAGGTATTTCGCGAAAAACTTTAAGTTTCATTCTAGATTCAAGATGACAGTAACTGAGTTCGAATAATTTGACCATTTTGAATGGTATGCCAATCATTGTACACTATATTGACATTAAGGTATTCAAATTTACATTGAGGTATTAATAAAATACCAGAACGTAATATTGCATTAGTGTTTACATTAGCACGAAGTAGACTCTATGGTAAAATTAAATTATTTACTAATGTTTTGTAAGAACTGAATGCAATAATCTAAAAAGTACCTGTTTTATTGTTCAAAGTTGGTTCTTATATGAAGCACCCTACCGTACATAAATGTAGGTACCATGATGGTACGATACCAAGGATTAAAGGAAATGATTCATATCCAATACTTATAATGGTCAGTCTACATGAAATACGTAGTAAGTAGGTTATATCTAACAAAATATAGATTACTAGTAAATATTGTCTTACACTCACGCACGTCACGCATGTTGTCCTATACCGCTGTATAGGACATGAGATGTGTGTAATCCCCTTAAATCTACTACGCTTAAGGGGATTATACACATTTTTAAACTTAGCATACTATCCTTATTTTTCCTGCCGGTTAGAGACGTTCTAGATCTAGACTAGATTTACACCCAACGTTTGCCGGTATGTTGCCGACTCTATTATTGCATAGAATGAGACCTAAGTCTCATCCTATGCAATAAAAGAGTCGAGCCTTTTACAATTAACCGGGCACAAATTCAAACATTGAAGTGTTACATACTGAGAATTTTACAGAAAGAATCAATAATACTTTTCTCGACCTGGGTGTCAACCCTACAGTTGTGTTGCAGGTATAATAATATAATATGTGTTAAGAATTTACTCACGGTTTCTTACATACTATAATATTACTTACACAGGACAGAGAAGACAGAAAAAGAGTTATCTAATCCCCGTTACCTTGGGACCCGCTATATACTCGCTTTTCTACAACATGTAGGTAAGTGTAGGAGTAGGTACCTACTACAGCAAATATCTGCCAGATTCAAAGCCTACACAGATATTAAATCAAAGCACAAAGCCTCGCTTCGTGTGTTATCCCCCTAAGATACTCATGCTCAGCTGAGTGGATCGACAAAGGCGTCTGCCGTCTAAACAAGCGTTAGTAACTCGATTGAACACAACCAAAAAGGCGTAAGGCGTTTAATGTATTAGCTTAGGAGGTCCAGAATGTTCTTTTCTTTCATTGAACAAGCGATTTTTCAATTTGCATTAAAAGCCTAGCTTTGGCAGAATAGGCATTTGTTTAGACGAAAAAGTTTGGGATATCACAAGGCCTTTATAAAAAAAGGTTTGTACAAGATAACCCGTCTGACTCTTCCAATTGATATAGGTCTACAATAGTTAGGTATTCATGAATATAATTCATGAGGTAGATATACATAACAACAATTCACTCAACATGTTCGAAGTAAAAGATGTTTTATCATTTACCTTCGTAAAATAAAAATCTAATAAGACCGAATGAATGAATGGAAGTATCTACCTATAAAAATGCTAATATCGAACCGATATCTACAGGTACTTCCATGAATTTGGAATGAGGCACGCTGATTTAAAAATTGGAGTGGTTCCAAACTTGAATGGTAAAGTAAAGGATAGCAACTTCTTTAAATATTTAAGGTTCTTACCCCTAAGTAGTGATAACCCACTAAATATATTATATATAGCCTTTGACGCTGCCACAGAAGTTTTTGAGAATCAACTTTGGCAGTACGTGTAGTATAGAGGCAATTATTTGTTAAATCTAAATAAATAATAAATTAGATACTAATAAAAAATTAAGACTAACCAATACTAATACGAGAATATAAATATATTGGCATAACATTTTTATACAGACATACTAAAGGCCTACTCAGATACAAGCGATATTGACTACTGCTGCGAGAAGCGAAAAATATCGAGCGGTATTCCGCCGGGTACTTTTATGAAGTTACGCGACTAGAGCGATACCAGAATACGGCACCATACCAACATGGCGTCAAAGTGTGTCATTTCAATTGCATCAGAATGGTCGTGCAATGACACAGTACTGACATATTCGGTAGATAACACCGTCAGAAATAAACAATTCCGAAGTAATTGAATTTCGATTTTGACACAATGAAATACCCAGAACTTAAACTTGGCGCCCAAATAGATATATTCTTTTCGCTTGGTTTGCGAAACAAGATATTACTGGCTATCATATGGCTGGCAAAAATCAAGTTTTCTTGTGAAATTCTAAGAAAATGTACGTTATACTCAATCGTGAGTTAGTTGTTGTTGATGTTGCAATTTCTACTGTCATGTCCCTAGAAGGTTTTATAGCCGGTAAATTTGCGAAAAACCAAGAAAAAAATGAAAATCGCTTTAAGTTAGCCTAAGTTTTCTTAGGTGTAAGAATATCGCATAGGTACGCAGAATATCGGTACCAACAGCGGCAGTTAATATCATGTTTATCTGAGCAGGTCCTAATACTATATTAACACATCGATACAATGAACTCTAGCAGACTGTATCCAAATATACGAGTATTAGCACAGAATAATAATATAGTCCATTAGTACAAATCTTTGCTCCAAATGTGTTTCACACGCCTTTCTGACGTTCCTAATAATTAGCAGTTATTTAATACTGTTTTGCGTAAGCGACGAAGTTACGTTTCAATGTTTATTTACGGACAACCAGATGTAGAGTGGGTATATTCGAGAAATATATTGAAAGAAGTATTGTAATATATGAACGTAAAGTGTAAACGACGTCAAAATGCGTGTACCAATAATACGACTTATCGCAGTAAAATATCTTACTTTTTACTTTACTTGCTAAAATGTTGTTGTGGTAGGGCCACGCTGTTCGCAGCATGAATGGGCCGGCTCGACCGGGGAAGTACCACACTCTCGCAGAAGACCGACGTCCGAGTAGTAGCTTCGTTCGGTGAGCGAGAGGGCCGGAGGCCCAATTCCTCCCCCAATCCCCTTCCTTCTCCTTTTCTCCTTCCCCTCCCTTTCCCTAAATAGGCTCGGCAACGCATCTGCAACTCCTTTGGTTTTGCAGATGTCCATGGGCGGCGATGACTACTTACCATCAGGTAGCTCGCCTGCTCGTTTGCCGAGTTATCACATAAAAAAAAAAAAAAAATTTACAAATAGCTCAGTGGCTAAGATTTATGTCCGGGTTCACACAGAAAAATAGTTGGATATGCGCACGAGAATGAATTGGATAAAAATTCGTGATGATCTTGAAAATTTTCATTTCTTTTCACCGTCATGTCGAAAATTAGACGTGTGTTCTTCTAGTAGCTTGGCTTGGATCTTCTAGTAGTTTATGGTCATATCATGCTGTCACTACTTTACTAAATGTAGTAACGTACTATCACGCCTATATTCCCCTAAAGGTTAGGCTGAGGTGTACAAATGAACACCCACAGTCCGTCCATATGTTTAGGCCTAAATGGGCGAGCCCATTGCCATTAACGGGGTACAAATCCAAACTCCAGGTTGCTACTGAGAACTATAAGAAAAAACCAAAACCACTATACCTACTCGACCATAATTGAACTTTGGACCGCAGCAGTCACACTTAGGATCGCTAGACTAAAGAGGTAGTCAGTGAATTTAATGGACTTAAATTATTAGAATTTAAGTTTAAAGTGAAGCGTAAATAGGATGATTGCTAAAAACATTTAACTGAAGACGTCATTGTTACCTTACGTAAGTTGTATAAATTTATGTGATGTAACCGGGAAGTTGCTAACCTGAAACCAAAAGAAAAATATAGTTAACATTAAAGAGAGAAGCAAAAATGTTGAAAATGTATTTTAATATCGTATTGTTTATAAAATTCAACTATTATGACGTCACATGAATCATCATCATCATCAACACATTCGTTGTCCCATTGTTTTGCTGGCTCGGGTCTCCTTTTAGACCGCGAGGGATTAGGCTATACTTAGTCTACTATAGCCAAGGAAGTCTCTCAGGCATCACAATAAATTCGGAAATTTCTTAACATGTCACTTACCACCACGCCTGTATTCCTCGAAGGGTTACGTAAAGGTGTACTAATGTACCTACACACAGATTTCACCGATATGTTTAGATTCCTTGTAATGGGGGCGAGCCTATTGTCATTAACTGGGCATAAATCTAGACTCCGAGCTGCTACTGTGTATTTCATAGATAAACCCACTAATACTTTGCTCGACCGCGGGATCGAGCCCAGGACCTCTAGCGTAGCAGTCGCGCTTAGGATCACTAGACTAAAGAGGCAGTCTTACATGTTTAAATTCGCAATAGGTACATTATGCCATGTTTTACTAAGAGTTGCCTCATCCTTACAAACGAGATTTTTTCCCAAGCGGAGATTGCCGGCAATCCTTGACATAAGTCCGGATATGAACCGGACGTTAAAATGATGTAACGCTATTTCAGAGGAAAAGCCCCTATGTTCGTCTTATTGTTTTTTTATAATGTAACCTCAGATCAAATAAAAAGTAAAGATGGAACTTTGCGAACAAAGAAGTGAGGCCGGCTAAAACTACGCCATGCCGTCTACAACACACAATTACACGCACACACGTATACCGAAACTACGCCTTATCTTGTCAGTCGAGCTTTCGATAGCTCGATAGCTCGACTGACAAGATAAGGCGTAGTTTCGGCCTCACTTCTTTGTTCGCAAAGTTCCATCTTTACTTTTTATTCGATCTGAGAATGTAACTAAAAAAAAAATTGTGATCATTCTCATTATCTTCAACCCATATGTTGTCACACTATTGGGCACGGGCTTCCTCTCAGAATGAAAAAGCTATACTAAGCGCGCCATCAAGAAAATATCTTAGGCATACTGTTTTCCTAACGATGTTTCCGATGATATGATAATAAATAAAAATGTTCAAGGACAAAGACTGAAAATAGTACGGCTGGATGGGTTATGCCTTAGGGGATTTTCTAGCTCACAATCTTAACTAAGGGACAGAACCTAGGCCTCACTAGCTCATCATCCAGGCCAACTCAAACCTAATACAAACCAATTAAAACCTTAATACAAATTAATAAAAAAAAATCTGTCCCTAAAAATTTAGAATAAAAAAACATTCGACAGCTAGCTACAAAGATTTGGTGTTTTATAAGGCAGTTAGGCAAGACTACAACAGGGATTAAAAGTTTTCCAAATAAAAGATAAGTTTTTTTAACATCTCAAAAAGGCCTTTACAAGCGATGCAACTTTTCTCTGAACATCAAAGTTTCAAATAATTGATGAGCCGGAAAAAACGGCTCCCAAAGGAATTGTTGAACAACTTGGCGGTACAAAACCGCTCTCAAATTGATCGGGGCCACTAATTTCTAAAAGTTTTCGGCTGATAACGGTTGACCTACTGAGGTATTATATTAGTATCTCTATGGATGGCAGAAAATTAATTTCTTTGTTAACTAGAACCGCGTTCAGTTCGACAAAAATATGAATTATTTTTTGATTAATTTCTTCCGATCCGGAAAGTACGCTGTGGAAAAGAGGCTGTTTAGCTCATTGCAAACTATTAATTTATATTGTAAATAAATATTCACTTTGTTTAAATCTTTTATTACGTAAGTAAAGGGCAGTTTTTAAAATTATTATAAGCTCAAACCTTCAATAGGTATGTTATATCGGTCTTCGACTACTGCAATATTAAGTATATTACTAAATACGTTTTAAAAATATACCAAATTGCTATAACCTTTACTAGGCCGAGTTGCCAAATGAACTTATTTTTGTAAATGATTCAGCAGTTAAATAACTAATTCAAAGAACAAACGAATGGTTCCAATTAACCAAATAATAAAAGCCAACGCTGCGAAAAAAGAATGTTAAGTAACTCTATTAGTAAAAGTTATGTAACCAAGTTTTATTTCGAGAAGTAGTTGAATAACACACCATTAATAACATATAAAGAACATTATTAAGCCTACTGACATCATTAAAAGGGACCACTTGTTACTTAACACGACATTCTTCTTAGTTATTAATAAACGACTTTATTGTTAGACCAGTCATAACTCGGTCACATAACGTCTGCGGATTAAATTATTACCTACTTCTGAAAAAAACTCCTTTCCAACAATTATTTCAGAAAATTTATGTAAGATTTTTTAATATTTCTACACTGTGTTATAATAGTAGGTCTCGAGTTAAGGAGCCCAGGATAAACAATCCTGGACGAAATAAGGGGAGGCCTTGGCCCAGCAGTGGGACACAAAAGAGGCTACATTGAGAATGTATTGAGTTAGAATCCAAGGCATAATTAATTAGGTATTATTTGCTTTATCGGTGAAGGTTTCTGAGAGATTTTCTCGATGGCATGTGATATGTGCCAACCAGCAGGCTAGCGTGGTGGACTATAGCCTAACACCACTCACTAGAAGAGGAGGCCCGTGCCCAGCAGTGGGACAATAATGTGTTGATGATGATTATTATTTGCTTTGTAAGAACGCGTAGACATTTAGTACACTAGTTTCACCTTATTACATTAAAATTCCATCTACATCCTTAACTTAAATGCAGTTGGAAACAAGACTAAAAGCTCCCTAGAGCCGTTTTCTAAAAGAGGAATTAACGGTAATGTTCCGTGTACGGAACGGCTTTTAAATAAAGTGATTCCGTGTTCCAAAAACGGAACGCTCTTCCTCAAATCGTAGATGTAATCATTTTGGTAAACTTACAGATGTTATTACAAGAAAATGATAAATTACATTATTTTATATCTGTTAACCGATCTTTTAAAGACAGTTTTCATGACAACCAAAAATAAATGATTAATGATATTTATTTCTGTAGATCATAGAAAGATACTTTTGAAAGGTATATGCTTTAATTATTTTTTACTAGATGGCACCGACATGATGAATCATTACAATATTATCATTTACACAAATCTTCACAATGTGTGTTACATGTAAGTAATATTCAAGAAAACGATAGTACGGTCGTGCCTTTTTTTGCTAGACTTGCCTAGATATTTTGCTTTATCGTGTTTCTGTTACAGCCACAGCTACGAAAGGAAATTTGCTAAGAAATTAATTGCGTCCATTCTAGACCTTTTTTGCGAAAAGGGAAAACGCATTTAACATTGAAAAAAAAAATACTTTTCATAAATCAAAGTCTTATCAAGTAGTTAAGTCGCCTTTCTGAATTCAAGGTATAAGTGTCGTAACTCTAGGTGATTTTCGATGTTTAACCTTTATATAGATATTTTATAAGCCATCTTTCTGCTTATCAAGTGTATCTGCCTACCTCCTTTCACTAGTAATGTATTTAACTATTAGTAATTAAATTTGAAAGTTTAATGACACAATGTTTTTTAGCAGTAGTGGGATGATCCCTCTACTGCTAAAAAAACTTTAATTTCGTAATATTTGATCTTCCAGAAGTAAAGAAGCACACTGATTAAAATTTTACTGTACCCTATTTTAAAGCATGTAAGCGTATTCTTCTGTGGCGTTCACTAGGGGAGGCCTACGTCCAGCAGTGGACGAGTATGGGCTGATGATGATGATGATGAAGCGTATACTTTGTTGGAGATGCTAATGAAATAATATAAAAAAAAATCCAACACTACGAAATGGCATCTAGAAAGACGTACAAAATAAAAATTTTTATTCAAATTTGAATCCCGGGGGCTATAGCTACTACGTCCACAAACTTATTGTTGCCTTGTGTGTATTAAAAAAAAGTGTTTTCCTTGAAACCCACGAAAGTCGAACGACTTGTATTGTGCTCGGAGAACAGTTGCGGAGTGTTAGCGGCGTTTTATTCATATTTTTCCAGCCCTCATTGTTATTTAAACTGGGCGGAAACTTTTGTAATCAGCAATAGAATTGGATAAAAAATGATACCTACAAACACCATCACGCCATTCCTCGAAGGGTTAAGCAGAGGTGTTCTTATGAACACCTACAGTTCGCCGGTATGTTTAGGTTCCATGTAGTAGGGGGGCGAGCCTATTGCAATGAACCGGGCACAATGTTAGTAAACGTATTTAAATAAATCTTCTAACCGAAAATACCCTATAACTCTTTTTTTACCTGGAAACTGAACAAATCAAATTTTGGGAGCATCCAACGAAAACTAAAGTAATATTTTATCAGTCTAGTAGGTACCCAACTCTAGATGCATGGCCAAACAGACTAAGAGTTCAGTTTGATAAAAATAGAGGGAAGCACTATCAGAGCGCGAGTGCTGCCATCAATAATTAATGTGCTACTCGGCGGAGCCGGCCTATCCCAATTATTTATTTACTTGCGACCCCATTTCGTGAAACTTTCAGGTTTGTTTCAAGCCAAAAGCTGAAAAATTTACGAAAAATACCTGCGAAATTGCTTCACAATGCGCAATGATTGGACGAGAATAACAATCTTAAAATTTATTTAATTCTTAATCTAAAATCAACGTTCCAGGTCCATATATAAATTGGTTGGTTTCTGAGCCTAGCCGTAGTTCTCTCGATACATCGGACAGTTATTTTTGTTCTTCTAAGATGACCAACAAGCAAGGGGCTGTCTGATGTTAAGTGGCAACCTTCATAATAAATTGTTTGTCTCATAGCCTCATCTGCCCCTTGATTCCACTGCCTATAAAACTTCAAACCGAAATACAATAATGTTAGCATTATCACATTATTGCTTGGCAGCAGAAAAGGATAAATTCGCAAAGCAGCTGTACTCATCAAACAGCACTAAAGTTACAGCCCAAAATTTTTTAATGGTTGTTAAAAATAAAAACATTCTGATTCTAAAGTTAGAGAGGTAAAGTAGAAGAAAATAATTGGATGTAACTGTGGTGCAGTGCCTGCAGCGAGGGTAGTTTAAGTTGGTACTTGTACCCCTACAATGCCCTCCCGACCAAATAACTTAACTTGCAAGTCTTGCAACTAGGTAAAGTTGAGATAAATAAATAATAGGAATATACCACCATGTGGATTTTGTTGTTTATTTTACAAATTATTCTTATTTAAGGACAAGTAACATACCATCACGCCTGTATTCCCCGAAGGGTTAGGCAGGGATATACTTAATGTATACCCACAGTTCGCCGGTATGTTTAGGTCCCATATAATAGGGGGCGAGCCTATTGCCATTCACCGGGCACAAATCCAGACTCCGAGCTGCTACTGAGAATTTCATAGAAAATCCCAATAACACTTTGCTCGACCTGGGGATCGAACCCAAGCCCACCTCTGGCGTAGCAGTCGCGATTGGGACCACTAGACTTACGAGGCAGTTTAAGGACAAGTATGATATTATACGTAGTGACAGCGCGATCGGCTACTGCAACATGGGTTACAGGTTCATTTCTTGGTCGGAACAATTATAAAAATAAATAAACTAACCCATTTGTAGTTGTTGCGGCTTTGGGTAATTGAATTCGTAAACCTGTTTACTAGATAAAAACATACTGCATGTTTTCAAAGTCGAAATGTCTTAAAGTTATATTGGAAGAAATGGACTGCCTCATTAGTCTAGTGGTCCTTAGCCCGACTGCTACGCTAGAGGTTGTGGGTTCGACCCCCACGTCGAGCAGTGTTATTGGGTTTTTCTATGAAATTCTCAGCAGCAGCTCGAGTCTGGATTTGTGCCCGGTTAATGGCAATAGGCTCGCCCCCTTTATATGGGACCTAAACATACCGGCGAAATGTGGATGTACATAAGTACACCTCTGCTAGCGCTTCGGGAAATATAGGCGTGATGGTATATTACGTTATTTTTGGAAGAATAAATTGGATGTGCACAATTCGAATCTACGTCTAATGGAGCAGACATCGCTTACGCAGCTGTGAGATAAAAAAAGGATGTGAATACTAATGATTTAAGCCAGTTTTGTAACAATCTATTTTAAATTCAAATGTACCAATGCCGATCTATATAAGGTTGAGATTCCTATTAGCGATAAGTCCGCCCATTGTATAGATCATTTACGCGCAATTTATCACGTTGAATTAATTCTAGTGGTGTACAATTATATTATTATTTGTATTGTATTGTATTTCGACCACACGTGTCATGATTTTGATTATTTTGTGCGCATCACTAACACAAATCAATAAAAATAAATTCATACCAAACAGTTGTGTTGGTAAATTTCAATATTCGTTTGACAAACTCGTCATGTGAAGTAAGCGTGACACGCAATTCCAATTAAAAAATTGTCGGGGGGAGGCTTATTCTCACAATTTTAGGGTTTATTCTGAAAGCTTTGCTGATGTTCCAAAGTAGTTTTTAAGTACGTAGTAGATAAGTGTTAAGTAGTTTGTAAGGGGAGACTTAAAAAAAAGTTGACTTACATCGGTAATGGTCAGTCTTTTTAACAAAGGCGCTTGAGTGAACAAAGCTCACATTTCTCAACAACAGCTGACCTTTTATAATTCAGGAATCTCGGACGCGGTCAATCTTTCTTTTTCCCTCTTAACAATATATTGCCAAAATAAGTATCTACGGTGGATTATATGTGTTGTTGTTACTTTATGATAAACACAAACAATAAAAATTGAATGGAAGAACATTAAATTACCTACACGTCACGCCGTGTCCCGTGTACTAATGTACACCCACACTTAGCCGGTATGCTCAGGTCGCATATAATAGGGGGCGAACCTATTGCCATTAACCGGGCACAAATCTAGACTCGGAGCTGCTACTGAGAATTCCATAGAAAAACCCAGTAATACTGCTCAACCTGGGAATTGAACCCAGAACCTCACGTAACAGTCGCGCTTAGGACCACTAGACTAATGAGGCAGTCCCTACATAGATAAAAAGTATTACCTAAATATTCATAAGTTTATGAGAGAGGCAAGAGATTAAAAAATATATACCTACTTATGTGATAGCTGCCTTAATGTTCTGAGAATACATCGCACGATTAATATTAGACTGACCTAACTCAAAAAAGGCGCTTGTTGGAAAATCCCAAAAGCGTTTCTTTATTTACTATTTACTGGTCTGATTTTATTACTTATACCTCCATGAAAATAGCATAATTATATTAAATATGTATCGTAAGAATATTTGATTAAGTAATTATTTAAATATTGATACTAAAATGGATTTTATTGAATTTAATAAAAATGCCGCGTAAATTAAAAATGTAAAGACAAATTTTGACCTGGCGGGTAGGACTCGCGGTGGCTTAGTGGCCATAGCGTCTAGTGTACCTAACCAGAAGACGCAGGTTCGAATCCTGCCCGCAGTCGTATTTTTCCTTCACTAAAATAACTAAATAATCTTTGCATGGAAAATGCCTAAAAATACAAAAAGATAGTTAAAATGGATTTTCTTCGCTTTGGATTTAAACCGTAATTGATCAGTTATTAATAAGCGTGCGACAATATATGTTATGTAGTTATGAGGCGGTTCAGTCCCCAGTCACGTATTCAACTATTCCTTAGTTTCTCAGTTTAGCTACACAATTTCAGTCACAATGGAGATGGTACGCTGATTTCCAACTCAATTATCAAACTCCCAGGCATTTCAAAGTAGGATCCTCAAATAAAGCTACATTCATATGCAAATTTCTAACTTCTGTATGATCTTAACTCATTCAAAGCGTGAACTTTACTCAGATCTGCAGATAAGATCTGCTGAATATAGTCCCTGAAGTATTAATAGCTGTAATGGAACATAGAATATACTAGCTTTTGCTTTGCACTTTACGTGTTGTTGAAGTGATTTTAACATGAAATCAAAATACCGATCGATCTTCTTCTTCTTCAAGTGCCTCTCCAGTTAATTGAGGTTGGCAGTCAGCTCCGCATACTTTATCCTGTCCCGAGCAATGCGAAAGAGTTCGACGGCACTCCGAATTCCGGTCCATTCCCTGATGTTCCTCAACCAAGACTTTTTTCTGCACCCGGGCTTCCTTTTTCCGGCAACTTTTCCCATCATAATAAGTTGCAGGAGTTCATATCTGTTGTGCCTAAGCACATGCCCCAGGTATGCAACCGTTCGCTGTTTAACGGTTTTCAAAAGTTTGCGATTCTGGTGAACCCGACGTAGTACTTCCTCGTTGGTTACTTTTTGTGTCCAGGATATAGACATCATCCGTCTGTAGGCCCACATTTCGAAAGCTTCTATTCGTTTCCTGAGATCTTCCTTTATAGTCCAAGCCTCACATCCGTACAGAAGTAAAGGCCAGATGTAACATTGTAGCAAGCGAACCCGAAGTGAGATTCTGAGATTTCGATTGCAGAGTACCTTTTTCATTTTTCCAAAGGCACTGCGCGCGATTTCAATTCGCGTTTTGATCTCTACATCGCTATCCCAGTTTTGCATAAGCCAGGTTCCGAGGTATTTCTTCACCTGCTTCAGCTTTTGGCCTGCCATGAATATGCTTGGTTGGAGATTTGGATCGTTACTACCGATCGATACAGTGACGAAATAAAAGATAAAAAAGACTGCCTCATCAGTCTATCGGTCCTAAGAGCGACTGCTACGCTAGACGTCGTGGATTCGATCCCCAGGTCTTGCAAAGTGTTATTGTTTTTTTTTCTACGAAATTCTCAGTAGCAGCACGTAGTCTGATTTTGGAAATGTGGGTGTATATTAGTATACCTCTGCCTACGTTGTTGTTGTTTGTTAATAAAAGCTACGGAGTATCTGAAGTATGCTAGAAGTTCTGAGTTCTATTCCGGGTCGAGCAAGTAGGTCGAGTTGTGGGAGAATCTTTACTGGTAAATGAGGATACTATCTAGTGAAAGGTAGTACATCTAAAAAAGACACATGCAATTAAATAAAAAAAAAACAAGATATTTTATACCTGGCATTAAAAATAAACAATACAGTAATCCAATTAACTTTTACACTGAACTAAACGGAAGTGCTAACTTAATAGGAACGGTGCAGTAAAACAGATGCTTCGTTCAAAGACTAAGCTTTTAAAGCCAACGGAACGAAACTCTACAACTGGCTTACTTCGAGATCTCGCTAGTAAAATTAGTTATTTCTCCATTTATGGTGATAGAGATCGCCGCTCTTATTTAACCTTTTGCAACTGAAATAATTATGTTTTTTTTTATTAATAAACTTTGCTTGTTTGTTACATTTTCATGTCAATTTTGATGATATTTAACACGGTATACCTAAGTAACATACGGCATTACACGTTTTAAAACTACTTAGATTGAAATTATATTTTTCTCAATAGGTATGTGAACTGTAAATATGCTTTTTAAAAATAATGTATTTAAATCGAAATATTATGCAATTGCAAAGATATAAAAAGAAAGAAAGAAATTTTTATTGTGATACTCGCAAAACTAGACAAGGCAAAATAATAGAAAGAAACAATAGCATGGAAAAAATATTTAAATAATGATACTTTTATTCATAACATAGGATACTATCAGGCCAGTGTTCTCCAAAGTTTTAGGTAGATATGGTGTTCCTGATATAGAACACAATTGGTCGGTATATTTTAAGTTTATTTATATACTTACAATGAACTCAAAAGTACCTTATTTATACTATTCACATAGATATTTTACATTCCAAAAAAAAACAGAATGAAGAGAAATAAATAAACAAAAACAGTGGGCGCGACTAGGCGTCAAAGTATTCCTCGGCATCGCTGTCGTCTAGCATCGTACGCAGAAGGCTGGCAGCATTGCCACGTTGAATGCTTATACGCTCCCCAAGGAATAAGCCAGCCCATTGATGTTTTAAGTAAGTTTTATAAATAGAAGACGATTAACTTACTATGAACCGAATCAAAATCTAAACTGAGTTGCTACTGAGAATTTCATTGAATGCTAAAACACTTTGCACGACCTGGGAAACAAACCTCAGACCCTTATAATCAGCGCCGAGAACACTAGGCAAGTTGTATTGATAACTAGGTAAGTACATTATAATTTCGATGAAACATTTATTTATGAATAGCTAAACTATTTTCAAGATACACGTCATCGGAATTTCACTAGTGGCCTATGTAGGTAAGTATAGGTAGGTATATGAAAGCTTTTGGTTGATTGGTCGAGTACAGTAAGCCCTGTTGTCGGTGTTAAGAACGATTGATCGCCTCGTTGCTGAAAATGTAATTAATTTTTTGTTTGGAGATATTAAGAAATACCCAGATGTTGCCCGCGTTTTTATGCGCGTCACGTGAGATAATGAAGATAGGTGATAATATGTTGAGTGTCGATAAATATATATGTAATTAATATATAAAGTAGCCTGTGTGCCCAGGATACAATCTATATCCTTATCGAAATTAACTGTTCAGCGGTTGAGGATTGAAAAGGAAGGTGTAGAAGAACAGAAATCCATAACTTAAATATTATAAAAATAAGAAGGTCTCTCTGTATGTATTGATCCAGGACCATTATATAAACTTAGTATTGTATTACAGTTTGTACCATGTACCTAATTTTATTAAAAGGTTACAACGGTTAGTGTTTAAATAATTGCAGTAAGGAGCAATATTTGTTGCTTCCGTGCGTCACTAACTCAAGATTTTCTTCTAGCGTGCTCTGTGAATACGCTGTTGAAACGCCATCCAGGTAATGCACACATGGCTACAGGTCAAGCTATAAATGTATAGGTTGATCCGTAGCCGTAGCTGTAGCCGATCTGGAAATGTCCAGATCAATTTGATCTTGTTTTGTATATATAGACGTTCTGTAAAAATGTACAATCATAGGTCAGCTAAAATTTGATTTGTATAGCTCGACGTGTAGACGTGAGTACTAGGTATAACAGAACTTTACTTTTATCATAATAATTAAATTTAAAATGATTTCGCACTACGGTTTAACTTAAACTATTTTTCTACCGTTATTAAAATTTAATTATCAAATTGTAACACTAAACTTACAAATATTGTTTAATAATTCAATTGTATAAAGTACGAAAGTGTACAACGTTAATAACGAATTAAATACATGTACAATCGCCAGCACATCAGGTCAGCACGTCATACAAAACTGTCAAATTTCTCCAAATTATTTTAAACCATAAAATTTTAACGATTATGTTCAAAATCAACTGAGAAAAATTGTGATTTTGTGGTAGCCTGATGTACTGGCGACGGTACATACAGTCAAAGCAACTGTTGATATATTCACAGCTTCAAATACAAATAAATTCTGCACAACTAACAAAATTGAAATATTAGCATGTCTTACAGATTTTAACTCCGAATTTCTATGCGTTCCCACTTGATTTATAGTAACACGTCAGAAAACACCCACGACTTCAGGAATACTAGTGGTTAAAGTTTATTTATCATTACTACCAGAATTCATAAATACTTCGTCGGTTCACCGCGATGCACTAAATCGTGCATGCCGTTTCAGAAATAGACAAATAAAAATCAGATATAACCCAGATACGTCATCATAAAAGAAAGTCCAGAAGAATAACTACAATAATTTAACGAACCGTACGAAAATTTATCTCGATTTTTTTTTCCATCATATCACGACTGCATTCCCCGAAGGGTTAGGCAGAGTGAACACATGAATATGTTGGGGTTCTATGTAACAGGGGTTGCCCCCTGTTATTTGTATTAATCGGGCACAAATCCTAACATGAAACCTCTGAAAAACTAGTTATCAAAACCCAAAGGTAATCTGGTCGTAACAACTATTAATGACGCAGATGATTTATTTTATATTGTAGGTACAAGATAACAAACTGCATACGGATCGCCTAATAGTTAGCGGCCATCGCAGCCTATATATTAAGGTCAGCAACAAAGAGGTAATCACGCGTAAAACTAAGTTAGTTGTTAAGCCTCATTTGCTCATTAATTTCACTAGGAATAGGAATATCTTTGAAACTGGAACACAATAATGATATCAAAATTGCAAAAATGACTATGCTGAGTTCTTGTTATACATAGTTTTACTCCAAACTCAAAAATAAACATTAAAAAATATGGGACAAAATAAACAATCCAAATTCGACCTTGTTATGTCAGATATATAGCGCACATCTTCGTGAGTTTTCCTGTTGCATTGCTATATATAACTTTAGATTTCACCTTCTGCATTTTAAACATTCACTGTTCGTACGTTGTGTACACCATTATTTCTTATTATTTTAGTAACGAAAAAGGAATTAATAGGACATTCCCGAATCTACTAATATTATAGATTAAGACATATTGGTTTATTATTATTCCACGGCATTAACAGGATTCTATGCCTAAAACCTAAGATTTTAAAAGATTTACTAAAAAAAGACATTAGTAGTAGTTTTAGTAATAACAGAGCGTAGCTACTTCTGCTAGTTTACGTTCTTTAAATAAATGTTAGCATTATCAATGCTAACATTGATAATGGCGAGATTGAAAATTTTTAATTTAGTTTTTTTTTGTTTTTTATTGATTAAAGACAACGTTCTAGTACGTACAATATTACCACTATTTTTTTTTTGTTAATAAAAATATTTTGTTTGGTTATTACCAAACAAACAATTAAATACTTATTTACAAAATTATTGATACCCTAAGTAAAATTGAATATTGAAGTGTATTGTTGGATGGAAAACGAGTTTCATTCTATTGTTTACCGTCGATTAAGTAAACATGTGTTTCGAATTCTCTTTCGTGTTTGAGTTTCTAGTTTCAGCGCAAATTCAAATATAAAAATATTAACTCGTTCGGATTGTTTATGTTAATCAAAATTAAATGGGCTTTGTTATTCTTTTATGCGTGTGCGTATAATTTCATGACTTTTTGAGAGTTCTTTAGGATGCAATTTATCTCTTTCTTTTATTGATAACGTTTCACTACTTGCATAAAAAGTACCTACCTACGTATACCTACGTATTGGAACTCTATTGCACGTCATGTGTTCTAATTTTTAGCTCGATACATACTACATTGATATGTGCTATACGTTGGCATGTTCCTCTGATCATCTGATACAAGGGAGATTCATTTAGAAATAATTGCACACTAAAGTAGAGATACTATCACGATTGTCTAAGTTCTACAATCTAGGCGTGAATCACACCTAATCTGCTGTTGAAAAGAGACATAATTTTGTTTGTTGAAAAGTGACATAATTTTGTTTGCTGGTATGTATTAGGTCCAGTGATAGGGGTCCTATTTACCAACACGGCACAAATCTAAACTCTAAACTACTTCTACCCGAGAATTTCGGATAAAATATATCTTAAAATATTTACCTATAAACATTAAAATATACGTATATTATAGGTATATTTTATATCATAAATAATGTATATGTCATTTATATACTAAGTACATTCAACACCGAGTCTTTGTTAAAAAACACACGATTCTCAAAGATTGATTGGGCGTTTCTTCAAAAAAACTAAAACGTCGATTTGTAAAAGCGTCTTTAAAGAATATTTATTCAGATTTGATTTAAATTTACATTAAGGACTCTTTTCAATCAGTAAATATAGAGACCTCTTTTTCATTTAACACAAAACGCGACGAAATGCAATTTATCGTGGAATACAATTTTCACGTAATTTAAAAGAAATAGCCTTCTTTAGATTTATAGATACAAAAGGCCCAGTCACGTTCATGCCGTGTTTCAGCTCGCAGATTTGTAAGAACAACATTTTACAAAGAATGTTAGAACTTCGCTCGTATTTGCGATCTCTCACAGTTTGTTTAGGATCAGTCAATCTTGACTCTTGGCCTCGAAGCGATGGGTCAATGAAAAATTCTACGAAGCTTCAGTAAATGTAATCCAGACGCTGTAAGATGTTTTTCAATCATTGGAGATGAAACAAGTATCCGATACCACTAATAAATTTTTAATTAATTTGCATTTGTATAATACAGACTGACTACTAGTATTCCCCGAAGGGTTAGGCAGAGGTGTACCAATGTACACCCACAGTTCGCCGGTATATTTAGGTCCCATGTAATAGGGGGCGAGCCTATTGCCATTTACCGGGCACAAATCCAGACTCCGAACTGGGAATTTCATAGAAAAACCCAATAACACTTTGCTGAACCTGGGGATCGAACCTGGGACCTCTAGCGTAGCAGCCGCGCTTAGGACTACTAGACTAATTAGGCAGTCAGTGGTTTCTCACAATTATGCGAATATTGGATATTGAAATAAAGCTACTTTTTACGGATTTTATTGCGTTATATTTATATTATTTACCAAGACCATGGATGCTGTAAACGATCCGAAACAGCGGAAATTAAATAATATAAATATAACGCGAAAAAATCCGTAAAAAGTAGTTTTATTTCAATTGACTTACCTTTTTAATTTTGGCAAGTCTGCGGACTGAGGGTAGGATCCATACATCTGTATTTAAAAAAAATTTAGACATATAATTCGAATAATTTTAAATAAATTGGCAGGGAGGTAAATATTGTTCCAAAAATCCTTTGGCATGAAAGTGATACTACATGCAGCACCTAGTTATTATCTATTTTGATGATAATGCATAGAACTAAGTAGGTACCACTACTGAACTGGTTAACAATATTTTACATTCAGGAGAGATGAATCCGATTATCTGAATTAATAATCTCATCACTTATTGACACACGATCAATTTCAAACGGACCCTATCAATAAGCCAGGAAGCCGCTTATAATGAAGAAAGTGATTAGATCTCAAGTTTATATTTAGCTGAAAGGTTTAAAAAGTTAAAAGCACTTTTTTCGCAGGAACTTTTTTAAATAATGGAATTTTATTTAGTTTTAGTTTCCTCGAATATAAATAAATAGGTACATTATTTTTACAAGAAAATCTATCGAGCACTAGTTTTTCGTACGGTGACACGGTGACTACGGCCATAGAAAACCAACGGATTCTTTGCTACGTTTCTCAAGCACTTCCCCTCAAAAGTATTCCATCAGAGTGTTTGCAAAGGGCCAGCATTGAATGATGACGGAAACTGAATAAATGAATTACGTAGATTGATGGACGAGATCGAAAACATTTTGTGTAACAAACTAGGTACCTACTTCCAAGGTGTGACTCATTCCCAGGTTTATTCTGAAAATTTATACTATGTAGGTTTGCTTGTCAATGTTAATAATACATAGGTTTTATATATAAGTAAAGAAATTAATTCAAATATAGTTTTTAAGTTTACAAAAACATTTTTATTGTTTACTTTTTTCATAACTTAGTAATATTTTCTTTAAGTTATAAATTTAAAGTTATGTAATAAAAAACAGGAAAAGCCGCTAGGCCCTAGGTCGCTGCGACCTAAATAATGCACAGTGACATACATAAAGTATATCTATGAACTATGCAACAGCATCGGAAACGAACGTTACCTACTGATAAGTGAGACTCGGTCAGTTATCCGCGACAGTACCTACCTACTAAACATCGCGTCTGGCACTCCACCAAAAATTGTCACCAGTTATGTATATCATTATGTTTATCATATATATTACTTTGTAAAATATCTTGAATAAGCAGTATTCAATATATTTTCCTTTGATCTTTGTATCTATAAATAAAAACCGGCCAAGTGCGAGTCGGACTCGCGCACGGAGGGTTCCGTACCATTACGATTTATGACGTATTAAAAAAGATCTATTTACTAGATCTCGTCCAAACCAAATTTCGGTGGAAGTTTACATGGTAATCTACATCATATATTTTTTTTTGTTTTATCGTTCTCTTATTTTAGAAGTAACAGGGGGGGACACTCATTTTACCACGTTGGAAGTGTTTCTCGCACAAACTATTCAGTTTAGAAAAACATGATATTAGAAACCTCAATATCATTTTTAAAGACCTATCCATAGATAACCTACACGTAAAGGTATGATGAAAAGAAAATTTTGAGTTTCAGTTCCAAGTATGGGGAACCCCAAAATTTATTGTTTTCGGTTCATAGAATACATCTACTTACCAAGTTTCAACAGCATAGCTTTTATAGTTTCGAAAAAAAGGCTGTGGCACGATCGGACAGACAGACAGACAGACATGACGACGACGACGACGACAGAAGTGTCTCATTGTAATTACGAAATCGCAGCTTTTTTTAAACGCATTGGTACCGTGTATAGATACGGTACCATAAAAAATATGTTTTGTCTGCCTGTCCCTCCGTCTCTCCGTCTGTATGTTCCGGCTCATCTCCAAAACGGTTAAATCAATTTAATTCATCAAATCGATTTTATAAGAAGTTACTCAACTCATTTAATTTTGATATCACGTAAAGATCCTTAGTTGCCGAGCAAAAGAAAAAAATAAGTACTGCGAGGCACAGCTAGTTTTAAATATGACTTCACAATAAAATTACAATAATAAAGAAATACAAAACAAATCACGAGGAAGCTAAACAAAAAGCACGAATAAGAAACATTTCATTTAATTCCCTAATCACGTCCGTATCAACAACTAATACTTTCGTAAAAAAATAACAATTCAAAGACTTTATCATAAAACACTCGCCTTTAATCCTGTAGCCGTTCTGTTCGTTCATAAGCTTTCTTTCATAACTAAATCCGGGTTACGGTTCTAAACGGGCCTATAAATATAATTTGATATAGTGGAAGCCACAAAGTAAATCAATACAGAGGGCACACTAAAACGAGTGATACCGATTTACAAATACTCTATTTTGCTAAACTGAGCCGAAAAGCGAGATGTCGAACTAGTTCCTAAATTCGTCTCCCAATGAAAAGAATTTGAAAGAGGTAATAGAGCCTATGTTATCTTGTTATAGTCTAACAAGATAACATAGGCTCTATTACCTCTTCCCACATTTCATATACAATTTTCTTGAATTTAGGCAATTTTACTGACTTATGCTATAAGCTATATTTATTTGTCGATCGATAGGGCTATCGATCGACAAATAAATATAGCCTCAAACAAATTAAAAATAACAACTTTAACATGAAAAAGAGAAATTCAAATTTTTATTGAAATTTTGTGATAGGATGTATAATATTATTTTTTACTCATCGAATCCCAATTTATAAAATAAATAGAGTTGACTTTCTGGATGTTCCCATTTAGCAAGAGTACAGTTTGTGCGCGTGAGCATCTGGTACTCGTGACGTCATTATCGTAGTTTACTTTTCTTTGTTTAGATAATAATGATGATAACATTGGGAACCCTTCCAATTATGTCATCTGTCATAACATTAGTTTTGTGATTAAAACCCTTATTTATCTAGTCTGCAATTAAAATTATATCAATAATATGATTTGGTCCTTTTATCCGCAGATCAAAACAATATCGTTCATATTGCTTTATCTGTAATGGCTTTATTTAAGTGTCAGAGGAAAATCAGGTAAAATATAATATCTTAACGAAGAAATCTTGAAATAATTTCTATATAATGTGGCTCTAGATATTGCTTTCATCCTTAGTGTGGTGACCGTTAATTTTAGACTTTACTTTTAATTAGCAAGCTACAGTTTTATTTTAGTTTGTTAGGCAATGCAGACGAAAGTAGTACTTAGCAATTTTCTAGTTTTAAACTACTGTCATATTAGCGAGATATGCAGAGAGATAATATGCCTGTTATTCTAGATATATAAAATCGAATCACCTCATTACAAGATTCGAAAAAAAGTCGCTTGGCAGAATAAATTGTTGATTATCCTTGAAAATGTGCTTTTAAGGCAATAGTGTCTTGTTAAGGCTCTTATCACAATGAACAAATTGTTCTTTCTCAGCGCTAGAATAAGCTTGTGGGCCTTTTATTAATCCTTCGAGACGATCATGTCTGCCAATTTTGTCTAGAGATTTTTCGCAGCCACAACGAATGAATTCGTTGGCACATGCCTTAGTTCAGCAGTCCTTGGGTCCGATCGACTGATAAATTCATCAATATTTCTCTACAAATAATCTCTCTGTGCTTTATTTGTTAAATTGTCCCAATATTTACTGGTCTATCAGTAGTATTATCTAGTAAAATAAACAAAATCGAGCTAACAATAGTTATCTAACTTACACATAGTTACTTACAAAACTATATTTATCAATGCATGTGATGCTTTAATCATATCTACAATTTACCTATACATATTATCATTCGGTAGGTAAGTACTACATATCTAGAAATACCCACACTTCCCAAATAACGTTCTAATAAAATTTATCTATTCACTCATGTCGGAATAGTTGCCAAAACCAAATAATTCATGCACATGAACCACATATCATCGTATACAGGTCGTTAACCTATTTGCGTAACAATAAAGTTGAACATTAAAATAATATCACGGTTTCACACCCCTTTTAATGAAGGATTTCTGCGAAGACTACGTACCTTCAAGAAGGGGTAGGCAGAGATGTAATTCAATAATATTGTCATGTTCTATAATTATAATAGCAGGCAAGTCTTTCGCCATTAACTGGACCTAAATTCAAACTCCGAGCTAGCTTCTGAGAAACTGAGAATTTCACAGAAAATTCCTATAATTTTAATCCAAAAACGGCTTTAAATCTTCAGCCTTATATAAAGTGTGAATTTGCTATTGAATGATCGAAATATCTTTGAAACTTTAACTATGAATGTTGGTTTACCCAATAAAAGTAAATAAATAGCTGTAGAGAGCTTTAGAGTTACCTAATTTTTTTTTGACAGCCCTGAATCCAAAGCTCGCGAGTGTATGAATCAGGATATTCTAGCAATTTTTTTTTAATATTCAATAAGCTTATGTTTGACATCTACCCTACCTGAGGTTAAGCGACAATGCGCTCGACAAAAATTAATGGAGCACGCTTGCCTAGATAGATGTAACCCATCATTCGTATCATGAAGACTCTTGGAGACAGACGCGAATTCATTCCCTAGGGGTACGCATGACAAAGATGGGAGCACAACGCTTCGTGCATTTAGTTGAGCATCCACCAATATTCAGTGTGGAGACAATAATACGACATTAAATGAAACCACGGGCTATGGATTCTACTAGAATAATTTTATTTTTTTGTAATAATTGTAATAAAAAAAAACTTTCATAAAAATTAAATTGATCCACTGATGAACTTGTAGGTACGGAAAGTTGTGTTTTTTGTTATAATTACTTTACTTTTTTTTGGTTTTTGTACCTGTTGTTTAATTTATAGTATCGTGTTGTTTTCTCCACTAGAACTAAATTTAATGTTGAAGATTAAATAATTAATACATTGCACTACAAAATGTAGTAGTTCGGTATCTTATCTCGGCTTATCTTCAAATACCGTAATAGATTAAGTTTTACTATTGAAATTGTACGCACGGCTACACATCAAGCTATACAAAACCAGTTTACGCTGGCCTCTTATTGTATGGGAAGCCTATACAATGAGGGATCAGCTTAAACTGGATTTGTATAGGTTGACCTGTAGCCGTGTGTACATGACTGTCGGCATGTATTTGTATAGATGTATTGTTTTCTTAGATGCCATGAATTCTGTTTAGGTATATTAGGTTATCTCGAGGAAACCTGCGTACTTGAGAGATTTTCTCGAAAGTGTGTGAAGTCAACCAACCCGCAGTAAACTACCGTGAAGGACTAGCCTAGCCCCCGTTCACTCTGGGAGGTGACCGTGCCCAACAGTGGGGCAGATATTGGATTGATGATGGTGATAATTAGGTATAAGTATAGAACGTTTTTCTCTCTAAAGCCCTAACCACAATGGTAGCTTTGATTCTGTTTCTAATACATGGTTATTGCTATTTCATGGTAAAACCACTTACTTATCATGAAATCTTAGAAACTATAAAGCTTAAAATCATAAAATTTGGCTAAAAGATAAGTTTCTAGATGTATAAAATCAACTTAGAAAGGCGTAACAGATTCTTACGCGATTGAAAAAATTACAACATTAGCTCTGTAAATTATTTAGATAATTTTCACTACACAAATGCAGTTTAAACATTCAAATCATGAAATGTAATAAAAGTCGTTTCTTTTTCATTTCTATGCTAATAAATTTGTAAAACCTTATTATTCTGTTCATGGCAATACAAAAGCGAACAAAGCGTTTTACTAAATTAAATTATTATAAAAGGACGACGTAAAAATACCTTCTATCATTTCGTAAAAAACCGCTTACCTTAATTCAACAAAGCTCAATTATAAAATTGCCGTTGCGTCCGCCAGCGAACACAGAAAAAAAATATCACTGCGAGATGAAATTAAAACACAAACACTTGGAACACACGAGTAGGATTACAAAGAATATAAATTCGGGCACAGTGGTTAGAATTTTAATTCACGAATTGCGATTTATCGTTTTCGCGGTAGTGCGGGAATTTGTGTCGCGAGACTGCGGGTGTCTAGCGCGGCGGTTGGTGGGCAACTGCGGCGCGGGCGGAAGGTGCGGCTCTGCGAGTCTCGAGCCCAAGTCCCGAGTCGCGACTCGCGGATCTCGGGTCTCGGGACTCGGGCTGTAGTACGGCCGCCCTACGAGCTGCGCGGCGGATACGATACCTCTTACTCTGCTAATTTCCTGCCTTCGTACATTCAGATTTTATGACGCCTTGTAAAATTTAAATATGAATTGGAAGAGATTGCTTGGATTGTTTTGATGATTGTTTTGTTGATTGCGATATAAAATTATATTTTGAGTTTGTTGTTTCATGTAAACAATTTATGATTTTTGAACGTTACAATTATTGATGGACAATACAAATGATTATTCGGCACAGATGGTTGTTACTACAGAAATATCCAGTCAAATAAAGATTTAATAAATTGAACCTATTTCTAGTAACGCGTTAGCAGTATATATATATTATTCAATACTACATCGTAATACAGTGTTGAACAATACATTATTCTATTTCTCCAACGCATATCTATCCAGTATGGAATCTGTTACTTATCTTTGAGCAAGCAAGCGTACAGTATTAAAGGCGACGTTAGGCGTACAATATTATGTGGAGGTAGGCAGAACGCCTACCATCTATTCCACCTTCATCAAACATTTTTTTTTTAAATAGCTTATTAGCAATGTGGACCACACATTACTAGTATTCTTGTTAACCCCTCGTGCTAAGCTAAATGCTTGTGTTAGGAGTGGGTTCACGTCGGTAATGCAATGGGTGGGTTCGAACCGTCATCCACATGATCGCAAGTCCGACGCCCTAGCCATTAGGCTAACGCTTTAAAAATGATCATTGAAATTGATCTTATCATACCTCTTGATCTCATTCTAAGAAACCCGTGCCGTATAGTGGGACAAACCTGTTCCGAAACTTTAGACACAGTATTCTATACATATTTATACTGTGTTTTAGATTTTGAAATAACCAGTTTCCCCCATCCAAACTAAAAGGTTGTAAGACAGTTCAAAACACTTTAAATTTCCGTAATTATTTCTTAGCAAACTTTTTCTATTACAAAACTCATTTGTGAGTCGGCCACATCTTTTGTGTACTTTAACTTTTTGTTTTAAAGTATACAAAGACTTGCTGATGATGTTTTCCTTGGGAAGGCTTAAGACGAGATGATTGATTGAGCATTAAACATCAATTTTTGGTAGAATTCGTGTTGAATTTTCGCATAAAGTTATTTAATATTGAATGTTGTTTTTAGGCAACACTTTGTAGACACAATCAATGACATTGTATAGATAAATATAATTATAATTGATTATTATTATACACCATAGCGCCTTAAACTATTGATTTTAGAGCCAATGGATTACGCACTGCGTCTAAGTTCGTTCAATGTAACAAAGATGCTAAGAATTCACAAGAAACTAATTACTAAAATCAAGTTACCATCAAATCTAAAGGTGTAAGGTTGTCGGGTATGTTCTACATTTTTAATTATTTAATAGAGGCAATAAACTTTTCTTTATTTTTATCGATTTCTTAGTAGTTTTGAGGTCAAGCTATCATCCCAAACCCATATACAGTTTGTTCGAAATAAGTAAGCCGATCGGAAGTTAGCCGTTCCGAACTACCGCGGTGATAAAATCGTTTAATTAAGTGTTTTAATACATAAATATCGAAATTATTAAACAAAATAATTAGAAATGTGAAACATATACGACTGTAAGTATCTTTACACCCACTCTTTGTATTAAAATTTACCGCTTCTAAACCACTTGCAGACAACTTCCGAGCGGCTTACTTATTTCGAACAAACTGTAAAAGCAATCACAATGTCAATCACCCTCTTTTTGAAATGACAGCAATAATTATCTCCGTCAAACTCGTACCTCTTAACGTCACTCATAAAAGCCCTTAAACCGAAAATTCAAAACAGCTCACCACTACAATGAACCTCAAAAAAATGTCAAGGGTTGCCACAATCGGAAGCCCTTTGATTTCAAAGAAATCGCTTTCCGACGAACCTTTGACATTTTGAAATAGGTACGCTGATCTTGAAAATTCCAGTTATTTTTTACAGCAAAAAAGATACTTATTTTTATAGTTAACCATTATAACTTGGCATATTAGAAGTATCAATTTTGTAAATAATCACTTTGAATCGTAAGCCTATAGGGTTCAGCATCGACTGGCTGCTAATTTTTATTCCTTTTTAGCGTAACAAAAATGGTATATAGGGTAAAAAGTTTGACTTTCTCTCCAACGCCTTCTGAATTATTTATTCAGTAAAACTCTTAAGTTTATTGGTTGACGGTAGAATATAAATACTTGAATATTTAAATTCTAAGAGTGGATATTGTATGTTCTATTTATTTTTAAAACTTCGACTGTTGAGCGTGAGGTTTTAGGTTGCATTCCCTAGACGAGAGAATGAGTCAGCTCAGAGTTTAAATTAATGGCAACAGGCTTTGTGAACTGTGGGTGTACATCTGTACTCCACTGGCTAACCTTTAAGGGAATTTCTTATCTTTCACATGAACCTAAAAAATATATATTTAAAAAACAAAACTCTAAAGAAAAGAAATATATCGTAAGCATTAAGTATTTAAAAGAGTATCTGTAGAGTTTCTTGCTGGCTCTTATCCATAAAACTACTTGGAACTGCTAGGCAACTTGTTATTGACAATTTTACCTTTCGTTTTACCTTGATTTCAATATTAAATTGTTACCAACAATACTCAAGCCTGTCTCTCTTTCTCCCTCCCAAATATATTAAATATATTATATGTTATATAAAATATGATCGAGAAACATAGCTAACTAAAAAGTGCCATGGGTAAGTAAAAATGGGTTTTAGCCAAAAACATCCATTATAAAATCCTATTTGTGCAGCTGCTGGATTAGCATTGGAAAACATTAAACCCGTCAGTCGACGATTCATTACCATTTCTTCTTGATTTTCCTACTTTTTCCTTCTCAAATACTTTGCTCACGTATTTAGAATTCCAATAATTAGCATTCCAAAAGACTTGATGAAAAAACATCCACTAAAAGATAGCGTCTATGCTTATAGCACATTGACTCCAAACGGGGCACCGGCTGGCTAAAGGAGGTTTTATTTTAGTCTGCTTGAAATACGACTGCGCAGTAACTCTATCACTACTACTGACTTTTCTAATTCAAATTCAAAATGTATTTATTTCTCTCAAAAGGTATGTACATACGTAATATTGATTATAAATAATAAAATATTGACAGCTTAAAGTAAAACCTTTATGAGAGCTGGAGTCCGCACTAGGATCTAGACCTGTATCACATATTAACATATAGATGATTGCACGTTTCATGTAGTGTATTAAGGTGGTAATCACTAATTGTTGGACTGAGTATCGTGAGTTCGGTTCCCATCCGTAATAAATTTTGGTGTGACCCATACACATTTGTTTCTAGTCTACTTCGTTTACCTACGTTAGTTGTGTGCGTTTAAGCAAAGCTTACGAAGTATTGTTCGATATCTCTCTATTATCTATATATTTATCTCTTTAAAATAATAACAATATGCTTAAAGGAAACCTGTGTGTAGGGGATACTTAAACTTTTCATAAGTTTTGTATATAATCTCCAAGAATATTCATCTTATTTAAGGCTGGGCACATTGTAGGAAAGTGAAAAACGGTTAATAAAAAACAGCGCCGACGAAGAACATAAATTTTCTGTTATGTATATACTTGAAAGTGATTTATGCAAAATATAACATATAATTAATTTTGTGGTCTTAAATGCGACTGCTACGCTAGACGTCCCAGATTCCAAGGTCGTACAATGTGTTTTTGGTTTTCTATGAAATTCTTAGTAGCAGCTCGGAGTTTGAATTTCATCATCAAACAATTACATTGTCCCACTGCTTGGCACAGGTCTCCTTTCAAATCAAGAGGGATAAGGCTGTAGTCCACCACGCTTGCCTACTGCAGGTTGGCAGACTTCACACGCCGTCAAGAATTTTTTTAGGCACGCAGTATTCCTCACGATGTTTTTCGTTACAATGTAAGCGCGTGATAAATAATTATTAATACGCACATAACTTCGAAAGATCAAACATGCGTGCCTTGGATTCGAACTCGAGACGTTTGACTTAGTTATCGCTGCACTTAGTGCACTGGAGTTTCGATTTGTGTTCCGTAAATGGCAATAGATATCCCCCTCGATTAGGAACTCGGGAGCTAACCATACCTCAGTCTTACGCTTCGGGGAATACAGGCGTGATGTTATGTTATGCAAAAAAATACACTTATTCGTTCAAGATATTTTTGTGTATTACGTTTATAAGTAGGTAGGTATCTGAGGTTGCATAATAAACTCCTGCTAGGATCACCCAGGGGTTGTGTTTACAGTTGTTTTGTTATACTCTGCAGAGTGTGACTAAACAAAGTTATCGAACACTTTCCCAGTGCGACGTTCGTTAAGATTAACAAGGGCTCATGTTGGGTAACGAATCAACTCCAATCAGTGTTTCGCTCGCAATAGAACTTCTATTTTGAGATGCGCTCACTCTAGAGAATAAATGGGAATGAAGTGAATGAAACATCATTAGCGTATTCTAAGATCATTAGAATATTATATAACATAACATAACATACCATCACACCTGTATTTTTATCCTGAATTTCATAGAAAAACCCAATAACACTGCTCGACCTGGAGATCGAATCCAGGACCTCTAGCGTAGCAGTCGCACTTAAGATTTGTGGTCTTAAATTCTTTAATTTAAACTTAATTGAAAAAAAAATAATAGACTGCATTTTACAGTTTTTCAATTATGTTTTCTTTTCAGTCTACTAAATATTCAGTTCTATTCAGTCTACTAAATATTTTATAGGCAAGACGTATGACTTTATTTTTGTAGTACGCAAAAAAAAAACGATTCGAATGGGGTTGTAAGGAGTTGGGTTCGGAAGGGCGTCATTTGCATATTATTATGAAACAAGTGAAGGAAACATTTAAATTTGCAGACTTGTGAGGCTCAGAAATCTAGTTAGCGAGCTATGTTAAGCTGAAGGTTTGTGTTACGAGTGGGTTCAAGTTAATAGTGCAATAGGTGGGTTACTAACCGACAACCACACGATCGCAAGTCCGATGTCCTATTGTAGGCTTCAATATTATAGGGCTAAAGCTTATTCGCGAAGGTTTTAAAACTGGTATTGCTATATTGGTATCTAACAAGCCTCGAGCTTAGAGTAGAAACCATCGAAAAGGATACATGTACTTTAATGTTCTTTTTAAATTAATAAAAAAATAAAACTTATAACAAGAAAAATTTGAGCTGAAACACTAGCAAAAGTGGTGGATGTTATTTTACGTATGAAATAATAATACGGAGTTAAAAAAAAACAGTACATTTTACAGAATTTGATGTTTTACCGGCCCCAATTTCACCACCAATTAGCGTTATCTCACCACTTTTACACAGTGCTTGCAATTGATGATATATTTTTATGCCTACTACTATATCGTGGACTGAACCCACAAATTATAGGGAGTTATTGCTTATTGTTTATTATATTTTAGCATTAAATAATGCAAAATGATCAAAAAGATATGAATTTTCTATTAAAAGAAAAATTCGGTCTCAGGCAGGGTTTGAACAAGCGAACACACGGCGTGACGTCACCTGAAGACGTAAAACGTGGAAGAGAAATTCGACATCACAGGCAGTGGTCTCGGTAACTTAGTAGTTAAAGCGTCTGGTGTGTCCCAGAGGGACGCAGATTAAAACCTTGCCTGAGGCAGATTTTTTCTTTCACCAGGAAATTTTGTTTCAATAGAAAATTCATATCTTTGTGAATGTGTGTATTCTGTGATATATACAACTGAACTCTACATAGCATAACAGCATGAGCTTATCCTTATTAATTAATTAATTTATCTTAGTAAGACAAGTGAGTGAAACCAGGTACAACGTGATCCTGAATATGAATATTAATGTAATGTATTTAATTATATGTTTGAATTATCTAAAGTTACAAGCTTTGCTCAAGATATTTAACTATTTTGGTCGTTCGCCTTTATATTTTCATCAACCCGTTTATTGTCCCACTGCTGGGCATGGGTCTCCTCTCAGAGTGAGAGGGGTTAGGCTATAGCCCACCACGCTAGCCTACTGAAGATTATAGACTTTGCACTTTGTCGAAAAAATCGCTGATTATGATTATGAATAAATATATTTCTATTACTATGCTACTCATTCAAAGCCCCAGCTGCATGCTTACAATTAAAATTATTGCTTAGATTGACATTTCTTTAGGAAATTCGTAATGATGTATTTCTTAAAGTAGAGTTGTAGAGTATCGTTAATATATAATTAAGTAGGTACCTACCTACTATTGAAACAGTGTGTTTATTTTAAGTGTAAATTTATCGTAATGCACTTCCTAGCCTGAAGCACAGTTTCAACCAACATAGTTCAGGCATATAATTATGTAACTAGACTTTATTTAAATTGTAGACATATTGCTAAAATATTTTTGTACTTTTATTCTAAATAAACATATTTTTTTTACTGTTCTTCGTTATTAAAAAAATATTTTGACAGCTTTCACCAACGAATTGTGTCCCTGGCCATCAAGTAGTCTCGTTTTCCCGGTCTTGTTAAGAAATTCTCACTTCTACAGGCATTGTTATTCTTGTCTAGAGGCTCAAACGAAATTGACTTGTCGTCGCCGGGTTCTGTGAGGATCACAAAACCGAGACACCAAAATCACAGGCAGGGAGGTCAGAGTAAATAGTCATTTGCATGTCTTATTTTAGTAGGCAACATTTACATAGGTTTTTCTATGAAATGCGCTTGGAGTTGTCATTGGCAAGGCTCGCCCCCTATTACAAGGGAGTATACATTAGTACACACATAGTACACACATATAAGATACTATGTTATTAACCCTTCAGGGATTACAGGCAGTAATTTATTGATCATACAAAAAAGTTTTCTGTACTACATACTTTTCAGTTCTATTAAACTGTCACAATTTTCTTGCGTTTTCATTTTAAGAGCATGAAAATTTAAAGCTATTCTCCTACCCGATACTAGGGAGACTACACTTGTCGCTGCAACTTGAGAACTCTTATTATACGCTTAAGTTTCAGCATTTTACATAATAAGATCGTTGCCTTTGTCCCTGTTCTATACAAAAAGTTTGTCCACAAAATCTTAACACAATCGTTTAGGTAAAATTTTATAAAAATCTAAAGTACAAGATAATTATTTTCACTTGCTGGTCGGTACAGCGGCTGAGAGATCGGCTTCTGAGCGGCTGGTTGCGAGGTCGATTCAATATATATTAATTTGTTTATGCTATGGGCAGTTGTATCCCTTCTAATAAACGCAACTAAAATACAGGAAAAGTGGAGCAAGATTTTATGTTAGACTCATAATCTATTTCGCATAAATCAAGGAAATTCATTTTATACGACATTACATACTGTTTGAATTCCTGGTCCGAACGATAGGTATATCAATATTTTTTGTATGGAATTAAACATAAAAGCATCCAAGTAATTAAGTATGACGTAGAAAATAAAGAAGTTTCGCATAGAAAAAGTAATGAGATGAGAAAGTCCAACAAGACGTGTTTCATTGATATACTTTTTGCAAGTTATGAATTAATTTTCTGTCCAATTTGAGTTGCTAATAAGTTTTAAGGTGATTCTAAAATAAGTTGAAACATTAGGATTTATGCATAACTACATATTTTAAAATCTTAAAAATGCTATGTAGTTAGCTAGTATAATTGAGGTATTAATCAACATAATAACATTACAGTTAAATATTATTTTGCGTAGCTTCAGGTTTGGATAGTTTTAAATTACGTAAACTTTATTATTGTCTTAATGGCAACATTATATTTTGTATTAAAATTATAAGAATTATTTATATACATCTGTAAGATCATCGGAAAATTTGAGGCTCAAAGTGATATTGCATTCCACAAATTTCCTTGATAAATCTTTTACAGTGCAGGCTGCACGGTTGTGGAACGCTTTACCTGGGTCGGTTAGGTGTGCCCAAACATTGCCTGCGTTCAAAAAATTTGTCAAGGAGTATTATTTGTCGCTGTAGTTGACATATTCTATATTCAATATATATTTATATACTTAAGTATATATTTATATATGTATAAGATTTATATATATTAGTAAATTATTTATTTTTCTATCTATTTGTGTATAGTTAAAAATTTTTATCTTATCTTAATTTCCGTAGTTAAGGACGCCAGACTGCCTAGGTATCACGTCTCCTTTTCTTACAAGTCCATCTAAAGATTGTCTGTAAGAGATCACTGTCAGCGATAAGACCGCCCATTGTACCACTCTTTGTTTTTTAAATTGTTCTTAGCATTAAGTTTTTTATGTGTGCAATAAAGAATATTCTATTCCATACCCTTCTTTTTTAATAAATTTATTTATTTCAAGACGTGATAATAAAGTGTTTTGTTCAGTATATTTTTTGTCTTCTTTAACTTTTTACAGAGTAAACACTTACATAACCTTACTTTTTTCCTAAATAGCAGTTCCAGTAGCGTGGAGTTAACCGCTGTTCCTTTGTTCCTGAAATGTCCTGAAAGCCTTTGTGGGTAAGAGTTTCCGTGAAATGCCAGACCCGGCGGCGACAACTGACGCATGATATGTACAGTTTTACACAATTGTGAACAAAACACGTTAGTGACAACCCTTACAGCTTTTATTTTTTTAAAAACGTTGGAGCTAATTATATCGTGGATGTACAGTTTATTTATATTTTTGTTAGTTTTTTTAAAAACCGCTAGACCGATTTCTAAAAAAATTTAATGGGTGGTCCTATTAAAATTTATCTGAAGTATGACCTACCAAACTAAAGAAAATAATCATCAGAATCAATTTATACGTGACAAAATGATCGCGTAACAAACACAAGAAAAACATACAGTCGAATTGAGAACCTCCTCCTTTTTGAAGTCGGTTGATAATTCACTTTTAACAAAATAGTTAAAACGCCTTCAAAATATAATAAAAATATTTGTTGTCAAAAATAGTTTCTTAAAATAATCGAATGAGCATTATTAATATATTAATTTTCAGAAAGTGCAGTAATGACAATGTGTGGTTAGGTACACCGCACTCATCCTATAAAATTAAAAAAAAATGTTTTCACACACAACAACATGACGCCTTTTCGCAATCAAGAAAAGTAAATAACCTTTTTTCAGTACCTTACTAAGAAAAATATAACACAGAAGCCGTGTATATCAGATTAATTCACGTCGAATTTCACGTGAAATTGTATTCCTATAAAAACTTTGTGCGTGAGTTTTTAGGAGACATTATATATTTTAGCTTCGCTGTAATAGGAGTTGTGACGTTTATATTGGCAATAAAATATAACAAAGTTGTAGAGTAAATGCGTTTATCTATATCGTTTCGTGGTAGTTGGTACATATTATGTTATATTTTCGTATAGCAACTAAATTAATTAATAAAAATCCTTAAATTGTATAAATATAGTTTATACCTATTTAAGACCTTAGGTATATAGGTTAGGTACCATGCTTTAAAGCTATATTTGCTTTATTAATAAATGTATTATTATATTTTAAAGACTTGCTGTTTTTTTATAAATTAAACAATTTCACGGAAAAAGGTTAGCCTTAAATTCAAAAATAGTTTACACATAACTTTCAAAATTGTTTTACTTCTTCAGTAGCTTTGTTCCTTGTTCTCCATGCTTATCTAAGCATGGCGTAATACAAAAGACATGTTAGATGTAGGTACAGTCAGCATTATAAGACAGATGGACCTACAACCTGTTCAAAATTACCAAAAAACTAAAGAATAAATATATAATATATCTCAATTACACAAAGGATGTTTTAAACTGCACATAACTCAATTACACGCATACGGGAGCAGTTATTCTGATATATAAAAAGAAGTTGTAGGGGTGGGTAAATGCAAACGACGTTTTAAGAGTTTAAAAACACTGTATTACATTAAAACAGTGAGTGAGCCACTCAGTCCGGCTCTCGCGACGCCCGCGTTCATACGTCGCCCGCGCACCTGTTTGTATCGCCTTGTTCGCGACACACATCACTTACCTACGATTGTATAATAATATATTTACTGTGACTATCTATTTGTGTAATTTGAATTGTGTGAACAATTTTGTGGTGGTGTGTTTTAATGTAATACAGTGTTTTTAAACTCTTAAAACGTCGTTTGCATTTACCCGCCCCTACAAAGTTTAATTTCGAGTTAACGATGAACAGTGTTCTGTGAGTTCGGTTCAATATATTTCATACTGACTGTACCGAAAAAAGTTACGTCACAATAGGCTATCTGTTCCTGTTTTTATGAAACAAAATGTATCTAATATCTGCTCCGCCCGATGTATTGAATAGCAGGTCATCAATCTTAACTCATAAGCCAAGAATCCCTTTTGAAATCCGGGCCAATATTCGTTCCATCTACGATAACTTTACATTACGAAGCGATTGGAATATCTTCTCTAATGCTGAGTTGTTAAAATGGTTTTTGTTCACATTACGGGCCAGACCAGGTTGAACAGAAACTGGTTTTATTGGGGACAATTACCGTCTCGAAGCTTCCATTTTATATTTATTTTAAATCAGATCAGCGCTGACTGCACTAATTGACAGAAAGTATTACTAAATTGTAATTCACGATGACGTCAGATACCGTCTTTTTTAAACAGTTTGTCAAACAATATGAGGCGACATAGATGCTAACAACACCAGTGGTATCTCGCGCGTTGTCATCTCGAGACGTGAGATAATAATAATTTCTTAATCTTAATACCATCACACCTGTATTCCGTGGTATACTACTGTATATCCATAGTTTTCCGGTATGTATAGGGCACAATACCAGAACTGTACTGAGAATTTAATAGAAAAACCTAATAACAGCTCCGAGTTTTAATTTTTACGCAGTTTATGGCAATAAGCTTTCTGATCAAATAATCCAGTAAATCATGCCATACAGTTATTTTGTGTTAAATGTCGATGTTGCAACATAATTTGTCACTTTCAGCACCAAATTGTTGTATCCAATGCACTTAAAAGGCGTCATCAATCACTATGTACTGCCCGAGTCCACCACTGCAAAGCATTCTGATAAAATGTTTGCATATGTCGTATAATATTACGAATATGAAATACTGAGAAGGCATGATAGCTCATGACATACATATTAAGACGCCGACGGTTATTTGAATATTTTTAAGATAACACTCTCGCAGAAGACCGACGTCCGAGTAGTAGCGTTTAGTTACTGCGCTTCGTTTGGTGAGCGAGAGGGCCGGAGGCCCAATTCCTCCCCCAATCCCCTTCCTTCTCCTTCCCCTTCCTTTCCCTAAATAGGCTCGGCAACGCATCTGCAACTCCTTTGGTTTTGCAGATGTCCATGGGCGGCGATATCTACTTACCATCAGGTAGCTCGTCTGCTCGTTTGCTGCGTTTTACCATAAAAAAAAAGATAAAGATTTTAAAGATATAGAATATTTATTGCCATAAAGACCACAAGTACAAAAAAAAATATTAAAAAAAGGAGTGGTCAGTCTAAATTGGATTTGTATAGCTTGATGTGTAGCCGTATGTACAAGAATATGCTGTTCTAAAATATACTAACTTATAAATTGAACGTCGCCGTTGTTGAAAGCACCCGTGCGGCTGCGCATCAAAACCCTGCAGTTCAAATTTTCAGTGGGTCCAAGATGACACGAGGCATGACGTCAATCAGCATGGTGGTATTTTTCAAATATACCTACATCACTTTTTTTACCTATTTAATTACATTATTTTTCCATAGAAAAGAGTTTAAACTCATGGAGTATTGTTTTAATATATTTAGAGTTTTTATTCAGGTCGAGTCAAGTTATTGCCGACAACTCGTCATTGTTATCAAAGAATTAAGGATTAGTGACTTTTCTACATGATTATAATTTACACATTAACCTACATTATTCTCACGCGATACTTCGTTCTTTAATTTCAGCTAGGAACCGCATTATTTAAAAAAAATAGGATACACTCATAATTATAAATTTTCAACAGTTTAAAGCAACATTTTAGAGATGTTTTTTTTAATTTCATGAAATAGTAACCCTTTACGGGTTACTGTATCGCATCACTCTCAAAAAAATACTTTAGTCATCTGAATTGCAAATAAACGTTGATTTCACTTACTACATAGATTTTAAGGCAGAATAATTTCAAAAGCAACCATTTATATACCTACCTCTTAATTATGTAGCTCGTAATGCAAAGCGAGGCATAAACAAGACGATGCGAAATCCATTTTTTTAAATAATCGCTTTCTACGCAAACAAAAGCCGGGTCGATGCGGCGCGCCCTCAACTTTTGACATCCGTAAACGATGGATGGGCAAACAAAATGATGATGGAATGTCCCCTGGCTCACAGCCCACTCCCACAGTGCGAAACAACCCTGCACAGCCATATGTAGATAAATTAGTTTATTATTTTATGATAAGATTGATTGTTATTCAATTCTTTAACGTTATTTATAAATAAAAATGTTACCTACTATTTCTTATTTCAAATAATATAATTATATTAAATAATTATACTTGTCCACTATCATAGGACCAATCAAAATAATTTATTTGGTCCTTTGATACACAGTTGGTCAAGTTTATATAAAATCCAACATGCAAACCCATGTATAAGTACCTGAACATGTCAAGAATGTCCCAGTATGGAATATAGAAATTCTTTGAATTACACAGTTATACTCGGGAAGCGCCGTGTTTTCCTGTTTGAAATATATGCTGATAAAGGTAATAAAATTGTTGGAAAATTTTCTCTCTTAAACCAACTCTTAGACGGTGTTATTCTTGGTTTATTTTGCGTAATAGTTATTGCTTATACTGTTGTACTGAATGTCTCGCTCTTCACTGAGATTGCCCACTGGTTTGTCTACTCGTGCTTACAGTATCGGAGTGACATCAGAAACATATTGCGGTCCAACTATTGCTTCGCCGACTCTCACGGCGAAGAAAACCTGAACCGTGAATTCAAATCACGCTTAGACAACTAGGTACTACTTTGCATTGCATGCCTTACATTGAGACCATATGGCAGATCACGGATACTTCTAAATTTTTATTAAAATACTTGTTACTGTAAGACGTTTTGTAGCAATACTTCAAACGGAACATATTTCCATATCCAAATCATTCTAATTCAGATAAAGGACACAAAAGAAATGCCCTTTTCTAGTGACAAATGAAAATTCAGGTTGCGCGCACCTTCCAATACATCATCTTCCATACCATTACAGCGTGTAACGAGCCGTCCAGTGGTGTTGGTCCCCGAATTTCCCCGAGGTCTCGTAAGTAGAAAGTGCGACGTAATAGAAGCCCGGCTTTTAGAATTCGTTGACGTACTATTCATGTAGCGGCTTTCATTTATTTTTGGGTCAACTTTAGAAGTTGTATTTGCGATCTGGTTGATTAAGGACTTTAGTAATCTGGAATAAGTGCCGCATTCCTCTTTCACGGCCTCGTTCTTATAGTTGCATTAATATTAATCAGGGTTTTTGGGATTTTTCATACATTGCAATAGAATAATTAGGTCCCTAACTAGTAATTGGTCTTTTGGTCATAAACCAATACCTACATTAAAAACATTGCTGTATGTATTGTGGAGTAATATTCATGATAGCTACATACATAGGTATTAAATGTTGATTTGGATTCGCAATGACAATAACGCTTTGCAAAAGTAAGATTACTTGTAGGTATGCTGTATTTGTAATTTTGTAAAGTATCTTATGTTACTAGGGACTATAGCCTAATCCCTCTCGTATTGAGAGGAGACCCGTGCCCAGCAGTGGGACAATGTAATGGGTTAATGATGATCTTATGTTAATTTCTTTGTAACTTATTCACAATAAATTTATTCACATGTAAATCTTGCCGTATTTTAGTACCACAAACCCAAAACCCAGCCTAACTTAATACCCAACACCTCATCGTTATCACACCAAGGCATGACGTCACACACATAATATTTCGCCAGTCACCCGGGGGTCCGTTTTCCAGCTAACTTGAGTTATTACCCAACTTTACAACGGGTTCGTAACTATATGATTAATTGGACCAGGATTTTGTTTCAGCTTTGATGTAACTCTCCCGACCTACGGGTTAGCGAACCGGCGGCGATGTTACGGAAGATTAATTAACCTATAAATAATTATTCTTGATGTTCTCCTACACGCGATAACAAACGCTTACAAACGTGTGAGGGGGAGAGTTTAGGGGTGTTGAACGATGCATAGACTGAAAACAACACATGAATATCACTCTTTTTTTAGACGGACGCAGACAAGCAAGCGGCGCACCTGATGGCAAGTAGCAAGAGCAACTGCCACCCGTGTTTTCGTAGTATTGTCGAAACAATGCCGACCCATTTATGCTGGCATGTCAACTACTTTTCAGATATTAGACTTGTACTCAGTAATGATATTAAGTACACTCCTACCAGTGGATTGAGGGTATCCTAACATCAGCCGTTCACCTGGCCCGAGGTGTACGGCTGATGTGGACCTTGAAGAATAAAACTTCCTAAAAATAACCAAAATGGCTACTTGTTAGCCATAAGATTTCCACTGTTACTTGACTACTAACTACGTGACTATAGTATTATTAGCACAAGGTACAGTTTACCTATCCCCTCTAAGACCTCTAAATCCTGCTCCAGCAAGCAATTTTTTAATTACATACATAATATGATTTACTATATTATAGTAAATCCCAAAAAAATCTTGCTGGAGCAGGATTTCTACTCTAAATAATCTACTAACTACTTGCCCTAATTCGTGCCCAACACAATGGTCCAACTAATTATACCTATCTTACCTTCAAAATACATAGCCTCAACGGATCGATGCTGACAATGGACTGAATACGTTGGTTCCATTGATCCAAGCTGCTTTGGATTATAAACAATAGGGTGCCCACACAATGGATGATTTAGTAGCATGGAATAAAGCGAGGAAGGCACAAGACTAATATAGTTATATTAGTCTTGTGCCTTCCTCGCTTTATTCGGATATCCGAGAGATTTTTTGACAGCGTGTCATGTGTGCCAATTTATTCTACTCCTGAACCCCTTTTTGACCCCATGGTGACGACCCCGATGTGGTCCCAATCGCGACTGCTACGCTAGAGGTCTCGGGTTCGATCCCCGGGTCGAGCAAAAGTGTTATTAGGTTTTTCTATGAAATTCTCAGTAGCAGCTCGGAGTCTGGATTTGTGCCCGGTGAATGGCAATAGGCTCGCCCCCTATTACATGGGACCTAAACATACCGGCGAAATGTGGGTGTACATTAGTACACCTCTGCCTAACCCTTCGGGGAATACAGGCGTGATGGTATGTTATGTTATGTTATGAACCCCTTTTTTTAAATTAGGGAAAGTCGAATCGAATGCCATCTGGGGAGGTGACAGGCTGTGTCGAGCTCGTACCGACTAAAAGTAGCAATCTTGCCTTGCCCTATCGTCACAAGCGATTCGCGACATTTGTTACAACAGTGTCAAACTATGGTCCAGCGTTCACTAGACCTCTTCAAAAGGCAAAGCCTATCCTTACATCAAGCTCGAAGGCACGTGTTTGGTAGCAAGCGTGCTGTCGAGATGACAGTCTAACTACTACCAGTACTCTCTGTACTAAATTACTGATGACGAAGATACGTTTGCAACGTCCCAATTCAAAATTGATTATGATTTTCTTTTATCAATTTATTATTTTTCTGCGCTTTTCTCTGTATTGTGGCAAAATTTATTAATGAACTGCTTTTCACATTGCTTGTCACTTTAAGGACTGCTATTAGTCTAGTATATGTTATGCTAGAGGCACAAGGTACGAATCCTAGACCGATCAAAGTGTAATTATTTTGAGTTTCTTTGAGACATTGTGAGTAGCAGCTCGGAGTTTGGATTTGTACTCAATTAGTAGCAATATTCTAACCCCCTTTTACATGGGGCATGAACATACCGGCGAACTGCGGGTGAGCATTATAACTTTTTATTTAAAAAAAGCGTACTAGTAATGCGCGACCCACGTTTTTTTTAAACAGTTCTGGGTTTTATCCATTGCTTAACAGTTCGAGGAAAGCAGGTGGTATGGTATAAGAACACGTCCTGATTGCTCTGCTAGTTGCGGAGGATTTTCCTATAAGTACATTCATTATCAACCCATTACATTGTCCCACTGCTGGGCACGGGTCTCCTCTCAGAACGAGAGGGATAAGTACATTATAAATTTATTATTATTTTATGTTATATTATAATTCCTCTGACTGCTTCATTAATCTAGTGGTCCCAAGCGCGACTGCTACGCTAGAGGTCCTGGGTTCGATCCCCAGGTCGAGCAGTGTTATTGGGTTTTTCTATGAAATTCTCAGTAGCAGCTCGGAGTCTGGATTTGTGCCCGGTGAATGGCAATAGGCTCGCCCCCTATTACATTACATTGTACATATATGACAGTACATGAATACACCTCTGCCTAACCCTTCGGGGAATACAGGCGTGATGGTATGTATGTATGTATGTATTATAATTCCATATTCTAATAAACTTGTGCTTTTGATCAAAGGACCAAGTAGGTGGATCCCAAAAATATTATTCTATTCCTAAATCCGCAAGTCACGCAAAGGCTTTCAGACCTCAAACGCTTAGTGACCCCACCGTCACGACGCAAGACAAAAGTGACCCTTTTAAGCCCAAAGCCGCGACTTCGCTTTCATAGTACACTAGCATTTGCCTTTCAAATGGTAGCCACTTTCCTATTGTACTTTGATTTGCCCTTTATTATAAGGTTCTATGTACTACTGTAGAGACCGGTTTATCGCACCTCATTTCTGTAATATATCATTAGCTGAAAGAATAAACAATCCTATTTGTCATAACAGTTATAAGAAGTAGATTGTTCTTGAGAGTTTGTCATAAAATGAAGATAAGGCCCAATTCCTCCCTCAGTCCCCTTTCTTCACCTTTTTTCATTCCCCTCCCTTTTCAACAAGAATACTAATACCTAATGTGCATCCTACATAGCTAGTAAGCTTTAAACAAAAATAGAAGTTGTAAGGTAAAACATTGTGGATTATCAGGTCTTAATTCTTTTTGTTCGTTATCACCATTTTAGCCGAAAATTACATTATAGCTAAGATCTAATTAATAGCTACATCGCTAAGAATTAAACTAATCACAAGTTACAATATACTTTAGCCAACATCGAAGTTTATCATGGAAAGTAACTTTTTCCATTTTTCCTTGTCTGACAAGAGTATGATAAATTTTCTATTTACGCCCAGACAAAAAGCTATTGCAACGAGATTTATACGATTTGCGAACATGTTTTGGATTTCTATTCTGAAGAACAGGGGCGCAGTACCAACAACTTGTTTGCTTACATTTGTTTAGAGACAGATTTTATACAAAGTCTAAGTAAAGAAACGTATCTTCTATATTATATCGAAAGACGCCCAGTGACATCCTGATTCTTTGACGGTTTATGTGCGTTTAAAAAAGAAAACCGAATTACGAACTCGAAATCCTTTTTTTTTTGAAGACACTTAAAAGAATTAGGTCCAAATTCCTTCAAACCATTGATGATGCTTTCGTGTACCTACATAAAAAGTTGATACGCAACACCCCGTTAAGTCCCACAGTATTTTTACTACCTTATAACACAATGAAGCTTATTGCAAATAAATGAGCGCCATTAAAATTCCATACAAAAAGGGTGTTGTAAAAACGTATTACCGTCGTATATACGAGGAGAATTACTCCCGCGGTATCTCCTGACGCTTCGCAACGCTCTTTTTTACGGTAGACAATTTAATTTCCGTTTTAGTGATACCCCACGGTCCTCGTGCTGTTTATAAATTCGATTTTGCATGTAAAAGCCGTGCATCACCCCCTGGGGATCAGAGGGACTGCGTCGATTTTTGTTGGATTTTTACTGGAGGTTTATGTTGATACTGTTTACTGGATTGGTTGTAAATTTAAGTTGCTATCGTTAACTAGATTTACTGAAAATAGTAACAGTCAATCTAGGTTGTATTTAAATTTATTATACCTACATATCTATAGAGGTATATATTTTTAACCCTTAGGGAGACAGACGTGTTGACAGTATAATGTTTAAATCAATAATTATCACAATAGTTAGAGTGCAATCATTCAAAAAACATCACAGAGTGAATATCTTATTATTCTCTATGGTTATATCTATAGTTTGACTTCATCACCTATTTTTATAATATTTATTTAGACAATTACTCATTAATATATTAAATCTAGTATACTTCACGCCTAAATCATTGGAAGATTACCCGTATTCACCGTGTCATTTTGAAACTACCTTATCTCCAGCTATGGTGTCCAGTCGTCCAGTAAACTGTAATCTTCAACTTAACTGTAATAAAACCTAATTAAATCAATAAGCGTTGCAAAGTACATACGAAAAAAGACAGATCACTGAAAAACACATCGATAACCCAAAAATTGTTTGTCCCAATTCGGGATAAGTCGAATTCCGCCTCTGCCAATTGGGTCATCAAATAGCGAAACTATCTGACAATAATATGTCACTGTTAGTTACGCTGACAAGACACGCGGCCTTTTTTATAGTACAGAAAATCCTTGTGGATCATCTGCCACCTGGGGAGGTGACAGGGGACTCGTTCCGACGAAAAACTTTTTTTATGGGAAAACTCGACAAACGAGCAGGCGAGCTACCTGATGGTAAGTAGTCATCGCCGCCCATGGACATCTGCAAAAGCAAAGGAGTCGTAGATGCGTTACCGAGGCTATTTAAGGAAAAGGCAGAGGAAGAAGAAAAGTAGAAGAAAGGGGACTGAGGGAGAAATTGGGCCTCCAGCGCTCCACAGTCACCGTATGGCATAGCATGTAGACATGAATCGCGCCGCCTGCCAGTCCATCTCCTTGCGGTATAGAGTGTTTATAACGAAGGTTTGATAACCTGTTCACTCGATAAAATAAGAATACACGAAGTATCATTATGAATAAATAAGTAAATTAATGTGTCAGATTCCTCATTTATTTTAACTATAATTTATGTAACAGCTTCTTACCTAGGTCGCGTATACATTATGTTTAGGTATAGGATGGCACAAATTGATTTCGCGCAGTGGCTGAGGGATCGGATTATCCACAACAGTTTTCCAAGTTCGAATCACATATGGAACAAGTATTTCGTATGGTCTACATAACATTTATTCCGGGGGTTTTCGTTTTTGTAAGTGTTAAAATTTTTCTTTGATACGATTTTTTTTTTTTTTTTTTTATGGGATAACTCGGCAAACGAGCAGGCGAAATACCTGATGGTAAGTAGTCATCGCCGCCCATGGACATCTGCAAAACCAAAGGAGTTGCAGATGCGTTGCCGAGCCTATTTAGGGAAAGGGAGGGGAAGGAGAAAAGGAGAAGGAAGGGGATTGGGGGAGGAATTGGGCCTCCGGCCCTCTCGCTCACCGAACGAAGCGCAGTAACGAAACGCTACTACTCGGACGTCGGTCTTCTGCGAGAGTGTGGTACTTCCCCGGTCGAGCCGGCCCATTCATGCTGCGAACAGCGTGGCCCTACCACAACAAAACGAATGTTGACTAAGTTTAAAAAACAAAAAAAAAATCAAATCAGAAAAGGAGAAGGGAGGGAGAAAGACTGAGGGAGATAATGTGCACTGATTGTGACATACAACACATGTTACTTTTAAATATCTACTTAATAAATTGTAGTTACTTAACGACGAAGTAGGGTATGATTATGATTTCAAGTTTTCCATAATAATACTATCTACACAAAATATATTACAACATAATTCCATTACCAGTTCCTAAGCTAGCGAAAAGGTGCAACTTATAAGGTTACCAATCTCATTTGCGGCTCAGACCTTTCCAATAAATTTCTAATCTTTCTTCTGACCTTTTCAATAATCGCGCGATCCGACGGAAAATCGGTCACACGTGAATATATATATAATACAAGGTTCTGTTGATGCGCTTGTCTTATTGGAGTGTGTCAGGATTGGAAAGAGAGCTTTTTAAGCGGTGACCGTAGCCTATGTACACTTGCAACACCAGGGGTATCGCTCGCCTGTTGCCAAGCTTGTAAATGAAAAGGGAGGGGAAGGAGAAAAGGAGAAGGAAGGGGACTCCATTTAGTTTCGAAATAATTCTATGCTATGTATAAATACTTTCGCAGTACCATCTAGGGTCATTCCCCATTAAGTCAACATACGTCTATGTAGATTCACTGTATATTTATGTTGCCTTACCACACTTAGGTACTGTAGAAGCACCAGGAATTGTTATCACGGGATCTTAATACTTCTACATTAAAAACACTCGATTAGGGAAATCACGACCACTGTATTCGTTTAAGGAATAATTCTTAATCTTATGACATTCATTATAAAATTCTTTTCTAGACATATTTCAAACACTACTTACTTTTTTGTTCAAATATTCTATGTGCCGGGACGCGCACTTAAAAACTTCTTGTTACAAACTCCTACAGTACCATCATTTAAGTAAATCTTTTCTTACATTTAACAGCTCTAGCCTTTGCTTACTTACTGCAGTGGTATAAAGCGCGACTTCTACATTCTCTGAGGGTTCGATTCCCAGGTCGAACAAAATATGCCCGGTTAATAGCAGTACGCTCGTTCCCCTATAACATGGGACTTAAACATACCGGTACACCTCTGCCTAACCCTTCGGAGTATACAGGCGTGGTAGTATATGACTGTCTCTCTCATAACTTTATCTCTCTGATCACAATAACGATTAACCGGGTAAATAATCCACGTTTGTTTATTTATAATTCTAATTCTTCAAGAATAAAGTATTCCCTATACTTGCACACAAATCCAAATCTACGTTCAATACTTGTTATTTACAGATTTGTTTGAAATGCAAAGGACGCATATAAATTTGAAACGAATCCTGCAAAAGTGTACACGAAGTGAACTCATTCGAAGCCAATCACTAGTGAGTGACACACTACACAAGTGTGCCTGTGTAGATCTATGAAACTATAGTTGAGCTCGTTGAGCTACTAAATGAACGTCGAACAATTTTGATGTGTCACAGTATAGCTAAGTCACACATATTATTTTACTGGCGTGATGATACTAATGGCATGAGTGCAGCGATAGCCTTGTGATATGACCGTAGGACTGCCATGTTAAAGGTCTCGAGTTCGAATCCAAGGCACCTCTGACTTTTCGAAGTCATGTGCGTATTAATACTTCATTATAACGCGCTTAAACGGTGAAGGAAAACATCGTGAGGGATTCTGCATGCTTGAGGGATTTTCTCGATGGCGTGTGAAGTCCCGCAGCAGCCCAGCAGTGCAACAATATATGGGTTGATGATGATGATGATGATGGTATAAATGACTTAAAAATTATGAATTGCATGTAGTTTTAATAGGCTTTACTTATGTTGACGATGTCATCGTTTATTTCGTTTTGTTTATTTATTGTTGTTTTCTCAATTTTGAGTACCCAATTAACTTTAAATTTGAATGGGGCATCAGCATTTTTGTAAAAGTCGGTGCACTATATCGATTGACATACTTATCTCTTTTATAAAGTAAGTTAAAAAAATCTCAAATTTCATAAACAAAGTCTACACGGACGGACCACAAGTGTACCTAAGGAACTATACGAGTAGTAAGAGGTATCTAATGTACAGCGCAGTGTGTGCCAAGAAGGTTTGTTCAACTACTTCCACGGTAAAACGTCTTGGGTTGTCTTACAGCAAATATTTGCACTGTTTTAAAGTGGACTGCGTTCCTAGACTTAAATTTCGACACTAGAGTTCTGAATGGAAACGCTTTAAAAGTTACTAATGGATGGATGATGTGTGCCAAATGTTTTCCACTGCTTGTGTGGTTTGGGGTTAACATTTAAACCTTTTTTTTATATCGATTGCCTTATTAGTCTAGTAGTCCTAAGCGTGACTGCTACCCTAGATTCCTGGGTTCTATAACATAACAACACCACTGTGTTTTCCAAAAGGTTAAGCAGAGGTGCACTACTGTTTTAGGGCTTCTTTTATATGGTCGAGCTAAGATCACAAAAACAAACACATACCACCACGCCTGTATTCCCCGAATGGTTAGGCAGAGGTGTACTAATGTACACTCACATTTCGCCGGTATGTTTAGGTCCCATGTAATAAACAATCAGAACAAAATCAGCACAAATCCAGACTCCGAGCTGCTACTGGGAATTTCTTAGAAAAACCCAATAACACTTTGCTCGACCTGGGGATCGAACCCGGGACCTCTAGCGTAGCAGTCGCGCTTAGGACCACTAGACTAATGAGGCTGCCTTGAAGATTATAGGTACAATTTATTTTCAAGTATACACTCTTGTTAAGAAAGAACTGTTTTTAGATTTCCAACAAAAGAAGCTTCAGCCATATTATTTGTTTTGGAGAGCGGCGCCACTTCTAAATCCACTCCTGTCTGCGGTCTGCTTGTCTACTTTGTATAATAACAACCTGCCTTAAAATATATTTCTAAAATCCTCTTATGTTGTCAAAGGTAGCTCTGAATTAATTATATTCGTTTCTGTAATAAAAAAAAACATTAACTTTACGGTTTCTAACCTTCTATGGCTTCTACGTAATTTTCAAGAAACTAAGAAAATAAACGCTGACATGAGACATCGTTACTACGCTACACTTTTGCTACGACGTAGCAGTACGTCGTGGCTACATTCGCTACGCTTTCGTAGCTGAAAAAAAAGACCGCTACGAGTCAGATATCCTTGAAACTATATTTTAATAATAGTTTAATTTAGTTTACCATGGCATGGTAAGAGATATGATCATGGGTCTTAAGTTCTTAATTGGTAAACGTACTGGACTGTCGCTGGGGCTAATTGCATATCAACATGAGATTGTAAAAATAAAACTGGCATTTAAGACATTTTCATACTTTGATCCTAATTTGATCCGTTTTCTTTTTTTACCTACCATTTATGGGATAATGTTTTCTTTTTATTTTGTTCCTTTACGTTCCGTCTTTCGCTTGTAATTCGCTTTGAATAACATTAACATACATACCATCACGCCTGTATTCCCCGAAGGGCTAGGCAGAGGTGTACTTAATGTACACCCACAGTTCGCCGGTATGTTTGAGTCCCATGTAATAGGGGGCGAGCCTATTGCCATTCACCGGGCACAAATCCAGACTCCGAGCTGCTACTGAGAATTTCAAAGAAAAACTCAATAACACTTTGCTCGACCTGGGGATCAAACCCAAGACCTCTAGCGTAGCAGTCGCGATTGGGACCACTAGACCAACGAGGCAGTCAAAATTAACTGCTATGTAATATCTATATAGTTTCGATTTGTGCCCGGTTAATGGCAATAGGCTCGTCCCCTTTTACATGGGACCTAAACATACCGGCGAAGTGTGGGTGTATTAGTACACCTCTGCCTAACCCTTCGGGGAATACAGGCATGATACTATGTGAATTACGTACTTATAATTAGTACAGGTTTGTATAAGAGATTTTTTCAAATCCACTAGAAATGACGCAAAATTTAATGAATGATATGAAATATGAAAATTTCAATAGATAGAGATATAAAATTTATCCGGATGCCAGCGGCCATGCCCAGCTAATAATTATATTACTGGCAATGATACGATTATATTTGAAGATTGAAACGGGCTAGAAATAATAATACTGACGCAAAACAGTGAATTCAAGTCACGATTTTAATTTCTCCTTATATACGTATATTTTGTAATAGATTTCAAAACAATGTGTACATTTTATCAAAGTTTGACAGCTCAAATATACGCATCATGCGTTCAAATAAATAGGTGCCTTCGTCAATCTGTATGATTTGACAAACATTTATTTTACAATCAAATAATATGATTGAATGTTTATTATTTATTTATTATCAATCGGTTCTGTTTTAAATTGAATTTGTGTTAGACTTTCAAATTCATAAATTTCTGTTTTTATTTGCAAATCTGTCAGACTATAATTGAAAAAATAATCTGTAAAGGTTTGATCCATTTAAGGCTCAAGTTTGATTTGAAATTTGAGTGAAAATATTTGTATTTGTTTTTATGAAAATAGTGATTTGGGCTATATTTTAATTGTAGATATTCTATGAATAAAAAAATATTTCTTCAGGGCTAAACCGACTGCTCAAATCAACAGCTTCTACAAACATTAAAGTGACAAAACAAGATACTTCCAGTTAAAACCAATGTTTACGTACCTATTACTTGTAAAAATAATATTAATCTATAAGTTACAATTATGTACGGTAACATTATTCTCGAAAGACAACAATACTGAGTTATTAAAGTCTAAAAATTATCCCAACCTTCCATTCTTTATTTGAATATATACCTAAAACTTCTTTTAAATAAATTTTCACGAAAGGCGCATTTCAAATAAGATATATTAAATACTTTGGTACTGGCCGAAAACTTTATGCTCGGAGAAGTAACTTTTCTATTACAATTTCAAGTACCCAAGTCTAAGGGTGTATTCACACTGACAGACATAATAAAAAATATATTATATCCTCGACCGACGTCACTCTAGTATTGGACTGATCTGCTGTCATCACTTCCTTTTTTCAGAAAGATTATTATCTGCATGGCGCAAACTCAGACCACACACTTCTCACTGTTTCTATCTGATTAAATCATTTGCTTTAGGATGATAAAAGATACCTGGTATAATATACCGTCTAGATTGACCAAGTATAACTATATGTGATGACTTAAAAGGTTCTCTAAACATTGACAAGAAATTTGAATGAAACCGCGTGCCAAAAATTCCTTGTATATAAGTGAAACCGCGGGCACTATCTAGTATTTATATAATACAAATGTGAAATCAACGTTGGTCGGAACAGACCCTTATCCAATGGCAACAAGCCAAAACCAAAAATGGTTCTACTGGTGAAATATATTTTATTATTATCTATGTTTCACCATCCTGTTTATTTATGATCTACTATAAGATTATTCCATGAAACTAGAATATCAAGTACTATAATCTGTGTTTTATTACATGTTAACTATAAGATTAAAGCCAAGAGTTGTTTTACGCTTATAAAGCCACCTGATAAAATAATCTTACACTATACACAATTTCTTTAACACACTTTCTTTAGTTTTTTTACGAAATAGGTAGGTACTAATAGTGCTTACATTTATCCATGTAGGTACTGATATGTATACCAATCTTCACTAATATAATTTAATCTCTAGAAGTACAAGTCGGATTTGAAAAAATATTTTGCATGTTCTTAAAAAACAAGCTATCAAATGCTCAGTTTTTGAAGACAGTAATAGGCTGTTGGCAAAGCGGGTAAAACCGCAGGCGCAACTATGATATATAAAAGCAAATGTGATGATCGCAATTTATCTTAAATACTTAAAGGTCGAGAAAGTTCAAATTTGGTAGATAAGTTCCTTTAAGTTAAAGGCATCCTTAAGAAAGGACTTAGGGAAACTCCCACGGGACTCTGGGAATAACTAGATGAACGCGAGTAACAACTGCGAGATATAGTTAGTTTTTTGATAAAATTACAGTAAATTAATATTTATTTCTAAGTGCTTCTAAGCTACAATAATGGAAATACTTTTACCCCTAGTAAATAAATCTTACCAGGTTAATAAAAGTAAGTTTCAAAAACGAGACGAAACGGTCTGTAAGATTTCCCACAATAGGAAATTGGATAAGCGTTCAGTAACCACTTTAAGAGCGCTCTTTGGACACAAAAGAGCTCGTGACTGGTCTTCAAAATCTATGCAGACAAGTGCACTTAGATTTAAACTAAGTAGTATTGAAATAAAACTACTTTTTACGGATTTTATCGCGTTATATTGATTATTTAAAATTCCCGACGTTTCGGATCCTTTACAGCATCCATGGTCACGGGTGGACTGAGGTGTTGGGCGTCCTAATGTCAAAATTATCAACAGCTACCCTACATTTTGATGATTATTATTTATGTCGGTCACGCAGAATGAGCTCACCGTATCCATAGTGTTCGGGATCGCCTGAACTCCGTTTAACAACGCAACACGGACTATTCTAATCCGGAGGCAAACGACGAAAAGGATTTTTTCCTTATTCTGAGCTTAATGCGGGGGGAGGGAAACGCTACCACTAAACTCAATAAAACACACTACTTTCACACTAAACTGTTCCTCGGGGTTCGGTGTCACTTGAGGTGTGTCTTCATCGACGACTGGATTACAACTGCGATTTCCGAACTAGCGGCTGGGCCTTAAATAGTAGCCGTACTTTTCTAGATCTATCTGGTGTGTGACCGGACCCTTTAGAACCCATTTATTTCGTAAAACCTTTATATAACGTACATGTTATATACATCATTAGATGCGGGAAGATGTACTCTACAAAATGATATATATCTTACAAATGTAGCACTTATAACAAAAAAGTTGCTAGAACATAAACTTGTATGTTTACATAACCTTAAAACTTTCTTTACACAAAATCTCCCGTATTTCTTTGAGATCGAACTATATTTGGATTGCTATTACATAATATCTATTTTCTGGGCAAGATTAAACTATTTACACCAAATAAACATGAGAATCTTGCGAAATAGCAAATCACTTTTCCAGAATGATCGCGTAAATAATACCGCGGAGTGGGAAAATTCTGGAAATCTTTAACCTAATGTGCTACATTTGTTGTGATCTTATTAGATCCTTCCAACATAACTAAAAACACATATCTTAACATGCTTTTACATCAGTATTCTATACATTTAAAGATATTTACCTTTTATCACCTTATCAATAAAATATCAAAACTTATCATATTATCACAAGAAACTGTATGCTAATGATAAGTACATGTTACGAGAACATAACTTAATATTCTAGGCCTATCCTTTGCCTCATATTTTCCACATAAACATAATATTTAAGGTAATTTTCACGAATTTTCTAGATAACATTAATCCTTCCACCCCCAGGTGGCGCTGGCGAGCTAGCTTAAAGTAAATAATCTACATAACTATCGATAACCTATTATTTACTTTCTTTTATTCTGCCTCTTGACGATAGATGGCGTTCATAAGCCAGTCAAGGTAAATACCACTAACAACTTATATAACTATCAACAAACTATTATTTATCTTCTTTTTCTAATCCCTTTAAAGATAAATGGGATTTACATATCAGTTAAGGTAAATAATATACATAAAACATCAATAAACTATTATTCACCTATTCCTATTCTACTATTCGACCATAGATGGCGCTAGCGTGCCATATTAAGTAAATAATATAAACCCTATTTACTAACATTGCCTACACACATATTCTTCTATTTGGCAATAGATGGCGCTACAGCTAGGTTAATAATTATAACAAACTATTAACTTCCCAAGTAAACTATCAATTCTTTCTTACTAATTTAACTTCTAAATTCAACGATAAGTATCTCTCGTGCTACTTTATTCAATAATCTACTTATCTACATAAACTATTCCTTATCAATATTTTAATCTTTCTATCTGACACCAGAGGGCGCTAGTAGTGGTTCGTTGTACTGATTACGTTAGGGTATTCTGCACAGTTTTCGTCCAAAACATTAAAATTGTGGGATATTATTTAGAAATTACCTTTGCCTGGTTTTGGATGGGACGGTCGCCGACACATAGGTCTCGCAGTCTTGTGCTTGGATTTAATGGAATCTATGATGGGGTTCCAAGCAGATGGTAAGACCCAGCCATCTTCTCTATTGAAATTTTGATGTTTTTTAATTTCAATAGCCTCGCGTATCATCCTAGGTAGGAATCGGTTTTCTTTTGCAAGGACTTGTGGTTTATCAAATCTGAGTAGTATTGTTCATGTGAATTATGATTTGATGTGAAAATACGAGATTGTAATGCAAACAATAGATGTCCATCTAGAAAGAACTCAATACCTGGTTATTAAACATGAATGACTGCCTCGTTAGACTAGTGGTCCCAATTGCGACTGCTACGCTAGAGGTCTTGGGTTCGATCCCCAGGTCGAGCAAAGTGTTATTGGATTTTTCTATGAAATTTTCAGTAGCATCTCGGAGTCTGGATTTGTGCCCGGTGAATGGCAATAGGCTCGCCCCCTATTAAATGGGACCTAAACATACCGGCGAACTGTGGGTGTACATTAAGTACACCTCTGCCTTACCCTTCGGGGAATACAGGCGTGAAGGTTATAGATATCTTAAACATGAATATCGAATAAAATTAATGATATTTGGACCATGGCAAAATATCCTTCAAAAGTTTTATTTAAATAAAGTTGCACAATTTAAATCTTTCATTCACAAAAGGAGTGCATAAAAAAAAACAAAATAAAAAAAACATTAATAACCTAATCAAAGCCCAGAACGATCTCGACCCACATAGAGAAACAATAAAAGAGTTAATAAAGTATAACAGTTAATAAAGTATGGTTAAGTTAAGTTAACTGTACTTTATTAAGAGTTAATAAAGTATAACAGTTAATAAAGTATAGTTAAGTTTTCTACATACATTAAACATTTTGTGATTTGTCCCTGATATCACATAATGAAACCGTCCCGTGAAAACATAGTGTTCCATTTCCCGTGTCCCGGGAAAACGGAACGGCACAGCACTTTCTTGGTGAAAATGTATTATGACGGTACCTGCTACACGAATATGATGATAATTTGATGTCCTGGACTATGCGTTAACTTTTCTTTCTTCCAAAATATTCAACGTTACATTTAAATATTTTGTTATTATCTGATAACATATCATAAACATAACATACCATAAAGCGTGCATTCCCCGAAGGGTAAACAGAGGTGTACCAATGTACACCCACGTTTCGCCGGTATATTTAGGACCAATATAATAAGGGGCGAGCCTATTGCCATCAACCGGGAACAAATCCAGGCTCCGAGCTGCTACAGAGAATTTTATATAAAAGCTGAATAACACTTCGTTACCTGGGAATCGAACCTAGGACCTCTAGCGTAGCAGTCGCGCTTGAGACGTCTATGATAAAAGATGTTATTTTGTGATGCTAGTTAAATAGTCCTCTAAAGTTCTCTAGTGTACGATCAATTACCTCGTATATTATTAGATATTGTATGATCAAATACCTTCACCTACTTTCTTTCATTCTGTTCCTGTGCTGTGTTCTTAAAAAAATATTTAACTACTTCATTTTTGGCTCCGTGTTATAATGATTAAATATTAATTTAATTGAAAACTTTTTAATACTAAGTTTTCTTAATTAGCCGTAGACAAATAAAGTTTTATTAAGACGTTAATTACCTTATTCATTTTGTGAAATTTTGTAAAGAATAAATTAAATTTTCATGACGTTTAGAGGTGAGCTAATGAGTATTAATGGTTTTTGTTTAACTACCACCAAATAAGTAAAAATCTAGACTGAAGGCGACGATGTAAAAAATTAAAATAGCCTTTATAGCTGGCTGAAAACATAATATAATGACTGTTTCCTGAAAGGTTGAGCAAGTTCAATATCAGAAGCAAGTTTAAAGGTAGGGCAGAGGTGGGTGTACGTAATGTACACCACACCATTTCGCCGGTATGTTTAGGTCCCATGTAATAGGGGACGACCCTATTGCCATGATTCTTAGAAATTCATAAAAATCCTTAAGACGAAGACTCTATTGCGAGTCTACTCCGAGCTGACTGAATAACCAAATAACACTGCTCGAAATGGGAATCCAATCCAAGGCCTCAGGCTCATTAGCGCTTATAACCACAAGTTTTGAGACAGGTAGGTATTACGTATAACAAATGTCCATTAGTTTTTTACATTTAACAATTATCAAAATTATTTTGATGAATTCTGGTATAGAGATAGATTAGACGTTGAAGGCGGTCATACACTATATTATTGTCTCAGTTCTTTTGGGATGCGACTAAAGTAGTTTATATAACAGTAAAAATATTGGTTCTATTCGTAACGACAGAACCAACACACCCTTTTTATTCGATAAAACAAAAGCACAGCAAGAAATATATGACTATTTATTTTTTCTATTCCGTTTGCAATATTGACGGGACTACAGTAACAGCAGCACAAATCCCTTAGGCTGCGTTTTCTTAACCAAATCCTTTATTACCAAGGAAGCCCAACCTGAGGTCCGTAAACCATTGTAGGAAAATAGTCAGCACATACCGACTATTTTGTGGCAAATTGTATACACAGAAATAAGGAATAAAAATGGAAAATAGTATCCAACTTTTATCCTATTGCATAATAAGTGCATTATCGTCGAAATTATATTCCTACTAAGTAGGAACACTTCTTATACACTCGTTGTGCCTTTAAGGAATGCGTTGCAATGCATCTTACTATTATTTTTTTTTATTTCGTTCTCATATAACTTTTAGTAATTATACTAATTGTCCACATCGTATTAGACGCTGACCATGTTAAAAAGTATTTAAAAAAAAAGAACTTTCATATCTTTACCCGTTCCGACTGCAAGTATTATCGAATTAAATTCAGTTCTTTCTCTTATTTCAACCACACATTATAATAACAAACAAATTAACCTTCTTGTAGCCATCTTTGTGTACCACACAATCACGCACACACGCAAATACAAAGATAATTATCATCGAGAGTGATAAAGTCTGCCAACCTACTGCGAGTTGGCAGACTTCACACACAGTTGAGATTTCCTCGCGATGTTTTCCGTCAGCATTTTACGCGAGTGATAATTAATTATTAATACGCCTTGAATTCCGAATCGAGACCTATAACATGGCAATCCAACGGTCAATTGCTTCTGTGTACCACTGCTGAACAAAGGCCTCTCCTAAATTCCAAATCCAGAATTTTCCATGTCAAGCTTAGTCATACTACTCCAGTAAAAACCTATAGAAAGCAATGACCTTCTCGACCTCGTCTCCAAATACCACTGTGCGTAAAAAATCTGAACAAACATTTTTACTTTGAGATAGGTATCGAATCTTAACAACAGGAAGTGGCAATTTCTTCCACCGTAGCGATTGTAGGACAAATCAAATATTCAATGACATCGCCATTATGACTCAGCAAACATGTACTTATCTCCCGAATATAACAAGCTTGATGAGTCTCTACATATCCTTCGCCCTAAAATGCCATTTTCTATTCCAATTTTCCTCTCGAAGCGAGGAGTTTGTTCAGCAAATAATACGGGAGATAAAAAATCATACGCACCCTCAATCACTGTGTGTTTTACATTGAAGACTGTTTTTATGTTTACTTTTTCGAATCAAAGCCGCGTTTATGGTGTGCTACGTGGATGGTTTTATGGTTTTCAGATTTTATATAAAAAAATAAATTATCTAATTTATCTATTTCAATAGAACATTACCAAATTTCAATCAATCGTACAAAAGTCACATACTACAAACGAAGAATAGTTTTTCCAAACTTAAAAATGTACAAATTTTCTTTACATCAATACCTAATTCGGACTATTTCAAGACTAACTATAGCTAAATTCGTCCAGCCATTCTCAAGTGATAAGTTTAGCAACGAACAGCATTTAAGTTTTTTTTATATTATTAATGACGATATCGGTCAGTATTACCAGGGTAAGTACTAAAAGTAATACCCCATAAATATTGGTACTTACCCAAAGGACTGATATAAAAATAAATAAATCGCAACCAATAGTCCTCATTGGTGTTTCTTCAATCCTGCCAAAGTCTGCCTGCCTGTCAGTTCAAGTCCAACAGGATCAAAAATAGAATAAAAAAACTCATTTACGAGCACAAGAAACCAACTTTTACAGCGTGATCCAGCGATTTGAGCCTCTTTTACGAAAAACATAAATCTTTGTCACAAAGAGCTAGCTTCCCCTTGATATGGAAATTTAAAAAAAATGCTAGCCTAAATCTGTGTTGTACTTATGCTACCCGTTCCGTATTCAGTTTAAAAGTTAAAGATTTGACTTTGAACCTTATGACAGTGGTCGTGTAACTGTCTTTCAATGACAATCTGTATGTTTATTAATAATCTAGTAAATATATACATACATTCGACACTATGATTATCTTACCGCTGTCGATGAACATTTTCGTTCGAGCATGGCGTAAAAAGAATGGGATGTACGGTCGCCAGCTGCACGTCAGGTCACCACAAAATGATAATTTTTCTCAGTCAATTTTGAATTTAATCATCAACATTTTAAGGTTTATAATTATTTGGAGAAATTTGACAGTTTTGTATAACATATATTACAGTGCGTGCTGGCAATTGTATCCTATTTATAAGTAAAAATAAATATTTTCTTTCAACATGCTATAGTAATTTCACCTAGACAATTGGAAAATACATCCGAAGCCTCGACTATTTAGCTTTAGCCGCTAATGACAACTTCTAGGCCTAAACGCGATAAATAATCTTTCATTCAAATCACATCAAATGACATAAAAATATAAAAGGTCTTATAAACCTCATGGAATATTACAATATCTTCTGTTGTATTTTGTGACAGGGAAAGAAGCTTTTTTTTTTAAATAGCTTACTAGCAATGTGGGTTACATTACTAGTATTCTTGTTAACCCCTCGTGCTAAGCTAAATGCTTGTATTACGAGTGGGTTCACGTCGGTGCGGTAGTGCAATGGGTGAGTTTCGAACCAGCAACCACGTGATCGCAAGTCCGACGCCCTAGCCATTAGGCTACCGCCGCTTAATAAGATAAATATATTATAGCTATATGAAACAATTTGTTGGACGTTTTATATTTTTATTTTTTATACGTAAAGTATAAGAACGAAATTTTTGATGCCCGATTTCTCGTTTTTTTTAAATCATACCACCACAACTGTATTCCCCGAAGGGTTAGGCAGAAGTGTACGTACATACTACACCGGTATGTTTAGGTCCCATGCAATAGGGGGCGAGCCTGGGACAAATCCAGATTCCGAGCTGCCATAACACTTTGCTCGACCTGGGGATCGAACCCAGGACCTCTATCGTAGCAGTCACGCTTAGGACCACTAGACTAATGAGCCAGTCATTTATCGATTTCATCGTCATATTGCAACTTGTGGACCTAACCTATATTTTTAAGACAATACTTAGGTTGCGCGTTGAGAAAAGAAACCTATGAACTACAAAGCTAATAAATCACACAGGTTGTTACCAAAAATGGAGTCGTTTCATTAAGATTTATTCCCGAAGAACGCTCAATGAATATTAATGGCTTCTTACGTCACTGTTTCGTTAATATTGTCAGTTTTGTTCATAAATTAACAGAGTCGGGAATATTACTTACTTTTCACGGATCATATTTCATCCATCATCTTAATCAATGAAAATTAGATTAAACGCTCCGACTCATTTAATTTCGCATAAAATCTTTTGTGTGCTTGATTTTAGACGAAAGTCTTTTCAATTTAAATACAAATGGTCTTTTAACGTACAAATAATACAACTAAAAATACCTTAGGACCATAACACTTTACAATGAGGCTGGTGTATACCACATGTTTCTGGGCAATAGTGTATCAATAAAACATAAAAATTATTAACTTCAAATTCTTCATTTGGGGAAATAAAACCGAAAAATTATTAATTTACTAATAATCCACACTGGTTTCTAACACTTACGCGAATATTAGACATTTTTTTTTTTTTTAAAAAAAAAGCTTACTAGCAATGTGGGTCACACATTACTAGTATTCTTGTTAACCCCCTCGTGCTAAGCTAAATGCTTGTGTTACGAGTGAGTTCACGTCGGTAGTGCAATGGGTGGGGTTCGAACCGGCAACCATATGATCGCAAGTCCGACGCCCTAGCCATTAGGCTACCGACGCTTCGAAATAAATTACGAAATAATACATTGAAATAAAACTACTTTTTACGGATATGACTGTCAATTTTGACATTAGGACGACCAACACCTCAGTCCACCCGTGACCATAAATGCTGTAAAGGATCCGAAACGTCGGGAATTAAAATAATCAATATAACGCGATAAAATCCGTAAAAAGTAGTTTTATTTCAATTACTTATAATCCGTCAAAGATTTTACTAAGTTCTTAAAAAAACTTCTCACAAAATTGAGATATTTTGTTTGCCTGCTTCGTTAGTCCAGTGGTCCTAGCCTAGCGCGACTGCTACGCTAGAGGTCCTGGGTTCGATTCCCAGGACGAGGAAAGTGTTATTGAGTTTTTCAATTGAATTATCTTTAGCAGCTCGGAGTCTGGATTTGTGCCCGGTTAATGACAATAGGTTCACGCCCTATTACATGAGACTTAAACATACCGCCGAAACCTGGGTGTACATAAGTACACCTCTGCTAACCCTTCGGGGAACATGGGAATGATGGTATGTTTTTTTTCCGAAAACGTTATTGGAAAAGAATAACAAACTAACAAGGTATTTATATGATAATACCCTTAGGTACTAGTTTATAATAACAATCTATAAATTACCTATAACCTTTTTGACCTTGACCATGAACGTTTGAATAAACTGGAATAAACCTATTATAATTTCCGTACCACGAACTTCGCTTCACTATAATTTGACCTCTAGCTAAACGGTACCAACCTAACAATGAAATAAATGATAGCTATTGAAAATATTTGATGGGTCATCCTTATTAAAGACGACCTCGTTGAATATTGTGTACAACCATTAATAATTCGGGCAACACCATTAGGCCATAGGGCGTTCAGCGAACTTCATAATAAATCATCATTTTTCATCGCGCCTTCTATAAGTAGGGTTGTCGATAAACGCCCAACGAAATTAGCTTCGTTTAGAAATCTATAACAGATTTCGAAGAAAGATGTGTATTTAGACCCTCATTAATAAATATACTTACACAGTTTTTATTAAAATGTTGATGAAAAATGTACTACTGGGAAGTTAGAGACGTTTACCTACTTTTAATTCTAATTTAAAGAACCAGGATTATCAAACTTAAATTATAACTATTAGCTTGTACTTTTTAATACCTATTTTGGTGTACCGCGTTAGGTGGTTTATTCCACACTAAAAACTATTACAAGTACAAGTTATAAGTTATGAAATGGTACTGTGGGCCTTATCGCTAAAAGCGATCTCTTACAGACATAAGAGAAAGAAAAAGAAAAGATAAAGGTTGTCTAATCTTTGGATGGACTTAAGAGGTAGGTAAGGCGATAAATATAGTCTGGCGTACATAAAAGAAACTAAACTTTTATAATGTCCCTTTAAAACTTTGATCGTCTACCTATATAAGATAAATCGATATTTTTTTGTTAACAATACCATTAAATACCCATTTACTTGAACTGCCACTCGAGAAGCAATTTATAAGATACAAGGATAACAAGAACAAACGTTATTGGTCAATTTCCCTAAAAGGGTAATTGTAACAGGAAAAAGCCAAATGACAATCGTGCACGCGACGCCCCTTAATGTATGAAGCGATTAATGTTCTCCGAATGCGCTGTGTGCACATACAATACAAAGATAATTATAATGACCAATAATGATGACAAAACCGTATTTTAGGTAGTCGATTAGTCGTTCAAGTTTCCGATTTAGTCATTCAAACCGTTTTAAAATAAATGGCAACATTCGGTGCACGAACAAACAAGCTACTTCTAAACCTTAACGCATACCATCTCAGTTTCATAGTTGGTAAACCGCTTAAATCTATCACTTTCTAATTATATTACTATCAGAAAAAAAAAGAAATGCCTATTTAAAAAAAAAATAACTTTCTTATGTAGGTATAAGCCTTTTGCACGTTTGCCAATGTATGTATGTAAAAAAAAGTTTTTTCAGTTGTATGCTGCTAAGTTGCTATGAGTACAATGCTGTTAAGAAAAATTACGAATCATGTGACTTTGACCTAGACACTTTTCTCGATAATTTTCGTCTATTTCAGCCAAGAATATACTCTTACTTTTCAGCAGAATTTTTACAAAGTTCGATTTTTATTTTTGAATAACTGAGTAAACTGTTTTCCATTTACTAGAACTTTTAGCAGTGAAAATGACTATAGATGTGAGATGGACTATAAACTTCATCAAGCCAAGAGAATCGACTAGGACATCAGGTTACTTCGCTGCTAAACACTTGACTAACCCTCTACTATGGGTGCATTAGTGCGCAGTCCATTGTGCTTACTATCGCGTATCGTTTCAGTTTCATCTTGCAACGATCGATTCTAGGCTTTCGACGCCAAGCAATGCGAGACTACATCGAGTATGAGTCGACCGAGTTCCTTTGGACCGAGCCGGCTTGATATTATATCAAAACTCTTCTATCTGTTTGTTGTAATAATGTTTTATAAGTAGTTCATACGAAAAGTAAATCACAAATCAATTTACCATTCATTAATTTATATCTAGTGTCTGGAGTTTCTCATTTCAATAAATATAATACCTAAATGCCTGAAACTTAACGAAAGATAATATATAAAGCTGATTAAGTTATACAAACGGTCCAAGCATCGTCAATCATAGACTTCTTAGAGGAAACGTATAAATAATGTATTTTGTTTTTTCTTTTTATGTAGGCTCTTTCGTGTCGCACTGCAGGGCAAAGGCCTCCCCTTTCACTCACTTCTTCCAGGATTGTTTATCCTGGGCTTCTTTATACCACGTTGGCAACTACTTGTTACTAATTTAAAAATAAATAAAAGTGATACAAACAATAGTGATTTAAATAACACCTACTCCTATTTAGAAACACGCTCATTCAGAACACATGCGATTAACTAGTCCAGTTTCATATCAGTGCCTCCAGTGAAAAGAGGCATAAGTCGAGTTATGCCCTTTTGTTTTTATTGCACCATTGTAATCTCCGTGTTCTGTTACACAACATATCAAAAGGACATAACTCTAGCTCAATCGTAACCTGGTTTTGTGAATTGCATCAAGGACATAACTCGCCGTTTTTTAAGGCATATCCACTGATATCAAGTAAATTTCACAGCTAAAAAGATACAACTGCAATAAATCCGAAAACACAAACCAACAAAAAGACATAATTTCAGTTAATTGAACTACTGACATGACAGAAAAGACACAAACCATTTTGTTCCGAAGCGATTTAAATGTAGAAAGAAATAAATGCAGATAATACCTTTAAGTGAGCATGTGTTTATGGGAACAACTCGATTTGTATCGTTTGATTCGCGTAATTTCAAATGTTCATCCTCACTTAGCGCTATCGCTATTGGTGGATTGGCACGTGTATAATGAATAAGTCGTTTCATTCTTTATTTTATAATTTCTATTTTGTTTATTTTTCTTTTTAAAGTAAATACTGTTTCGTGTGTTTGTTTTAAATAATATATATATTGCAGTCAAAACTCTAGCAAAATCAGTTAAAAGTAGTTTTAACCATATGATTTAGACAATAATACTTTTGACTAAATAACAGTCAAAAGTAGTTTTGCCCAATGGACCTGGTTAAAAGTACTTTTGACTAACTGAATCCGTCAAAAGTGGTTTTGGTTCTGTGGTCACAGTTCTAACCTAACCTAACCGATATGTGTATTTAGAATTTCGCCGCGAATTTTTCGCTTCTATAATGGAAATAAATGAATTGACTGCAACATATACAAACATTTAAAAGTCATTTCATATTTTTTGAGCTAAAATTTAATTAAAGCCAATTATTAAGACTTGTAACTGTTTAATGCAGTTTTGTTGTTGTACTCGACGCTAGTAGCCGTGGTAAGTTCAGTCAAAAGCGTAGTGTGATTTGTGTGTTTCCTTCAAAACTAGGGAAAAATGACACGCAGTCAAAAATTACTGAATTTGTGTTAAAACCGGCTAGAATTGTAAGTACCTATTTTATTTATGTAATTACTTTGACTTTGATTTTTACTAAGACATGCTCTTAATACATCAACTTTGGTAGAAATAGGTATTACCAGGCCACTCAGAAAGTTTTGTGACAAAAAGTTTATATTGGAAACTTCGATTACTATTTAAAGAAAAAATACCACTGTTCGATTTCCAAATTTCCCTCCGCATTTTTTTGAGAGCCAATTCAAAATGGATCTGCATCGAGAACAATATCGTTCAATGATTTCAAATGTGGCTTAAAACCTGATGAGTAATTTGATCGACTTTAAATTGCTTTTATGGATGAAGGACCTTCAAAAGCAACCATCTACCGCTGGTATAGCGGTCGTCTTACTTTGGCGAATGAACAAAGGAGTGGTCGTCCTACGACGGCTGTCACCGAAGAAAGTGTGTTGGCAGTAAAAAAAAAAATTCAAGAAAAGAGATGAATTACGTACGAAGAGATTCAGCATACTCTGCTGATTGGTTCAGGAAGTGTTCACAAGATTTTGCACGAGCACCTACGCGTAAGGAGGATAGTTCCCCGCTGGGTAACGCACAACCTCACCGAAGCTCAGAAGCAGGCCCATGTGGATTGGTGCCGTGATATGATACAAAAATTTGATGCAGGCTCGTCACGGCGCGTTTACGACATTGTGACAAGTGACGAATCCTGTATTTATCAATACGATCCAGAAACAAAGCGTCAGTCGAAAGTTTGACTGTTTCAAAATGAACCAACGCCTACGAAAGTGAAGCGATCGAGGAGCGCAGGAAAAGTTTTGTTCGCTAGTTTCTTCACTTTGATGGGGTACCTAGTTTCAATTCCACTTCGAGACCAAAGCAGCATCAACGCCGATTGGTATAGCACAAAATGCCTGCCAGAAGTTTTTTCTGTAATGAGCAACAATCGCCCGAACACCGGGCTCCACGGGGTCGTTGAGACCCTCCTTACAATCCTGATTTGGCTCCGCGTGACTTCTTTTTATTCCCTAAAATTAAAAATCAGCTCAAAGGGATACAGTTTTCTTCGCCGGAAGACGCGCTAGCAGCGTTTGAGAAGGCCGTGGAAGAGGTGTCTGCGGAGGATTGTATTTTTTTTTTAAATTAGTTCAGACACATGAAACTTTCTATAGAGGCTGGTGGAGAGTTCCTTGAAAAGATTTAATTAAAAAAAAAACATAGAAGTTAGTTTTTTAGTTTCTCAAAACTTTCTGAGTGTTCCACGTATTTTATATGTATCATGTATTCAGACACTTGCGGCGGCCAAAATAAAAAATCATTTGTAAGTAAGTGCTGTAAATTCATTTTTTTATGTTGATTCCTCGTTTTTTATGTTGATTATTTCAATAAATAGTATTTAATAGTCTATTTATTTTATTATAATATTAGATAAGTTTATCATGTATGTTTGTTATTGATAGCAGAAAGACATTAAGTCGTATAATCGTCTTAAAAATTGATAAAATAAGGGAATAAGTCGTAATATTCCTTTACTAACGAGCAAAATTACAAGAACAAAAGACGTTATACCATTAATGCTTCGTTAATAAGGGCACAACTCAACAAAAACTAAAAAAAAATATAGAAGGAGTGGTTGAATGGGTAAGTTATTTACGTTAAATAAAAGAACTATTTATTATCTAGAATGTGCAATAAAAAAAATATAATAATTTAATCCCGAAATACTAAAAAACATCAAAAGTATGGTTTTTTGGCTCTCCTGAAAAGTGCCGATTTTGAGTTGTGCCCTTTTTCACTGGAGACACTGATATAACAGACACAATGCAAAATCTTTTATTTAGATTTCCAGCGACCTGTCCTCGCATCAGTGAATAAAAAAAGACATTACCTACCTTCTTTAAATAAATTAATTTCACGCAAAAAAAATTAACACAAAATCTGTGAGGCCCTCAAGCCTAGAAACGCTTATAAATTCTGATAAATGATAGCAAGGTCGACGGCGGCCATTAGGTTCGGAAAAAATAAAAAATATATACAAGATATAGCTCCACTGTAACATAACAGTGACAAATTGTTGCCCCGCCATCCGTCCCGGACAAGGCTATTATTCTTGATTGCACTCCCTTTCTTTCCTACATTATAGCGTTTAATTAGCGATACTGTTTTGTTTGATATTTTCCGTTAAAAAATCCCTAGTCGGTGATTAATGAGAGTACTTTTGCTCAGATTGTTTTAACGTCATTAAATGCAGGAGGGAATATTTAATTTAAGGGTAGAACTCTGTTGTTGAGTTCGTCGGATGACTCGTATTATATTTCAAAAACAAATTATTTAATAATAATGTAAGAAAGGGTAAGTAGGGTAATCCTAAATCCGATATATTAATTTCACGCGCTTAAACGGCGAAGGAAAACATCGTAAGGAAACCTGCATGCTTGAGACATTTTCTTGACGGCAGCGGCGTGTGAAATCTGTCAACCCGCAGTAGGATAGCCTGATATACTATACCCTTATGCCTCTTGCTCTGTGATGAGACCGGTTCCCAGCAGTGGGATATGTAATAGGTTGATGATGATTCTGATGATGAAGTAGAATGGGACATCTTTTCCCAGGAGTGGGATAGCAATAACTAAAAAAAAAACAAATAAGAATAAGACTAATAAATAAGAGGACTATAAACTATAGAAACAAAATTTCTAGGAACATAAATTCAGTTTTATGTTCCATGTTCGCGGAAAACAGTATAGAGTAAACTTTGTTGTGAGTTGCACGGAAAATGCATTTCGCCGAGAGAAACTGCTTGTCTGTCTCTAAAGACCATTTCTAAGTCAATTGCAATTTCAGGGGACATAATCATGTTTAGTAAAGACCAATTTGAAAGCAAAACTGTTTTGCTTCGCTAAAGATATTGTCCGAAATTGTTCAGTCAGATTTTGAATTACTAAGCTAGATATTATGTAGATTAGGTGTTATTGTAGTTATTTTTCCAAGTTTTGACATAGAAGGTATGACATTCTAAGGGTTTAGTTTATTCTCAAAGTAACTCGTGTCAAATTACATAAAAGAAGGTAGGTACGAACAATATGTTTCAGGAATCAATAAGTAAGTACACACGGCTACAGGTCAACCTATATAAAACCAGTTTAAGCTAATCTCGCACTGTATAGGCTTTCTATACAATAAGAGGCCACCGTAAATTAGTTTTGTATAGCTTGATGTGTAGCTGTGCGTACCTACATACACCATGTAACTAGGTACAGAGTAGTAAGCAGGGAGCGATCACGTTTTGCCTACATAAGAACACATCATTTATAAGACTCTACTTAGCTTTGCGCCCATAGCTTCGCCCGCGTGATTTTTTTAACTTTTCTGTACTATTATACCTACATATAAAACTTCCTCTTGAATCACTCTATCTATAAAAAAAAACAACATTAAAATCCGTTGCGAAGTTTTAAAGCATACCTACATGGGGACAGGCCGCGGGAAGCGACTTTGTGTTATGGTATGTAGTGATAAGTAAATTTCACGAGACATTAATAGTAGACCATTTCAGTGCTTTTTCGGCAAAGCAAAAAAAAATACATGTCTAACAATAATACAACAGTTGTAGAGTGTAGTTGCACTAGTAGAATTTCGCAGTCGAATTAATTTATGGTTATAAGTTGTATACCATAACATACATACCATCATGCCTGTATTTCCCAAAGGGTTAGGCAGAGGTGTACTTATGTGAATACACCCACATTTCGCCGGTATCTTTAGGTCCCATGTAATAGGGGCCTAAACGGCAAGCCCACTAACCGGGCACAAATCCAGACTCCGAGCTGCTACTGGGAATTTCATAGAAAAACCCAATAACACTTTGCTCGACTTGGGGATCGAGCCCAGGACCTCTAGCGTAGCAGTCGCGATTGGGACCATTAGACCAACGAGGCAGTCAAGACCAACGAGGCATAAGTTTTATCTGGCTAAAAAATCTACGGAAACTCATTGCCTACCTGATAATTAATAATTACAGTCGCTTCGGCAAACAGATACGTGAGACTTGATAGCAGCATGACATAACAATTTCCGAAGGACTCAAAGAAATCCAGTCGTAAGCTCGTGGGGTACATCCCTTATTTTTTTTATCTCTATAACAATAGAAAAATCCATAGAGGACCAGTTTCAGGTGGGTGAATAGGTATGGATATGGAAGTTATACCTACTTATTAAAAGGAGAGTGCCGTTACTACTCGTATTCATAAGTATTTACTCTTCATATATATCAAGATTATTCTGAATTAATAGGCGAATGATTTTGGTGCAAATTTATGGTTAAGGCCACTATATTTGCCTTGCATCATAGTATGTTATTCTTCAAGTAAAATTGCTCAGATTATTAAGTTCCTCATGATATCGTCAAATAAAAGTTGCACCCTAATAGGCCCACCCCATAATTCAAGGGTCCTGGAAAACTGTCGCTATACACCTCAGCCTAACCATTTGAAATGCAAGCGTGACGGCGTAAGTATGTATTTCCCATTAATCTTTTTCTCAATCAATACTTAAACTAATACGAATCATCGGTCAATAGAATCCTGAATGGCTTGAGAAACTAACAGTTTTTTAACCAGTAAACGTACAGTAGACTTGTAAACGCTATCTTTTACTATGTGCTATGTTTTTATTATTTATTATGTGCTTTGAACCTATCTATTAGAAACTCTAACGCTTAACCTAAACTTATTTGTTTTGAAGCTGAATACATGATAAACACAAATTACTCGTAATTGGCACATGCAAAATAAACAAAGTTTCAATTGAAAACTATAATTTTAACCCTTAAATAATAACTGCGTTTCAAAACTTCAACCGCAGCTAATTCGTGCAAATTGTAACCAATTACACAAAGATTACACATTGAATATTTAAACTGCGTTATTGAAATTTTAATAACAAAGCGCTTTCTAAAACTTGGTCATAACTTCAAGGTGTTCTCATAATAAGTTTTGAAACTGCGTACGCATGATTTATAAACGTTTAATAAACTACGGCGCAGACATTAAAGTTTATATAAACCTTCTAATAATTTATAGCTCAAATGTCCAATGCAACAGATTTATCTTAAACCAAGAATAATAATAAATCCTATTCATACAAACAATAAGATATAAAACGTTTTTGTATGTTTTTGGAGTTGAGATGTTTTTTAAAAAGATGTAATGTTATTTAGCGTGTTCATAATATTATGCTCGTATCCTTTTATTAAAACTGGGTTTATATCGGTTATTTGGAAGCAAGAAGGAAGAAAGTCATATTTATTCGGGAAAGAAATATTTTATTACAGCAACAGAAGCCAAAGTAATATTTTTAGAATTTTTGTATTTCTGTTTGTACACGCATCACGCAAAAACGTTAAAGTAAGTAAATCTTTTTGGGACGTGAAAACTGTTGCTGAAATATTTTACGTTGAATAGTTTTTAACGTAGCAGTTCTGCAATTTCATTAGTTAGAATACGAATGAAAAATCACCTTTCATTCTCAATGAGGAGCGTCCCAGCGCCCTCGTCACGTCTCGATGGCAGGGCGAACTATCTTTTACTGGATTTTTTTTTAAATAATAAAGAAATACGGAAGAAATAAGAATCAGGAACAAAGAAACAAACGGACTGCCTGAATAGTCTGGTGGTCTCAAACGCGACTGCTACGCTAGAGGTCTTGGATTCAATTCCTGGGTCGAGCAAAGTGGTATTGGGTTTTTCTATGAAATTCTTAGTACCAGCTTGGAGTTTGAATTTGTCCCGGGTAAATGGCAATAAGCTCGCCCCCTAGCCCTCGGTCTCCTAGGACCTACACATATCGGCAAAATGTGAGTGTACATTAATACACCTCTTCCTAGCCCTTCAGGGAATACAGTCGTGATGGTAAAGAAGGTTTTATTCGGTATACCCTGCTACCTCCCCAGGCTGCACACAAAGGTAAGGTAAGATAGCCTTTCCAAAATCGCAGCTGCACAGGCAGTACTAGTGTGCTCATAATATTAGAGGTAAACGCCGTCGTCAGCTGGCGGTCAGGACAAATAAATGAGTGTAATTAACGTGGTTTCGTACACCAGTGATTATAGCCGCATCAATTTCTGGGGTAATGACTACTGTTAGTGCATTTACTATGCTAAGTAATGCCTGGTAACAGATAGGTATATTATTGAAAGTATACCTAAATATTATAATAGAAATAGAACGCACGCGTAAGGGCACGGCGCGCAAAAACAAAAGATTTTGGATTGTGTCTAGAATGAGTAAGTACCTGTTTATACATAATATGATAGAAATTAATATTTTAGGTATATGCAACATTGATTTATTAGATTTCCCTCTCTATAATGATTAAAAAAACTCATTCTTGCAATTTAACCTTTATATTAAAATAAAATAGACATTTCGATGTGTCTTTTTATTTCGATATAACATAGCGTGCATTTTAACAACCCCAATGCAACGGTTACAACTAAATCCGGACAAAACTACAGTCGTTTGCAATTTATGTGCTAAACAGTGTACATTAAAATTTATATAGCTTTCTAAACTGCCAATATGGCGGACTAAAATAAAGCTATCTCATACATTTGGTAAATAACATCAAAGAAAAAGATATTTATAGCGTCTAGTCTTTCCATTAAAGTTTTAAAAACAAAACAAAGTTTGGAACACTTAAGATTAAATCGCCAAATGTTTTTATATTGAATTTAACTTTGATTTAATTAAAAGTTTTTCTATTACAGATGGGAAGAGGCCAGTGTTGAAACTATAAGTAAACTTAAGTACGTTGTTAACAAAGTTTTTTTTTAATAAATTCTATATTAAACATTTAACATACCTATCAAAATATAAGCCTTACAACTAGTATTTCTTATGTCGGTATATCCCATAAATTAGTTGCGGAGGTCTGGTAGCGCCTGTTTCGTGAAAAATACTGATATTCAGCCACATCTCGTTAGAATGGAAACTGAACCCAACACACTTGGGAAAGTAGTCGGAATAGTGGAATGCATATGATGATGAGATAATATATTAATTATTATTTAACCGCTGGCAGTACTACGCTGCTTAGACGAGTACATAAAAAACTACGATATAAAAAATGTTATAATAGAAATTATCTGTATTTATATACTTAAAATAATGTATTTAAAACTGATATAACTCCACGTTTAAATAAAAATATTCGCTCGTAAAACCTGTTCATTTCCAGTATTTTTTACCTGTAAACCCTCCATTTATCACTCGCATTTCACTAATGAAATGACGCTACACATTTCACCACAAAAATGTTTAATATTTCCAGCACATTTTCAGTTTTCAACTCTTGTTGAAAAATGTTCGAGGCATCCCGTGATACTTAATGGTGTACAGCGTCCTCATTACACGGTGGGCTCTATAGAATATTCTAGATGCGGAGAGCGAAGCAAGTTCTTCACAACACTGCCGCTTTATTTGTATGGAAAATAAGAGAAAAACAGAAATGGAGTGAGAGCTCGAGACAAGCGGCGTCTGAATAATTGAAGTTTTCCATTTGAATGCTGATTATGGTATTGTGCAGGTGGCAGCTAGATTACGTGGTACTGAGTTCTTGAATAAAATAACTAAGTTTCCAATAATTATACCGACTTCTAAATATATAATTAAAGCTTATAGTAAAAAACCTTATAGTTTCTAAGATTTTGTGGTTAATCAGTCAAGTTTAGTGAGTGAGTTTTATCCTGCGGAATAATTGTAAACAGGCTACGTTATTCGTGAATAATGTTCCTTTCATAATTTATAAATTACAAATCATTCCCCTTTATAACTAATATTAGCATACTTAGGTATTTTTGTAAACATCTACTTATCATAATAATTATGTAAGTACCTATAAATAATGTTACGATTTCCTTTTCAATATTTTTAAATATAAGTTCTTTGTGGGATTTCCGAGCTTGTACCAGCTTAAAGTCTACAAGTAATTTAGTGGAAAGTCTTCCGTCTTAACAGAATTTCAATTAGGATACTTCGAATTTGTGTAAAAGGGAAGGCGTGTGATTGTCTCATTTACAATTCAAACTATAATGCCCGAAAAGGCGCTACCGTTTTAATTATATTAATTGAACAGGTCTTCCCTAAGTGGTTTCTGTTGTTTTAACATAAAAGGACTCTGTCAACAGCTGGTGTAGTTATTAAAATTTTCACTTTTTTTTAATATGGTTTTTATAAATGCGGGCTTGATTTGCGGTACGGTGGTGGCCCGTGGTAACGGCAGCGACTTACGAGTTGTATGTTGTAGGTTCAAACCCAGACAGGCGCTTTACTTTGTGTAAATTATTTCATCATTACTGCTTCAGTGAAGGAAAACATCGTGAGGTAACCGGCATGTCCTAGAACAAACAATTTGAAGACATGTGACATCTACTAACCCGCACTGGGCCCGCATGGTGGATTATGGCCCACTCCCTCTCACCCGAGAGAAAGCCTGTGTCCCAGCAGTGGGAACATTATAGGCTGATTATATGCTTCGTTTACGCGTAGTTTCAGTGTACGAAGTCAGTGAATTTATATTTATACTAGCTTTCCGCCCACGGCTTCGCCCGTGTTTTTTTTTCGGACTTTTTTTGCTATAAACCTCACGGAGCCCGAGACCTTTCCAACGAATGCAAAACCGTGGAAATCGGTTCGTGCGTTCTGGAGTTATAGCGTCAGGAAGGAAAACCCGACTTATTTTTATATAGTAGATAATTTAAACAATTACAATTATTTATAGCTCTACCCTGTAGGGTAAATCTCAAAAAAGTAAGTAAATTTTGGACCTATATGGCTACAAAGTTCTGAATCAGTCCAAAATTTACTAAATTATTATATTGATAGTTTTATATGCTTCTACTCTACGTCGAACGTAATAAATTGGGTTCGCGATAGTTGTTTGTCAAACAAAAACAACAGTTGTAAAGGGAGTGTTATATCAAAAGGAGCTGAGTCGTATCGGATTTTTTTATATTGTAATGTTGTATAGGTATGTATGTACTTCTATATTAATATTATGAATGTCTCTCTGTCTATGTGATTGCAACGTTTTCACACCTAAACCACTGAACTAATTTTGATGAGTTTTGACATAGATTGGAAAAGGACATAGGTAAATGACTGATACTCTAGAGGTCCGTGGTTGTATTCCCTGGTCAAGCTTAGTCCAATAGCACTGCACGACCTGGGAATTAAATCCAAGACCATCGCACTAGATTAATCTTCAGCTACGTTTTGTTTTTTTATGTAACCTGTACTGTCCCACAGCTGGGCAAAGGTCTCCCCCATACCTTTCCACGTGCTACGTTTTGTTATATCAATTAAAGTCATTCGTTCGTTGTTTTGTATACCTACAATCATTTCGGTTCATTGAACTCAATACACCGAAATAAACCATCTCTGTTCGTGTGACGGCTCCTCTGGGCACTTAGTTGTCATTCCCGGGACACTTGACCCGTCGCCCGTAATTGGGTCAACATTTTAATTAGTTCATGTCACGACTTCATTGCTTGATATGACAATTTTATTAACGGCTTGACGAGACTAATAAAGACTATGCATATTTTTTTATAAGCATGCTCTGAGCATACTAAAAAGAAAATTAAAAACCTACTCAAAATTAAAATGTAACTCTCTAGCTCTTAGTCTATTTTATTGCTTACCTAAGTTTTGTTATTTCATTGTTTTTAACCGACTTCTAAAATGCAGGTGGTGGTTCTCATTGCTTCTGTTAGATATATCATATACACCTATATTCGCGAGCATAACTTTTGCGGCCTTTGAACCGATTAAAGCTTTTTTTTATGTTATAGTCCATGAATTGAAGATCCGAGCAGTGATCGAGTGATCCGAATAACAATTTAATAATAGTACGACTCCTAACGAGCCTCTCCAACCATGCTTCTGGCCGATTCCAAGAAAGCTTGGATTTTAAAATTGATGGAGGAGAAAATAGAACGCATGACGAATTACCACTATATCGGTATATGGAAAGTGTTTCATTTTGATGAGGAAGGAACATATGAAACTCAATGTGCTATTGAATTTCATTTGCAAACAGATGAGCCATCTAATAGTAAATAGTCATCAAGGCCCGTAGTCGCTTGCAATACCAGAGGAATTACTGATGCATGGCCGAATCTTGTGAGCTCTATGGCAGCTGGAGTAATCAATAGGAACTGGCACTCACGCGCAAAAGTGAATCACACACAATATATTTTGTGTAAATATGTTTTATGAGAGACATCCATACACGATTAATCAAATTAAACAACTTATACACAATTCAGTAATTAAACTAGTTGTGCCCCGTGGTTTCCCCACTCTTAGCCTAAATAGCCTTCCTTATGACTGTTGCTATTATTTACTAAAATATTTTTTCAAAACTGGCTGGTAGTTCCAGCCATTTGCCCGTAGGTACAGTCGCCAGCAAATAAACTTATACAAATCTGTAAAATTTCTCCAAATGATTTGAAACCTTATAAAGTTGATAATCAAGTTCAAAATCAACTAAGAAAATTTTTCATTTTGTGGTAACTTAATGTGCTGGCGACTGTATAAAGAAACAAACTCCGCAGCTTTATTATATTACTAGCTTTCCGCCCACGGCTTCGCCCGCGTGGTTTATTGGCTTTTCTATACTAAAATATTTATGTATTATACATATAAACCTTCCTCTTGAATCACTCTATCTATTAAAAAAAACCGCATCAAAATCCGTTGCGTAGTTTCAAAGATTTAAGCATACAAAGGGACATAGACAGAGAAAGCGACTTTGTTTTATACTATGTAGTGATAGTGAAGTGTAGATTGTATGTCAACTCAGTCTAGATTATCATAACATACCATCACGCCTTATGATTATGACATTGAAGGAAATATTTCGATATATGAATGTTTAAAAAAGACGTAGCTAAGTACTGTGCAACCCCCAATTAAAATATAATAAGAGCACGGAAATTATAATCAACTCAGTCTGTTCTTCAATATACCCAAGGTGCGTATAACATAACTAATTCCACACCATCTAAGTAATCAAAATGTCACTCATATCTCAACAACACAAATTCATATCCCATAAATTGCACAGAACTAGGTACGATTCTCTGTTATGAGCGAGATTGAAAATAAATAATTCAGGGTTATGCCGTGTGGCCTATCAAAATGTTACGCAACACTGATTTGAAAGCCCGATGTAACGGATCATGTAACAAGTTTACTGGAACCAATTTAGATGTATTATCTTTTCATATTGGATGCTGCGGATTTATAAAAACCTTCATATTTATTATTTACCCTATCGAAAATACGTACGAAGGTATTTTTACTACCATATTAGTTTTTTCCACGTAAGGAATATATAAGCAGGTTAAAAACCCTTATCCGTCTGCGTCATATGAAAATCATTTCTTGTACATATTTAGTGAATTTACGAAAGTACAGTCAGCCAAGTCAGTTCCATCACAATTTAAACAAGGAACGCATTTAAATCGCAACACGAATTAGATCTTAGTTTTATGACGTGTAAATTATTTTTATTATCTTTGGTTTGTAAAAAGAGCAAAAATATTTTATCTTACTGTACATTTGTAGGAATCTTAGATAGCGCAATTCTTCACTGTTTGAATTACATACGTGACTCGTTTACATTTTGCCTTTTTCTACCTTATATGAAGTGTAGAAAAGGTTAAAGTCGCCTGCAATTCCAAAACAATCTTTACCAATTGTAACTCATCCACTAACGTTATTACTGCGACACAGCCCGTAATATCGTATCGTACTGATATTGAATCTTGGCCGCAACAGCTGGGCTAGTTTATAAAGGTTTTTAGTTTTGTCTCATTAATAGGAATCGGTATGAAATATAATATAACTATTTGGCAGCCGGACACAGTTCCGGGAAGCTTTTCGATAAAAGCGGCTTAAAACGGTTCGTGAACTATTTAATATTCAAAAGAGAACAGTGAAAATGTAGTTAGTATTTTTAAAGACCTAGGTACCTACTTCATTCCCGTGTTGTGACTTGACTCGTAAAATAAAATTTGATGAGTTGTGTATGCTTTTCTCTGCTGTTTCTCTTCAAAAACGTGGCGTGAGCGACAATAAGTTTATGTTCTCTCAGAAAAATATAAATGAACTGCATATAATAATAATAATGTATTTTATTATTCAAGAAATACAGTGTTACTTATGGTTATAATGACACTGAACCCCACACTAGGATACCCTGTGTTGTGGAGCCCAGTCTCTTTCGCCAAGAAATAGTACAAGTTTGCTTAAAAACTATGATTTTTTTTTATATAAACTTACTTTACTTACAAAGAAATGTAATAATATCAATCTATTTCTTATATGTGCCGTGTCCATATTGTTTCGGTACTAAGAACTTCGTGAAAATAATTTAATGCTCCTCTTTTTTCGTCGGTGGCCAAAAATAACATTGCCTAGTAATTTCGCTTAAACAAAGTATGACAGCATACTTCGAATAATAAAAGTAATTTACTAACTAGTATATACACGTCATACCAGCTTTGTATGTAAATGTACGACATGAATAATTCATCCAGAACAAAGTATTCACGCTCAGGTGAGCGTGCTACCTTCAAACTGTGCCTTTTTAGGCTACGTCAATGTTTGCGTAGCTGCTACGGTCGTAGACGTGCTACGGTACTACAAGATGTGTAGCGCTACGAAAAGGCGGCAGAGATATTTCAAAGAAAATTATTTAAAACTAGCTTTTCACCCGGCCGCGGCTTCATCCGCGTGAACTACACGTTTCTTCATTTTACGGGATAATATATCATATCTCACTCAGGAATAATATAGCTTTCTATTAGTGAAAGAATCTTCAAAATCGTTTCAGTAGATCCAGAGATTACCCCCTATAAAGTCACAAACTTACAAAATTTATAATATTAGTATACTTAGATATGTATAACATCTTAAGGGTCGGTTTGTGTTGCCAATACTTAATAGTATTTGAAAAAGCATAGCCTTTTTTTATAAATTCTAATCTAAAAATCCTCAATTAGAAACCGAATTCTTTAATTTAAATTTACCCGATCAACTGTCACATTTTATTCCACAGCACCTGATTCTCATAATCAAATTTTCCACTCCACTATCGACCCTTAAGTAAATCTTATTACGTCTCATCATCCCTATTAAGAGGCACTAAGTGAAGTACGGCTTCATATACATACTTCACGAGATAACCTCAGGCAAATTCTGTATAAGTGCTTTCATAGTGTTAAAATTGTGTCGGTATTGCATCGAGCTCAGCTAATGTAATAACGTCGTCATACTAAAAGGTGTGAGCATTAGCGAGAGAGCTTTCCCGCATATAAAAATAAAAAAAATCACGTTGACGCACTTCCATATAATTTTTCAGTATTCATTCAGTGTGAATGAATGAATGAATGAATAATCTTTATTGTACACCATAACTACTACTTAGTTATTTTATTTATTTATCTTTATTGGCCAATCAACAATTGCTTACACTAATAAAAAATACAGTTTTTAGTTATTTTCTATAACTACGGCGAGTGTAGCAATTTCTTATAGATTAGCACCGCATGCACCATGAACGTAATAGTTGCACTGCAAGTAATACAGACATAATAATGTACTTATAAATTAAATTAAATTGAAATTAAAATTTAGTTATGTCCATAGCTATATTTTTATGGACATAACTAAGGGTACAATGGCGGTCTTATCGCTATAAGCGATATCTTCCAGACAACCTTTGGATGGACAGAGAAAATATGAAATAAATAATAATAGGGGGGTAGTCCGTGGTGTACTTAAAAACTAACTGAGATAACCAAAATAAATACGATATTTATGTAAACGTAGTCAGTGTGTTATAATTATATTTTACGACGGCAATTTTTGTAGATATTATTACGTTCTTCATTCGTGTTATTGTCATAAAATTTTACAGATAAACATAATTCATACCTGAGCATAGTATCAGGTTTATATCCCTCGAAGGGTTAGAAGTGTGCTATGATTCGCTCACAACTAGATCATATTTTTAAATCCCATATAAAGAGAGCGAATCATGTACTATTACTTATTCTTATCTTTATCACGCCTGTATTCCCCGAAAGGTTAAGCAGAGGTGTACTTAATGTACACCCACAGTTCGCCGGTATGTTTAGGTCCCATGTTATAGGGGGCGAGCCTATTGCCATTCACCGGGCACAAATCCAGACTCCGAGCTACTGAGAATATCATAGAAAAACCCAATAACACTTTGCTCAACCTGGGGATCGAACCCAAGACCTTTAGCGTAGCAGTCGCGATTGGGACCACTAGACTAACGAGGCACTCAAAAGGCAAAAATAACAAAAGCATAAAAATATTTTCAAAACATTTTTTTTTATTATGTCGATTTTTGCTACTTGCCTCGAGTGTTTTGTGATGCTATCGGAGCTCAAATTGAATTTCCCATTATTTACTTTGAAATATTTACGCACATATATAGGTACCTAATAATCAGGCAAATAATAGTACACCGTAGGTGGATGACGGCAGAAATATGACACAAAGATATAAAATTTATACGTTGACCCCAATCATTGACTTTCATACGCACACTTAACGCGTGCGTACTCTCCCTCGCCTTATTTTTTTTCTTTTTAAAAGCTTACTAGCAATGTGGGTCACACATTACTAGTATTCTTGTTAACCCCTCGTGCTAAGCTAAATGCTTGTGTTACAAGTGGGTTCACGTCGGTAGTGCAATGGGTGGGGTTCGAACCGGCAACCATATGATCGCAAGTCCGACGCCCTAGCCATTAGGCTACCGACTCTTCTGGCCTTATTTATGGCTGATAAGTAAGTAAGATAAGTGTTTACCTTAATACCTAGGCTTTTTTTATGGGAGAACTGGGTAAACGAGCAGGCGAGCTACCTGATAGTAAGTACTTAGACATCGCCGCCCCATAGATGTCCATCATCTGCAAAACCAATGGAGTTGCAGATGTGTGGTTGCCTAAATAGGCAACCACACATCTGCAACCTTTTCTCCTTCCTCTCTCTTTCCCTAAATAGGGAAAGAGAGAGGAAGGAGAAAAGGAGAAGGAACGGAACTGAGGGAGGAATTGGGCCTCCGGCCCTCTCGCTCACCGAACGAAGCGCAGTAGCGAAACGCTACTACTCGGACGTCGGTTTTCTGAGAGAGTGTGGTACTTCCCCGGTCAAGCCAGCCCATTCATGCTGCAAACAGTGTGACCCTTCCACAAAAAAAATAAGCTGCTTACGATCCGCGAATAGCAGCAGTATCCAAAATTAACTCATGAAAATCAAATGTCTTGAATGTGGTATAATAGGTGTTAATTCTTAAATCTTGCCCCCATAAGTCTAGTGGTCGTTAGCGCGACTGCTATGCTAGACATCATCGGTTCGATGTCCAGGTTGAGCAGGTTTTTTTTTTTTTATATTCTCAATAGTTTTTCGGAGACGCAAACCGGCGAACTGTGAGTTTACATTAAGTACACTGAATGTGTATTACATTATGTAAATTAATAAACAAAATTCAAGGAATTTTCTGTCATGAATACTAAGTGTATCTATTAATATGATAGACTGAATATAACATTTCATAAGTATTTAAATGACTAAAAGCACTTACGGGTATTCAAAGCATATCTATAAACTATGTTTCATTAACAATATTTACGTAGACTTTTACCAAAATTAATATAAATATAATCTATAACGTAGCCCAAAGCACATTTATAGAATACGACGATACGATATGACTGGTTTTAATAATTGGGCAATATTTCTTGACGCGAAATTATGTAATTAATATTTTAAGTTAGTAATGTCTTAAAGTCTATTGCACAAGTTATGGCAAAATGGGAGTAGAGTCGTATCAAGAGTTCAATTAGAAGGCAATGAATAGGGTTCAGTGGCGATTGCCTCCACTGACAAGAACTGACCTCTTAAACGAGAGAGGGAGAGAGTTGTTCCATCTAAACACACTTTCTTTCTCCTTCCCTGGCCCTGCCTCTCCTATGTCTACTGTCCCCTGTGCCCTGGACTTGTACTTCCACTCACTACGACCCCGACAAGGTATTTTATTAGCCAAAATCAAAATACTCAACCCATTGCCGCTGCTTTAAATTTTATATCGAAATAGTTTGTCAGTTGCTATTAACTCGTCAGTAATTAAAGTGACAAGTATGTTCTCTAATCCTAATGCGTAACGGGTTCGTGAACAAAATTCAATTACGTTAAGGGTTTTACGGGTGTTTAAACAGTTTTCCATAATAGTTTTGACAGCGCCCCGCGTTTAGGAGTATTTTTTAATCAAACCTGACACGGTGTAGGTACTCGTACGTATTAAAATCGGACGGTTGCTATTGATATCAGTTGACTGATAGGCAAGGCATTCCTTTGTGCATTTGTTTTCTTTTTCATCGGAGAATGTTTGTATGGTTAATAGTTATAGAAGGCAAACGTAGTAGTTAAAGTTGTAGTAGTGCCTCGAGACATGTCCACATGCCATCATGAATGGGTCGGCATGACCAGGGTACTGTTGCGTTTCGTACGGTGAGTGTGGAGCGCTGGAGGCCCAATTCCTCCATCGGTCCTCTTCCTTCTCCTTCTTTCTCCTGAATAGGCTCGGCAACGCATCTGCAACCTCTTTGGTATTGCACATGTCATGTACGGGAACGACTGCTTACCATCAAGTAACTCGCTTGCTCGTTTGCCGAGTCGAATTTAATAATAAAAAAAAACCTACACCGAGACGCGGCCATTTGATAGTTTCGAGTACATTTTATCGCTTCTTCAATTCTTCTTCTTCTTCGTCGATACGTTCTAGGCAAAGTGGTCGCAGTCGTCACTTAGGGATTATTTGCTTGATAATTTGCCGCTATTCCTCACGTAGTGTTAACCTTTTTGGTACACGCATGAAGGGACTGTTCTGAAGCTTCTTCAATTACCGATAGTTAGTCCACACGGAAGTGAACCGTCACACAAAGTGAATATCGCGAACCGATTGTTTGAAGTGACGGTGACGTAACGGAATCATGAATAATTCAACGGCGAATAAATCACTTCATCTCTGTCACGACGCCGACGCCGCGGCGGTACGTGAACGATGCGATTTTAAATTTAACGTCACATTCAAATGTAGAACGGGGATATGGTTGTTGGAATTCGAATAAGCCGATTTATAGTGAGGAGACATGATGAATCTGGGGAGCGAATAGACGTGCACCAACTATGGAAATATAACTATTTACAGTAGGTACTTACACATTGCAGTTTACTAGCCATTGATTTGATTACATTTGTATTTCAATGTAACTATTATATACCAGAATCTTTAGTGCTGATAAGGATTTGATATTTAAATCTGTTGGAAGGTATACCTATATAAAATCAACAAGAGATTTAATTATCTGCAATAGGATAGGATAGGAGTAAGTAGTAAACAAGAGAAGTAACTAACTAACTACTGAGAATTATATAGAAGTAAGTTACATTGAAGCGGCGGTAGCCTAATGGATAGGGCGTCGGACTTGCGATCATATGGTTGCCGGTTCGAACCCCACCCATTGCACTACCGACGTGAACCCACTCGTAACACAAGCATTTAGCTTAGCACGAGGGGTTCACAAGAATACTAGTAATGTGTGACCCACATTGCTAGAAACCTTTTTTTTTAAAAAAAAAAAAAAAAAACATTAACCAAAACCTAGAAGGAAAAATACATTTTATAACAAAACACAAAAAAATATTGAAAGAAATGACAATAATTTTCGCTAAAAACCTTACAATCCTATAATTAGCGAAAGCTTATTCTAAAATATACAAAGTTCACTCATTGAGCGAGCTTCAAAAATGATATCCATTTTCTTTCTTCGCATTAACTCCTACAGGACAAAGCAAAGTCAGATCCATAGACAATAGAATTAAAACAGAACAACATTCTGCGTTCTCAATGCGGTGACTAATGAATAATGTATGTGGGATTTGCGTTTTCAGGTATAGAGGGTGTCGTTATGCTGCGACACGCCGACAGCCTTGTTCGATGAGGCCACAAAGTCCACGAAACCAGGGATAGGTAGGAAAGGAGAAGGTAGCGGTAGGAAGGGCTCTGGTATCGTGCATCGGGCCACACGTTTCTGTTAAAAACACGCACGTATACGAATTGCGTCAAAATATTTCTGAGACCTTTTTAAACGGAGTTTTAATATTTTAAATTACCGAATATTCCCATATTTATTTATATAATTAATATAATAATAGTGAGCCAACATGAAAGGATAAATAATGATTTAAATAGCGAGCTATGCTAGTCAACGCATTTCAACCCGATTTGAATAACAAAAATATTCACCTGTGATTTTGCCAGTTCTTGCCAAAAAAAAATAGGTTATAATAAGTATTTACTGCCTCATTAGTGGTCCTAAGTGCGACTGCTACTCTAGAGGTCCTGGGTTCGATCCCCAGGTCGAGCAGTGTTATTGGATTTTTGTATAAAATCAGCAGCAGCTCGAAGTCTGGATTTGTGCCCGCTTAATGTCTATAGGCTCGCCCCTTATTACATGGGACCTAAACATACCGACGAAATATGGGTGTACATTAGTACACCTCAACCTAACCCTTCGGAGAATACAAGCGTGATAGTATGTTATGTTATTTTATGCAATGAGTATTTAAAAGAACATACAATCAAGGTCTACTTCTTTTACGCTAAATTCATGGCCCTACCCGAGTCTAAGACGTGAGAGCAACATCTCTTGGTTCGTTACTAAGCGTGTGTAAATGTAATAATAAATTACTGCGCACACCGCAGGTTTCGGGAACATACCGGTAATCCATTTACACAGTGTATAATCGTGTTCCAATGTTCCAAATCGCTCTAAATGAGAGTTATTATTATTTAGATTTTCGAGTTTTCGAACATTATTTATTCGATCGGTTCTTTTACTATATTAAAAAGAGACTTAATATCGATAGTTTTAGATCCAGACCTACTTGTTACAATTAGTATAGTACATAGGGCTCATGTAATTTGCATTTTAAATTTTAACGTAATTTTGGAATTATTTTCTAGTAAAAGATCTGGTAGCATGGATTCCTGTCCAGGATGCTCCAGCCAATAGTTTATAAGTCATGAAGACCATACTATTAGGCGGATGTACACACACAACTCATCGGTAAGTATATGTTAGGTCTCACGTAACAGGCGGCGCGCCTGTTGGCATTAACCGGGCACAAATTCAGACTCCGAGCTGCTACTGAGAATTATATAGAAAACCCCAATATTGCTCGATCTGGGAATCGAATTTATAATCTTTGAAAGCGGCGGTAGCCTAATGGCTAGGGCGTCGGACTTGCGATCATGTGGTTGCCGGTTCGATACCTACCCATTGCACTACTGAACCCACTCGTACCACAAGCATTTAGCTTAGGGCCACGAGGGGCTAACAAGATTACTAGTAATGTGTGACCCACATTGCTAGTAAGATTTGTTAAAAAAAAGAAAGAAAAATCTCTAATGTAGCGCCTACTAATACTACATAAATAAGGATTTTCATAACTTAATTACGTACAGAATACTTATAAATTCCTGAAACGAACCCAAAAATATTACAATACAAATAGTTCTATAAAACGTGAATACCGATGCATTCGATACTTCGTGCATATTTTATTCCATCAGATTTAGGTATACAGTTGCCTCACTGTGTCGAAATATAATTCAATTCGAAGCATAAAGCAAAATATTTGAGAGAACCAAATCGACAGACGATATTGAAATAATACTGAATAAATTTTATTCGAAAATATTTTTCAAGACCTTGTTACTCGGGAACATGAAATGTTGTATTGTATCTATGTGATGTAAATGGTAAGTAATCAAAAACCCTATTAGGCATTGCAGCTGTGATAGAATTGATATTTAAATAGGTAGGTATTTATAAAGTTTTTAATAACGCAATATTTGCTTTTTATTAGTCTTCATTAGTCTAGTGGTGCTAAGTGTGACTACCACGCTAGGGTCCTGGATTCAATTCACAGGTCGAGTAAAGTTTTATGGTAAACTGTGTGTGTCCTTACATTAGTACACCTCTGCCTAACTAACCCTTTGCGTAAAACAGTACTTATGTTAAAATATTTACTTATAAAGTTTTTAATAACGCAATATTTGCTATTTTCTTAATGCAATCATGTTAAATATTTTGCATTTCAGCATAAGAATCGTCCGTGTTTCCAACTTACATAATTGTACTTATTATAATTTCAAAATATAAACCTTTTCACTCACGATGATAAAATGGCCGTACTTCAGAAATCCCTGGGCGAAAACATGAATATAGCTATCTAATGATATTCAAAATATGTGTGTCCCTAAATAGAAAATCCTTTGCCGCCCCGGAGGTCGGTCATTGAGGGAACTCGGAAAAGTTTCCATAACCCGCCGTCTGAATTTCGAACACCTGTAAAGGTATGTAGAGTTATGATTAAGTCGTAAAATTTTTCGTTCCGGAACAGTAAAATGCTTGTCCTTTTTGTCCGTTTCGGTATGCATTGAATATTTGTTTGGATATTTACTGTATGTAAACTCTTAGTGTCAAAAAATATTTTTAAACTATTTAGACATCGGCAAACGAGCAGACATGTTGAATTGTGGTCATCGCCACTGTATTTAATTGGTAGACATAAGATACAATTACGCCGTGTTCCCCGAAGGCGAAGGCAGAGATGTACTGCTGTATACCCACAGCTCACCGGTATGTTTAGGTTCCATATAAGGCCCATTGCCATTAACCGGACTTTAATACAATCTCCGAGGTGCTACTAAGAATTTCACAGAAAAACCCAATAACATGTTGTTCGACCTGAAAATCTAATTCAGAGCCTCTAGCGTAGCAGTCGCGACCACTAGAATAATGAAGCAGTTACAATTCACAGTTAAAATCAATATTCATTTTATTTCTATACTTTATACTATACCTTATGAAATCCAGATTTCTATTCCAGCGTATCTAATAGGGATTAGTTAGATATTATTAGAACAAATTGGATACAAATTTCAGTTGAAGATCAGCCGCAACTCTTCAAGAGATTAAATTATTCAATTAAGATTGTACATTAATCTCTAAGGGACTGCCCAAGAGACTTCAGTCTGAGGTTAAAATAATAACGAACGGAATTTAAAATAGCGTTCTAATTTTTAATTTTATTGACATTTGCATTTTTTAGGGATCCGTACCTCAAAAAGAATCAATAACCGTTTTTTTTTATATTTAATTAAGAATAAAGAAGAATATTGCGTCAGGTGTAGGTTCCAATATTTTTTTTTAATATTAAGGACTTCAGACGCACAAAATTAATCTCATATTATGATCAAGTCGAAGGCAAAGAGCCAATCATAAACAAGAAAGCTTATGTAGCTACTAGGTACTTGCTTTTGTCAGCAGTGTCGCTATAAAATGTCAAGTTATACTGGTACTTTGTAATCCGGGAATGTATATCATGTTCTGTTGGCAGGAACACTAAAAAGAGACTTCAAAAGGTAAATTATGTGACGCGAATAGCCTGGTAAAAGAATTGCTCTAATTAAATCAAGCTATAACCTCGACCGCGTACTTAACGTTTACGATTACATAGGGTTTGGAGTACCTGCGAACTTTTTAATAGGAACGGTGAGGGAGAGAGTAAAATTTAGTACCTAATTATTTTTTTATGTGGAAGAGATATTTTTTTTGGGCTAAGCCGACATATTAGCCATCGTAGTACCTAAGTAGTTATCGCCGCTCATGGTCACCTGCAACACTATGGAGTTGCAAATGCGTTGCCGAGCCTATTAACTGTAGCAGTATTCCGACTACCCACAGAAGATCGACGTGAAGTACGCATACCTACTGTTTACTGTGTAAGTAACTGCGATTCGTTGAGTTCGAGTGTGACATCAGGGGTCTAAACAATGTAACATCATCATTATCGATAACGAAGTTAGATATCCGAAATGTATGGATTTGACATATTTTTAATCACGTGACATATCGAAAGTTTATGCCAATTCCATACATTTCACGTACACTTCGTTATCGATATGGAAAAGTACCCCTGGCCGTTTGCTCTTGTGTCACATTAGTAAAAGAAAACGTCATTAGGGCATTAATCAACCGAGCGGAGAATTTCCTTAAAGAAAACAGAACGATTGGGTAGTTTGATCCTTTTACACACGGCTACACATCAAGCTGTCCAAATCCAGTAAAGGCTGGCCTCGCATTGTGCGGAAAGCACATACAATGCGAGGTCAGTTGATACTGGATTTGTGGCTGTGCTAACGTACGTGGCATTTCAATAAGGAACCGTTCAACACGCCTTGTCTTCAAGCGTACAACGATCTTGACGGAACATGAAATTAATTAAAAGTGGTTATCGGTATAGCCATACCCGCTTAATTGGTAATTCCTGGAATTCTTACAGTAATAATTACTGCCATCTGTTAGACTACCTGAAAAAAAAAAAAATATCGTTAACACATTTTTTGATAAACCAGGTTAACGAACTTTTTTTTTTAAAAAACTTTGGTACTAGCAATGTGGGTCACACATTACTAATAATCTTGTTAATCCCTCGTACTAAGCTAAATGCTTGTATCACGAGTGGGTTCACGTTGGTAGTGCAATGGGTGGGTTTCGAACCGGCAACCACATGATCGCGAGTCCGACAACCTAGCCATTAGGCTACCGCCGCTTCAAATGTGTTTAGTATTTAACGTTTATATTGTAAAAAATATTAATATGGATTTAGCTAGAGTATGAACTTTTTAATGAATACATTGATGCTAATACCAATGCTAAGATTGACGCTTATAACTCCGACGTCAACAAGACCAACGCTAATAATACCGGCACCCATAACACCAACACCAATAAGAATGATGCCCATAACACCGACGCCCATAACACTGACGCCCAAATCAACGACGCCTATAAGTACGACGTCCATAAAATCGACGCTTATAACACTGACGCCCATAACACTGACGCCCATAACACTGACGCTCATTACGCCGACGCCGATAACACCGACTACCATAACACCTAGGTCCATAACACCGACGCCCATAACGCCGAACCCTATATGAATGACCCCTATTATGACACCGACGCCCATACAACGCCTCCTATAAGACCATCGCCGATTATGACACCGACGCCCATAAGACGTATGCTTATAAGATTAACGCCTATAACATAAACGTCTGCAACACCGACGCCAATAATATAGACCATAATAAGACCGACGTTTATAAGAATGACGCTCATAACACCAACGCCGATAGCATCAGGGCCCATAACACTGACTCCTATATAAGACCGACACCTATTATGACATCGTAGCCCAACACCGACGCCAATAAGATAGACACTAATAAGACCGACGCCAATAAGAATGACGCTCATAACACTAACGCCGATAGCTTCGGGGCCCATAACACTGACGCCTATAAGAGACCGACACCTATTATGACACGACGTCATAACAACGTATATGACAGAATTCTGAAACAATTTGTGACATAATCACTTAACCACAGAATATAGGATCTTAGTTAAACTGCAGGAAATATTATAATAGGGTCGACTCTATTCTTTATTTATATCATAAATAACTAGTCCAAAAATATTATATGTTAATACTCAAAACCCTTTTCTAGATTGTATCGTCCAATAATGTGTTATTATACACGACATCAGTATATCAGGGCCCACACATGATCCGTCTTTCAAAGTAACGCGGACCCTCACGACTACCTGCCACAAAATGAGGTCGACTCACTTCATTATCGATTTTTCTTGACTATTGGTTCGAAACCGCCCTAGAGAATTTTTACAGTCCAATTCGTTTCACGTTCTCGAATAATGTACGGGTTTTCCATATTGATATGGCACGAAGAAATAGCTGGTAGAAGATTTTGTAATGGTAAAATGGTTAGTAAACACAGTGAGATTTTTAGCTACTTTCCCGCAATTCCTTGAGTATACCTATTGAGGGTGCATCAAAGGATCCTCTCCGTAAACAATATTTTAATGATACGTCTGTTGCAATATTATTATCAACCTATATTCGTCTACTGCGGTCCGCAGGCTTATCAAAGGGAACGCTATAGAATCCGTATTTCTGGTATTTATGAAATAATATGGCGACTGTTAATTACGATATACCTATATAATCATGTAATCTAACAAAAAACCTAGTGAGACAGAAATTAATTAGTTAAATATATCATACGCTTGTTATGAAAATGGTTGTTTTACGAGTAAAACAACCATTTTCATAATAAGCGTATGTTCATAATAAGTCAATTGGTTATAGTATCGTAGCATTTTGTAGATATTTCAGCTCCCAATAAGGAAACAACTCATGTGATTTTGTTCCACAGGTTGGTCGTTAGTAGTCATAAAATCGAAGAAAAAATGGGTTGCACAAAATGCGGCGTAACGAACCGTACGTTCGAACGGGTTCCTTATACAACCCATGGGGGCTGAAATAGCTTCTTGATAAATCAAAATATAAAATTGCTAAGGAATTGGTTCTAAGTGTGGCCTGGGGGTGTTAGCATCTTTCAATATATTCATTGTAGAACCCATAGAATTTCTTTGCAAACTTGTAATATCTATCTCAAGGTAAAGTTATATTACAAAGTCCAGGAATGGTCTAATGATATGACCATTGGACTGACAAGTAGTAGGTGTTGTAATCTCTCGCACCTCTAACTTTACGTAATAATGTACGTATTTAATTAACTATGACTCGCTTTTAAATGGCGAAGAAAAACATCTTGAGGAAAGCTGCATGCCTTAGAAACTATTGCGTCGGCATGTGAAGTCTACCAACGCGCAGTTAGCTAGCTTGGTAGACTGTAGCCTAAATCCTCTCATTTTAAGGAAGAGACATATGCCCAGCAGTGGAAAAAGACAATATACAGTAAACAGGAGACGGGATGTATGTATATGAATATTGAACAAACGATCGATAACCTACAAATAAATCACAAAATAAATACGCTTCAATTACTTATTTACAATATACTTATCTTTTTTATTTAACATTAGTGTAAAGTAGGAACGGTGACCAGCACATCAAGTAACCACAAAATGTCAAATTTTCTGTTTGATTTTAAACATTTGATTTTAAACTTAATCATCAACTCTTTAAGGTTTAAAATCATTTGGAGAATTTTGACAGTTTTGAATAACCTGATGCTCTGGCGACTGTACAAAAGTTGTAAGACAATACATACATACCATCACGCCTGAATTCCCCGAAGGGTTAGGCAGAGGTGTACTTAATGTACACCCACAGTTCGCCGGTATGTTTAGGTCCCATGACATAGAGGGCGAGCCTATTGCCATTCACCGGGCACAAATCCGGACTCCGAGCTGCTATTGAGAATTTCATAGAAAAACCCAATAACACTTTGCTCGACCTGGGGATCGAACCCAGGACCTCTAGCGTCGCAGTCGCGCTTAGGACCACTAGACTAATGAGGCAGTTGTAAGACAATAATAATATGATAAAGACGGCATAGGCCAAAATATACAATACTTGTCCTATAGTTAATAAACTCCAAGCTCAAGTAAAATCCCTTTCCTGACATGCTACCCAAATATCGGATGATAACACATTATTACATTATAATGTTGACCGCGACTCTGCTGACCTTACTTCACCACCGACCATCCTTAAAGCTGATCCCAAAATATTTACCAACCAACCCCTTTTAGATATAAAGTGTCGATAGTGTACCCTTTTCGATACAGGTGAGGCTTTAATAGGATACTTCTATTTACGTAGATAAGTGGTCTTAGTAGCTTAGTAAATGTTTATTGCCTGCCTTGTTGGAATTTGGTACAAAATGACAAAAACAAGTAAACCATATTATTATATTATATTGTTGATATTGTCATCCGAAGTATTTATTATGTCCTAATTTTGTATTGAAATATTTAATATCAAAATTACATTTTTTTAAAAATTCTCTTCTGCATTCCGTATCTAATCCATGTCTACTGATTTATTATCAAAATATTTTAACGGACCTTAGGTATTTCTGTTAATTTATGAAAATATATTTGTGGAAATAGCTGTATTTTTTTTAACAATTGTATAAAATAAAAATAAATATTTAATAATAGATCTTTTGTTTATGGTCACAATACAAATATTAAGAATTTGGTTAAACAGTCGAAAAGCATTAATATTATGCCTATAATTCATTTCACTTACCTCATTGACGTGCACGTTAGATGCTTTACGCACCAATTCATAAAATCCCATGGGCACAACACATTAAAAAATAAAAAAACCCCGACAGTTGCATTATATCTCGACCGATTTTCATCAAACATAGCTAAGAACACTCCCGACTTATTCAGCTTTTAAACAAAAAAATCTAAATCCAAATCGGTTCATCCGTTCGGGAGCTACGATGCCACGGACACACACACACACACAGAGACACGTCAAACTTATAACAACTCGTCGTCGGAGGTTAAAAACTCCAATCAAAACTATACAATACAATTAATTCTACCCAACACACGACTGCCGCGAATCACTGCAATCACACACTTAAAACACAATAACATTATTTTTTCCCGACTGAGGGTAGCAAATAAATAACTATAAATCTCGGATGCGCAATGTCTTTATAGAAAATCTGCGAGCGAGAAAAACGATGACACGCAAAAGGATGGCGGAAGCGAGACAATGTATTCATATTTTGCCGGGCAAATTCAAATCTTATTAACTTGAAAGGTTTCTTTTTTTAAATTAGGTGTTCTATTTCATGAACGTCGTTAAATAATTGAAAATGGAACTTAATGTCACCGTCACAAGTTTTACGATGGTTTTAAAATACAACCTACGGGTTTTAGAAGTTAAAAACTTAATAATATTTTTAAAATATTTATTTGTGGAAGTACCTAAATAACGAAGATATATTTTTTTTATTTCTTTCATAAATCTTTAGGTTTCAGGTGTGACTTAAAAAGCATTCGTAGAATAGAAATATATTTCTTCATTTTGATATCTCACGTGTAAAAACCTTTGTCTAGTAAAGCGACACTGAATATAATAAGGATTTATTATAATAACTTACGTGTATAAATCTGTAATAAAAATAAGTAGAATTTTATCCAGCTTTATTTATTTCTGAGCTGAATGTAGACCCTTATTTTGTATCAGAGGTATACCTTACCCTTTTCTCGCGATTTTATTAAAGATATTTATTTCGAAGCAACTTTTTTTAAATTGATTGGATATCGTGCAGCTGCAGGTAAAAAGAGCTATACAGATTAATGTGAACTTATTATAGTTTTTTTTATATTAAAAAAAATCGAGACTGAAACCATTCAATACTTAACAGCGAAAACAATGCATGTCGAATAGTAGGGTGAATTCCAAATCGAAATCAAAATCAAAATGAGAAATTAAATATTCTTATCATAATTACTCCAAAAAGCAATGTCTTTAGAATTATTCATCAAAAACATTAACGGGTCCACACTTAATAATTTTCTCAGATAATAAGCGACCATCTACGTTCCTAAGTAGATAGGACTGGAAGTTAAGTAAAAAAAATTTCTTCCTCATAGCCTGTTTCCAACAATGTCGGGTTTCAGTTTAACCAGATCAAGTTTAACCAGTTTAACCAGTTTAACCAATCTGAATCAGCATTTAACAGAAAAAAAAACACTCAGACCACGGACCAGGGGCCGTATTACCACGTATTAATGCAATCATTTTTACGTTGTGAAAGAGGGACGCCACTATTTAACCTGTAGAGTGGCATCCCTCTCTTACAACCTAAAAATGATGGCATTAATACGTGGTAATACGGCCCCTGAATGGTACAGTTTGTTCGAAATAACTCTGCTTGTTTGAAGTAAGCCGTTCCGAACTACCGCACTGGTATAGTCGCTTAATTAAGTGTTTTATACATAAATATCGAATCTATGTTATGTTTTGGTAGGGCCACGCTGTTTGCAGCATGATTCGGCCGGCTTGACCGGGGAAGTACCACACTGTAGCAGAAGACCGACGTCCGAGTAGTAGCGTTTCGCTACTGCGCTTCGTTCGGTGAGCGAGAGGGCTGGAGGCCCAATTCCTCCCTCAATCCCCTTCCTTCTCCTTTTCTCCTTCCCCTAAAGAGGCTCGGCACTGAATCTGCAAGTCCTTTGGTTTGGCAGATATCCATGGGCGCCTGCTCGTTTGCCGAGTTATCCCATATAAAAAAACTAATAAAGAAAGTAATCAGAACTGTGAAGATATATGACCACGGCTAAACCCCCTAAAGCTTAGTTATTTTAAACAAACTGTAAAAAAACATTAGGGAGGTAAGTGTTAAACAAATATCAAAGCCAGCTCGCGACATAAATTCCGGATTTCCCATCAAAACTACACCATGCCTGCTTTATTTCGATGGAACTCCACCAATACCGGTAAAATCGCAAACGATGTCAGGCATTCGTGAAATTATCCAGAAACCGTCATGAATAATAAGCAGGTGTAAATAGGATTCCGCACTCAATACAATTTTCGGCGCTTGTTAAATTTATCATAGGATGTAGGTAATAATACCTTAGAAATAGATGTAAAATACCTTCACTCTTTATTACTCGAAGAGTTAGGCAGAGATTTACTGCTGTATAACGCCGCCACCGATTTGTTTTATGTCCAGAGTATAGTTACATTTAATACTGTGGTATAGTCGCCTTCTATAGGCAAAATTATAGTAATTAACTAAGCGCAAATCTAAATTAAAGTGGGTTAAATTCCCAGGTCAAGCAGTGATAAGTATTGAGTTTTTCTATTATATTCTCAGTAGCAGTACCTACTTTGTCTGATCGGTTATTCAAGTTTAAGACCTTAGCTCCCACTAAATTAATGAGGCAGTACCTACATTATAAATATATATTAACAAAAATACGTCATAAACTCATACGACATTAGTGTTAATTGGTACGTAATTATTAATAAATTATTTACGGATAAAAGTTTCTGGGTTTTAAAATGCACCGAAATTGTTTTTTATTTATTTGATGTTGTAGAAAAAATCTATCACGCTTCATGGAAACTAAGTACATTACAACCAAAACATATAAACAACTTTTACAATCTTCCATATGACATCAAGCTAGCTGTTATTTTTGCTTTTGATTTACGATGGAGTTACCATACATTCTTGTAAAAAAAATCCTTACCTACATAAAAATCCTAAACACAAAAGTATAAAAATAATTGGACGGTAAAAAATACGCGGACATGCACAAAATATTTTATTTATATACAATTTTCATGAAATGAATGAATTCTGGACAAAGCTAACATAAAATCTAACAGCGTTTCACAAAAACACTTCATCAGATTTAATTCCCTCGCGGTTCTCATGCAAATATTAATATTCAACCATTCTGCGTTCGGACTTCGGCCACTCAAACAATGGTTGAATTTACTTTTTCCATTAACGCTAACGTGTGGGGACAACCTACTATTAGTTTTTATTTAAACTTTTTATGTAGTTCAGTTCAGTGCAGTTCGGCGGTATGTTCATAATAGTAGGTAGTCTATAGTGGTCCCATGTACCTAATAGAGGTTAGCCTATTTCCATTCACCGGGCACATATTCAAACTCCGACCTGCTACTGAGATTTTATAGAAAATCCCAATAGCACTTTGCTCGACCTTGGAATCAAACCCAAGAACTTCAGAGTCGCGATTATAACTAAACTTATATGAGGCAGATGTTCTTAGAGTAATTCTTAAACAAAGTCAAGTAAAAAATTAAACGCGTTAGTTGGCAAGCCACCTGATGGTAAGTAGTCATTGCCGCTTATGGACACGTACCTACAACACCAAGGAGTTGCTGATGCGCTGCTGAGCTTTAAGAGCACCTATGGACTGCAGACTGGCTAAGCCGCAATAACTGAAGTTGAACTGGCTCTCCGACATAAGGTTGATCGCTAGCCGATTAAAGCCAAAAAGGTGGCACCGACCAAAGACTATTTAACAATCAATCAAACTTGTATAATCTGTACTTATATAATAAAAAAGACATATATTTGTTTGTAATAGATAAACTCTGAAACTATTTTATTAATTAATTTCACTCATAGACTCTCATCTCACTCAATAATTCACTAATAGAAAGCTAATAACCGGGATTCCATGCAGGCGAAGCCACGTTCAACTCTCTAGGAAAATAAATTGAAAAATAGTTCAGTAGAGAAATAATAAAACAAAATAAAAAAAGCATTTCCCGGCACATGAGCCAAGGGTAGAATGTCCGATGGGCAATAAAATTGAGCGACCCTAAGGGTCTCCCATGATACTAGATAAAGGTAGAATGGGGTACCTTCAGCCCCTTTCCAGGGCTATTATTTGTACAGAAAACTGGGAGACAAGGCAATTTATTGTATTGAATATATTGCTTATTGCCTCGGGCGAAGACATATATTAAAGCGTATTGTAAATAACAACTTACCAGTCTTGTTTGACGTGAAACAAACGTATCCTTCCAGAATACTTACTGAAATTAAGTGCTCTTTTTCTCAAATACATTTGGAAATATAGGTACTATTGTTAGCTATGGACAAGGAAGGTAAAGTTTCGAATTGCGAAAAAAATTAAAAGAGGTGCGGTAGGCGGTATATAACCTTTTTACATGGCAGCGATGGAAAATTGAGATATTTTGCCATTATGTTTTTTTTTTAATTGACGAGTTTTGTTTTTCTATGCTTAAGAAATTGTGAATTAATTAATATTGGTTACCTGTAATACTTTATTCGTTAAATGTAATTTATTTGTATACTTCTGATTCTCAATAACAAAAACAAGGATAAACCAAATCAATTAGTATGTTGCAAAAATTAGGTTTCAGTATTATATTAATACAACCTCATATTATTTCCCAAGACTTCGGAAAGTGCAGCCTTTTCTCTTTTGTGCTTAAATTCCAATTTGGTGCTGTCATCCCTTGTCAAAAAATGATGTCTACGTCATCATATGATTTAGTGAACCCTAAAAACTGAAATTATTTTATTTTTCTTTGACAAGGGTTTCTTATTCTTGTGTGTTTTATTATTTTTGTTTGTTGCGTAACACAGCCACATAGCATTGTTGCACAATTTTGGTAACAAAAGAGCCTTTTGTATAATGAAGGCTACCTTCTTTATGGTTAAGGTAGATAGACCTTTCAGGAACTCTATAAATATGTCTTGGATGAACATGTTTTGACATTTTACGATGTTTTCTTTCTCAGTTAAAAAAAAATAATCAATTATCTGAAAATCAATTAAAAAAATCTTATGGTGCAAGAGTAAATATGAAATCAGACATCAGGCCAATGCTTTAACTATGCTAAGTTTTCACCTTTATTGATTGGTAGGCAAAGAGAGTAATTGGTAGGTGAACGTTAATATTCAATGTACCTATAATGCAAACTCCTAGTAAAGTCTTATGTTGAAGAATTATTCTCGCAAAATGATAAATAAGTAATAATAGACGTCTAATCACATTCAAGCAAGGAAATTCTCGTATAAAAATTATTCTTTTACTCGTTTTTGTCTCCTAGACATTTGTTTAGGTATACATACTAATTAATTCAAAATAGTCACCAACACCAACCTTTCATTTAAATAAAAGCTTATTGCTTTAATTATCGTATACGTGCTTTTGAACTTACGAGTACATACAATAAAACATAGGTGCCTATTCCTAAGGAAAGTTTATATAAAGCCAAACACTCAAAACAGTAATCAATCATTCTCACAAAAAAAGTTTCATCATAATATTATTCACAAATATAAAGTAATAAATTAATTGAAATACATTCTCATAAACTATGCCACGTCATGTCACTATGACTGGACGTGTTCGTACCAAAAACAAATAACTCTAGAGCACTCAAAAGCCCGAAGCGAAGGACCAACATAGCTCTTACTCATAAAATGATTAATTATCTGCAACTCATTATTAAAATACCTTTGCAGATGTAATCATATTCTGTATGATTAATGATGCAGTAAGCTTACCTTTCTAGACGGATCTTATAATTTTAGCAAGGTGAACCTCAACTTGAATTTTGACCGTTTGTAAGGATTTAGTACTTTAGGACTAAAAGACCAATTCTGATAATAAGAAAAAAAAAACAAATATTATTTGAATAGTCTTTTTGGTCTATTTTATATGAATAAAATATTGTCTTTGAAATGTATTTGACGTACTTATAATATAATGAAGACGTTTATTCTCAAAGGCGGATTAAGGACAGATTAGATCTACTAAAAAAATGCTCCATTTGGCTTTCTTAAACTCCTTTGTTTATAACGTTGAACCAAAAAAAGATAATTATACCTACGTATTTATGTTCTGAATACAAATATTATATTTATAACGGCATACTACTACAATGGAGCTTAAAAAGTAAAGAAAAGAGTGAATTTCAAGTTCAAAAAAATTATAAAAAAACCTCTTTTCTTTAATTATTTCGCATTTCTATGACATCTGTCGTGATCAAAAGAAAAAATAATATTCAAATGTCAGACAACCGTTTGAAAAACGAACGCCTGAGACCATTTTTTTTCTGTGAATCAAAAAGTAATTTACGCTTTTCCAGCCTCTATCTATTATTACCGCTTCTATAATAAATTCTCCACAGAAGTTGATTTGAATTTTTCTATTTGGGTCGCAGGCGTTCATTTTGTCATTTGTCCCGTGAATTTTAATGGGAGGGAGGAATTAGTTAGGAGCCATTTCTGTCCCTCACTAATTGAACTACTATTTTATTGATCTGACGATCCGAAGTCTGCCTCAAAAAAGCTGTACATAATTTATGTACATAGGTACGAGCAATGAATAAAAATATGTAGATATAATTAGAAAAGTTATATCTGCTCTATACTGTACTAGCTCTTTACTGAATAGTATACTGCTACTAATATTAATCTGTATAATCTATACATATAAATAAATTTGTTTTTGTTAGTGAGGTCGTCCTAATGAGGTCGTTATGGGAAATAATTTGAACATTTTCGAATTGGAGAAAGCAAGAGGTCTTATTTTCATGGAATTACCTATGTAATGTCTATGATTGTGAATATATGAATATGTATCTGTATGTATGGAAAAATCTAAAAAAACATTTATCCATCCTAGGAATCAAACCTAGGACCTCACGCCAAGCAGCAGCGCTTGCCGCAACTAGACCAAAAGACAGATACATACAAACAGAACCAACTAACGTTGCACTTATGGCATGCACTTTGCAAGAAGGTAACAAATGCTGGCAGCTCCCTAAGGGTAAATGCCACAACCTTTTCAAATGTCGCTTAATACTTAGGTACAGTCAGCAATGAAGGTTGCTGAACACGATGAAATCTTCAAAACGCTTAAACATATTTATCATCCAAAACTTACTGACCCGAGATGTTGTAAGTAGTACGTGTCTCTACATACTGGACCATCATTTTTTTCCCTAATTGAATCTATTGAAAAGTATTGATGCTGTGTTGTTTTCAAAACTTGGCAGTGCTGACCGTACCAAACAACCGAATCCAATGATTTACGAGCAAACTTCAGTGCACATCTTGGTTTATAACCAATGTAAAATTTTATGTATAAGTGACTTGCACTGACATCATTCCCCAGGTAACTCCAACACCAACTTTCCTTTCACATTAGTTTTAGTGACACGATTAGACTAAGGACGCTTACACAGATGATCTTAATATAAAAAAAACCGTAGGATAAAGATTAATATAACAAATTAATTAAACCTATGGATACTGCAATAGAGCGTTGGTTGGCACATAAAAAATGATAAAAAAACTAAATACGCAGGTCGTCTTACTCGCGAAGAAATTTTTCATTGATTTATGTTAAATTTTCAATAATGAACCTACCTACATGAAATTGAATAATATATTGTACTAGGTATAACTGTTATCGGTGTTTTCGAAAGAATTTTCTAGTGTTGTTTATATTAAAAATAACACTAACTGTAATTAACTTTTAAATTAAACAAGACTAACAGCTAAACTATATTAATAAATAAAAGAAAAATTAAAAGAGGGCATCAAAAAACTCCTCCGCATCCTCCGCATGTTGAAGTCGTTTCACTTACGAAGACATTTATATCATTGGTTTTATGTTCAAAATTCAATAACGAACCTTCATGAGATTGAAAATGCCGTATGAATTGAAATATAAGAAGCATTGTGAGTATTTTAACACTAAGCTCAACGGTTATCCAAGACCTCTAGCGAAAAATTACTTTCTTTATGAACGTACCTTTACAATCAACATTACCCTATCGGCAAACCCAAACGTCATTTGAACTTCTAAAATGAGTCTTTTAGACCCCCGTTTGCAGTTCCCCGCTTGAATCTGTGCAAACATATTGAAGCTCGCTAGAAACTTTGGATTTATTGGATCCCCTTTGGCAGGATTTGATTAGTAACCGGTACAACAGATGCAGCTCTCAGAGAACATCATTATACGGTTGTGTCATTTTGCCCATGAAATAATGCTTCTGTAGATTACTCGTACAATTTTACCCTTACTGAGAGTGCTTTTTTTTTAAAGCGACTAATAAAATTCGTTAGCTTTGAGCATGTGACATCTTTTTTAATGATAATAAAATAATTTAAAAAACAATTTTCTGGGTATTGCGCTCTATGTGCCTAATTCATTTTTTTTATATTTCCCGCACTGGGAATCAAGCCCTGTGCCGTGGCTATGGGGAACCTACTTCACAGGGCAATTATTTTTTTAGACTTAAAAAAAATATCTGTGGACAAACACAAATATTTGCATCGGGTGATAATCTAACCAACGAAACGAACCGACATATCTACCTACGACTACCTTAATCGCCACGACAAACGTGCAGTCAATTTTTTTTTTATAGCTTTCTAGCAATCTTTTTAACCTCTCGTAATAATCTAAATTCATGTATAACATACGATAGATGAATGGATCCTACATCAACTGTAATTCTATAATTAATTTATGTGCATGAAACAACCTGATACAATTCGAAAAACAAAACACCTGCGGAAACAAATTAGATTGAAGTCGGAAAAATACCAATCTACCTCCTACTCGTCAGTTGCAAAACTGTATGCATCAGAGTCGGTGAAAGAATTTAATAAGCGCAGTCATAAACACAGTCGAACTTGCACCGCAACTGAACACAAACAACTAGTACAACTTACAAGTAAAAAACTTTAAAATTAGTTCACTACGCTTAAGGGAAATGCCGTTAACTGAATTCAAACTTTCTCCTTGCTTTTTATTAAATATTTTTTTTTATATTTAATGATTTGAAGGAAGTGGGAAATGACCAACTGTGATCAACGGTGTTGAAAGAGTGACTGCTGAGTAAAGTTATTAACGTTAAGTAAAATGAACATTTAATAAATATCCTTTATAAACATTTATTTGGTTAATCTGTCCCAACTTAATAACAAACCAATAGTATTTTTTTATCTGGGCGCCGATTAACTACCTAAGGAAACCATAAAAAAAAACACCAATCCATGTTTTTCACATCTCCCTGCGTTGTCTCTTAACATGTTAAGAATAAGATTTTTAGGAATACAAATTATTATTTTTCAAAAACGCTATAAAACGCTTTAGCCTCATCCCTATAATTCTTAGAGTAAATCAATAAACAACATTGGGATAGTATATTGGTTGAAGATAACACAAAATCTTACCTAAAATAATAAAAGCACTTCTCCTTAACGCAGTGTTATTTCGGACAAGTCTGCGCCGAAGCTTGGTCGGAAACGGAAATGAATTCGGTATCGCTGTGTTATAGAGGTTCGAATATTGGAATGAAACCCAACCCGCTTCGGCGGGCGGTGATATTGGTAAACTGGATATTTTATTATCTGTATTATAGAATTTATATGCTATGTACCGGTATAGTGGCTTTGAATAATCTGTGTAAGGCGTGCTTCACATCGGCATTAATCGGCACAGCCGGCGGTAAAATGTAGATAGATACCTACATGTTGAGCAAAAAGACCCCTCTGCCGATACATTCAAGTGTGCAGCGGCAGGCATCGGCGAACTGTGGGAGTTCATGAGTATGCCTCTGTCTAACTCTTCGGGAAGTACAATACACATTACATCATCACATAACTGCTTAAAAAGGGACATGTTCTTGGGTATAAGTATAATAATTTAACATCAACACAACGAATAAAACCATAACACTTGACATCTTCCCTTTGATCTTAACCAAATTACCAAACAAATATCCAATAATAATGTCCCCAATTTAAAAAAAAGAAAGCCGGAATGGAGATTGCAACACTGTTTTTATAAGAAAATTGCCGTTTTGTCTGTTACTTCTTCAAACAAGACGTTTCTCATGTTTGTCACGATCTATAAAAAAATAAATGTATCTAAGGCATTTTTCAAAGCTCTTGCCTTCGATGGAATCCTTTGATATCTTTAAAAGAATGCCACCGGTTCCTTTAACATATTCAAATACAGTCATACATTGTTATCAAATAGGACGTAGACCATCACGCCTGTATTCACCGGAGAATTAGGTAGAGTCGTACTCGTACTTTCGAATACCCACAGTTCATCCGGTATGCTTTGGACCGATGTAATAATACCAAAGCGCTATCTATAACCTGACTATTCCCAACATTTTTACCAAGGTTCCTTAGACAGATATAGTAACGCCATCTAGTAACATAAGCAAAAAATCTACATTTTACGTCTCTGTATAGATCTACTTCAGAGCCCGCATGATGTCAACTCAAACATAAACGCCTTGTTTGTCTCTGGCAAAGTTTTCCTTTGTGTTTAGTGGGAAGCATTTTACTGTATTCGGTAGGTATAATAGGTATACCTATTCAGTAGTAGTTATTGAATTGTTTAGCCTCGTTCTGATTAAAATGCGTAGAAGTAACCGTAGCACGTGGCCGGGCACTTATGCCAACTTTAAGTAACCAACGTTTTACGGTGGCTGGGTCACAGTTTAAATATATATAAAATATAACATACCATCACGCCTGTATTCCCCGAAGAGTTAGGCAGAGGTGTACTAATGTACACCCACATTTCGCCGGTATGTTTAGGTCCCATGTAATAGGGGGCGAGCCTATTGCCATTAACCGGGCACAAATCCAGACTTCGAGGTGCTACTGGGAATTTCATAGAAAAACCCAATAACACTTTGCTCGACCTGGGGATCGAACCCAGGACCTCTAGCGTAGCAGTCGCGCTTAGGACCACTAGACTAATGAGGCAGTCCTCATTAGTCTATGTAAAATAAATTTATATGTTAGAGTTATATAAGATAATTATATTTATTCTGTGGCGTAAAATAATACATGACAGTTAAACAAAAGAAATAAAATAGTATTAGTAACAGATTGTTTTATTTATTTTGTTTGTTTCATAGATTATTTAACGCTTAATTTTTTTATTGTTGGTGTGTGGCTATAGTATCACTGCGATCGCAGTCGGTCTATTATGGTCGCCACTTATTGATTTAAAGTTCACCGCTAAACCCCGCGGCTACTACAAACTGCATGCATTTTCTTAGGCGTGAGCTCCCTTATTTCATCTGGGGTTAAGGCATGTTTCCCCAGATGTGCATTACGCTTGTGTATCAGCGGTCTGCCTTCCCCCTGAAGTGAAGTAGCGTTTCATCAACCTCTTCACGTCATCTTGGATTCGATACCCAGGTCAACCAAAGTGTTATTGGATTTTTCTATGAAATTCTCAGTAGCAGCTCGGAATTTGGGCATGTGCTCGTTGAATGGCAATAGGCTCGCCCTCATTACATGGGATCTACTGTACAACTGTGGGTGTACATTAAGTACACTGTTGCTCCTTCGGGGAATATAAGCGTGATGGTACTCTATGTGAGTAAACTATCGAGGGTGAATAAATGAAACTATTATAACGTCGTATTATTTATTTTTGTCTGTGTTCCAGCCGCCCGGTACAGATGCGGGCGGCGTTTACTCTTTACGTTAAGTACACGTATGTAACGCTACTCATTACCAAATTGTCGAAATACTGATATTATCTGAGGGACCCTGGTCCCGCAACACAAACGTACAGCGGCACCAACTTTGAGAGAGTAACACTTGGCCATCTCTTTATAATGTACAAAATATCCATTAATTTGTTGGCATCAGATAGAGTTGATGAGTATCGATATCTAGTCGTAATAAAAAATATAATTGAAAAAGAACTCTAGTCCTCTATGGCAGCGCTATGTTAGCTGGTTAACTAATTGAAAGGTTCTTTTAACAATTTTACTTTTTATTGTGATTAAATTTAGACATTTCTATCAAGTCCATAAAATAATGCCAACAAATTGTAGTCATCCTGTAGTGTAACATCATAAAATCTAACAATAGATAAGACTTTTAGTATAGATATATAGAAAAATCGCGATATTCTAAATTTTATAGTTATATGTTAGTATATCAAGTTTGTACGTAGGCCAAATTATATACTTTTAAAAATGGTCGAGTAACATTTATTTTATTCCTACTAACCATCAGTTTCCATATAAAAACTCTATCACTGTGCATATTTTCTCAAAAAACCATCACGAAATCAATAATAAAATTGTTATTCTACATCCAAAATACATCGCACCTATCAATTAAATTGCTTTAATAATTTAATTTGAAATATATCTAGTTAATCTTTTAATTGTTAATATACAAGATACATGGGCGGGCAGAGATCAAGTCAATGAATATGTAACTTTAATCGTGTATAATAAGTTTTATTTTCAATAAATTAATTTATATATAGATGGATTCTAACAAGTGCTAAAATTACAAAGACATGTAATAACTGTATTACAATGTAACCTAGGTGTAATTTACCGGAACCTAGGTGTAACTTTTGGAACCTAAGTGTAATCTCTCAGAATTATTGCCCCTTCGAAGCCAACTGAAGCCGTGCGCCGTAGTCACTACACACTACCGCCGCGTCGCGGCTGGCTACAACACTGTCGAGCGACACTTCAAGCCATTCACAACATTTAGAACGTGATCACATCACTAAAGTTTTGTCTCACAGTCCTTACTGTCACTTTTGCTCGTTAATTATCTTTCGACAACTGTTAGAATCATTAAGTCTGTTCTCCTTATAATCCATTTCAATCAATAATCCCCTCAATCTCTGATCAATAATTTAAATTATTAATTCATTTTTCATATTTTGTTTTTGGCTGACAAATTAGCTAACATTATTTCTTTCTCGTTGTGATCCCAGTGATCAAACACGAAACAAGTAATAATAGCTAATTTCATAAAAAAAGTCTTAATGATCACTTCGTATTGTTTTACTCGTAAGAGGCAAATCTTCATACTTTTTCTATTCTGTGACAGTAAGCAACTTAATGACACAAAAACATCAGCCACGTAAACACTCGTACAGCTATATGCATCCAAACACTACGCCTTAGTCATGATTAAATGTGAACAATACAAGTCATGATCGTATCAAACTCTAAAGTATTACATAATTATTAGGCATTACACCTACACTGATCGATTACAATGTTCTTATGATTACAAGTGTATATTAAATGAATTTTGTTAAGCTCATAATTTTACTAAGACGAGTAAGGCGCAGTGAGTGAAATATGTCGGTTCCCATTGACGGACTACTATCCTGATAACAGTCACAACTAGATTTTCGTCCTTCAGACCAAAAGGACATCAGAAAAGACTCAAATACCTCAAAATATTTATACAAGTATCTCGCATCGAACAAAGAATTTAATTGTACTACTCTAAACACGTATTGATCAATATGATCCATTGCGATCATCCCCATTTAACTATATTGAGTGTTTATAACTCCTCTATTCTCTAATATTAATTCTTTGCAATAAAATTATTACTTCACTCACGTATAACATCTAAAACATTGAGAGTCCGACAATACAAACCAACGACAAATCTTCATGAAGGCGATCGTTCGATTATTGCAATTCGTACGATCGATTAACATTATCGCTACATATTATCATCGATTTTTCAGCCTTCATACAAGATATTGTAACTATTATTCGCACACGAATTCCTTTATCTAAAAAGTTTATGATGCAACACGTTAGAGGCCCCTGCGAAATATGAACACAATTAACAAGAATAAAGGGAATTCGCGCACCAATAGTGATATTATTTTAATGTATAGAGGTACAGCAAAGGCGAGGTTCTCCAACGAAGCCCTAGTATCCATTATGTATTACAAACGAGGAACAGGTACAAAAAGTAAAACGTATCAAAAACATTTTGTGTCCCATATCAGTCGTGTTATTTGTGCAATGCTATTTTTATAAACAGTTAATATTTTATAACAAAATTTCGTCATGAAGTGTCGCTCAAAAGTAATAGGTAACCGTGTAGCCTCCGACAGACATATAAACAAGTGTATAATTATAATGCTTTCTATTATAAATGGACCAATCATGGCAGTGAAAGTAGGATCAGTGCTGTCATTGGTCGATTTCTCCCACTCTTATATGTCTAGCAGACGCTAGTTTTAAGAACTGAGATTATGTTTTCGAATTTCGAATACGTACCTTTTCGAGTTATTATTTCTACTTATTTTAATAAGTAATCTTTTGTTTATTGTTCACTTGTTTTGTAAACTAGAACTTCGAACACATCCCCTCTGATCTTGAGAATGCGACCGATCCCAACGGATTAAATTCCATTCCTTCATAGAATTAGCGACTCGTAAAAATGCTTTACTAACACTATTTAATTAATATATTGGTATATATTTATTACTTTATTAAAGAACGGGGATTAGGAATAGTAATTTATCATTCACAACAGCTTTGCGTTAGCTAGACGTCTTCCAATATACCACGTAATCGCTCGTTCTACGACGGATAGCCTTCGAGTCTACGAGCTACTCTGATATGGTCTCAGTCTCAAGACAGTCCGTACGTCTGATCTATGATACACTCTCCCTACTCGAGCTACTGACTTGTGTGCGTAGTCGATACTAAATTAATTCATATTGTTACATTGTAATTATTAGATTGGATTATAGTAGGTAAGTCTTATCTTTGGAAGCTGCTTTGTTTGTTGTTTCTGTTTCAAATATCCGGACATTTTGTTAATATCGTGTCGATTTCGTACACAAGTCTCTGATATGTGGGATGATGTGTGTAGCGCCGCAGGCCGCCCGCCGCGGTCCCACCCGAATGGTACAAAATTGGAGCGTACCTACATATACGTTTATTATATACAATGTACAATACAATACGATAAACACTATAGTGGCTACGGGGAGGGACGCCGGCGGCCGGCGAGGCATGCGCCTCGCGCCTCAGCATGTATACATTCTCACAGTAATATACATCGTAACTCGCTCTATATATAACAAACATTACACGAACGCGCACCACGCTCGTCGAATAAACAACATAATATACAGCGGAATCGTAGCACTCTTTCGATTCGATTAAAAAAATTGACTAGAAAATCTCAATTCGCTACGAGTACTATGCGTGCGTGGAGGACGAGGAGAATATGTCGGCGGCGCGCCACGCCTCGGCCTCCTCCTCCGCGTCGTACTGCTGCAGGAACGGGTTGGTGGAGCTGTAGCGCGGGCTCAGGCTGCCGCCGCCCACGCGCCCCGGCGAGTTCAGCGTCACGGCCAGCCCCGCCGACGTGCCCGGGATCACCGAGCGCGGCGACTCGCGGGACCCGGGCTCGCGCGGCCCGCTCTCCCTAGGCGTGTGCTCTCGCGACGTCTCGCGGGGCGTGTGCTCGCGAGAGTTCTCCCGAGGTGTGTGCTCCCTAGACGAGTCTCGCGAGGCGTACTCCCTGGTGTCCCGTGGCGTACTAGTACGCGGGGAGTCGCGGGGGGAGGCTCTTGGTGACGCGCGCGGTGAGGACCTCGGGGACGACCGCGGGGATGCGGTGCGCTCCGGCTGCCTCAATATGGAGGACACTGATCCCCCATGTTTAATCGTATCCGCCGGGCTGTGGCTCCCGGAGCTACTGCTGGGCGAACCGGGAGAGGATACCGTCACCTGTCGGGACCGAGGTGGAGCGGGCAGTGGGCCTCGCAGCGGCGACTGCGGACGATATTGGCCGCCCCTGACTGATGAGAGAACCTGAACACATGGCATCATATTCTGAGATATATTTCAAAAATCATGTTATGGTTGTAAAAGATTTTAATCAATCTTAATCATTTTGATTTTGTATGCATTTATTTAGTCTGTTATTATTAGTAGAATTAGTATTTATTGTTAGTAGAAGTGTTACTTACATGTGCGGGCGGCGAGCGGTCGGGCGCGGGCCGACCCGAGAGAGCTGGCGGCGGAGATGCTGCTGATGCTGCCGCTTGAGGCCGATATGGACTGACTGAGGGCGGAACTCGGCCTGTGGACAATAAACATTTCATTTCAAGGCCTACTTTACTAACTTCGTATGATATAGTGCTGGAGGTGTCTTTAAAAAAAGCCAGTGGAAAGAGAACAAGTTCAAAAGGAAATGACTGCTATTTGTTATGACCATGCTTGGTGAATTATATGAATTGATCTTAGATATTATCCTATCCTCCATTCACAACAAAGAAGGTCTTTAGAAGAAGAAGGTGTTTAGAAAACTCAACTTTTAAATGATGCAGTAAAATGATGGTGATGATGAATTCAATCTACTTTATAACTTAATAGTTGGGTTATTCATAGAATCTCAATATTGGACTAAGAATCTGTATTTTAAAATCATGAGTTATCTGATAATAATTGTCCTAAACCTGATGCTAATCTTCAACCAGCTTATTTCAACTAGCTAAGCTGTGAAGTAGGTAATAATGCAATACCTTGGGGGAGTGTGAGTGAGGCCGCTGGCAACGCACTGACTCTGTTTCCACGCGGCCCGGTTACTGACTCGCCGCGCCGAACTGTCTACAAACATACATGCGTTAAGGGACCGCTTAGCCTTTAGACGTTCAGTGTTAGTGTCCAGTGTATAGTATAGATCTAAATCATGCATAACCTAGTTCTAGAGCTAAAAAATCTAACGCGCAGCGGCTCGCTGTTTAAATTGAGTCAGATTTAGACGGTACAAGCTAGGGTCACCATGCTTTAGTGGTCAATGTCTACGGGTTATTATTGCTGTCTTTGGTCGATGCTTCTATGCAATGTTTAACAAAGACAACGCTTTGGGTTATATCCAAAGGTAAAAGCAAGAAGGACCCCCAAAATAGTCAATTTGATAGTTACCTCATCAAAAAATAATTATTCAAATAGGTACGCCAAATGATTACGGAAATTGAGATTTTTAAATTAAGAATGATTCCAATATAATGTGGGGTAGGTACATGTCCGCTTAATAGTTTATCTTAGTAGATTGTCGAAATTACACACTTAAACACCAAATTATGTATCCTAGCCATCGAAAAGAGAATAAAAGAAACAGCAATAGATGAAAGCAGCTTCGTGCGGAGTGGGATTTTTGTCTAGTGTAATTTTTTGGATTTTTGGCTATGGTGTAACTAATGATGTGCTTAAATTACTCTATTTAGCATGATGATGTAAAAAACAACATAGCATGGCAAGAAGCCGATGTTTGTCGCCTTTGGTGAACGTGTCACAATCGCAATACAGTATACGCGTGTTATCAATGGTTCAATTGATTGAAGTAATTTATAATACCTTTGGTGGCTGACTGTCGAAAAGAGCAAAGAGTTCTTTAGTCTATAATTATGTTGTTATTTACATCTCTCTATATTCTTCTAACGTTTGACATGGCAGATGACATTACCTGAACGTTTAGGAGCCGGCCAGATCTGCAGGAGGCACTGTAGAACATTTATAGATCTTTGGTAGTCCAATTCTGTTGGCGGCTGGGAATGGAGCATCAGAGGTGGTGCTAGGGCTACTGCGAGGTGTTGCGGAGACATTTTGTTCCGATCCTGAGCGGCAACGACCAGAGCTAGATGGTCGAGTAAGAAGACCAGGGTTGCTCTTGCTGCCCGCGGTAACAACTCGACTACAGAGGCCATCAGTCGAGCGTTACCTTCTCTATCGTCTGGGCGACAAATTCCTAAAACCAAATTTGGGGAAATTAGTATGACAGTTTCAGTAAAATTTATATCTGTATTCATAATAATTTGTGTCTATATAGAAAAGAGGAAATATCTGAATTGTTGATAAATCAAGACAGAACATATTGTATTGAATGAATATAGCATTCTACTTTTATAAATTTATACGTAGTTTTATAGGTCTGAGGCAATAAAGAAAACTTTTGAAGAGAACAAAAGACATGACTAAGCTAATTGTCAGAGATATTAAAAGTAAAACAAGCAGGTTACAAACCCAATGCATCAAGAGTCATCTGATACATGCAACGACTGAACAGCGGTTGCGGCAGCTCCCTAAGGTAGTCTTTAAGCAAACCGGTGATGACGTTGATGTCAGGTACTGAGTCTGGAGCCAGTTCTACTCCTCGGGCATTTCGCTCGAATGCTTCTCGTAGTATGCGCTTTTTACTCGCAGAGCCACATAGCCGGTAAAGACCTGTATCAAAAAAATACATAAAAACGTTTGAATAGACTATACATTCGATTTTAATATTCTTAATTATATTGTAGTAGAATAAAGCTACATTGTGATGCTAATATTTTGATCATTTAACCAACGATACAATGCAAACGCCAAAGACAGTATAGACACAAAGCACAAAATAATTAAATGTTCGCCAGTTTGACCAAAACTAAATGGGTAACTAGTGGTAATCTTTCAATCTTAGTCCACATCTAAGTATGTTCACATCGATAACTCACAAAATCCAATTCTAAAACATTTTTTTTATTTAGAAAACTGTTTTTCATTTGTTCTTTTTGTTGTACTTATTACATTTATTTTTATTATCTTAATATCTTACCAATGATGTCTAAACCACGTCTCTCAATTTCTTCGACACATCTCCGCACTATCATTGGTACAGGAGGAGCGTGTGGTGGGCGCGGCTCCCTTGAAACCACAGCATCGAGTTCAGCTCCGAATAACGGCGAACCGCGTGGAGGCGCCGGCCGTCTTCGGAAGAGATCGTGCGGTTCCGTGTGTCGCACGCGCACGTAGAGTGTGCCACGAGGTTCCATCTAGACATAAAAAATATTCGGCGTGTATTATTTAGGGATGGATAAATTAATTTATGTTTCAGCGTATAAACTGTCAATGTAAAACTGATCACCCATAATCCACTGTGAAAAGTTAAGTTACCTTGATGGCTAGCTGATGAGCAGGTGAGCGAGATAGCAAATCAGGGAGGGAGACAGCTCCACGATAACAAAGCTTGTGCCTGTGCTGCGGGTCCCATGAGTATACCAAGACATCCAACTGTCTATTATCAACCAAGTCGAGCTCGAATGACTCGTCCCAGTCAAATTGCAACTCCCCTGTACGAACCTGAAAAGAAAAATTTTGGGTATTAGGTATGAAAAAGCTCCAAAATCTGATATTTTTTTCGAATTTTTGACTAAAAATAATTAATTGTGGTCAGTCAATCAAATGAAAAAATCTATTGATATAACTTATTCTTACCACTGTACGAGCTTTATGTACTCGATCACATTCCAGTACGCAATAAAGGTCTCTAGGTGCTACGGGTGGCTGCGCAGGCGCTAGCGGGCCCGACGGAGGTGACCCCGGCGATGCGCCTGATGCGGAAGGTCGCAGTCCACGCCCCGCCAACAAATGGACCCACAACATCCCTGATACTCCGCCTGATAGCCTAGACAAACCCGTCATCGAAGCCGAAAGACCACCCGTCGTTGGCTTTTCTACCTTATACTTTAGGAACTCTGCAATAAATATTATTTTAACCTGTAGTTTATTCTTTAATAATAAAAAAAAAGAGAATTCGTTGACACCATTACCCAACTCAATACACATTTTAAATCTTATTATTTCGATAATTAGGTAGTTCATATACTTTACCGCTAGGGTTGATATCAAGGTGTCTCTGATGTCGAGAGCCAGGCGTTGGTACTGGGCTCGGGTTGGGACAATTGAATCGAGATCCTAGCTCAAGCAGCTGCCGAACCCGACGAGCTGATGGGGACCCTCCAGCCCCTGCTCCTAGTTGTTGCGTAGCGCCCAGTTGCTGCGAGGATACTGAGCGCGCAGGCAAATGCCGTGGCCTCTCAACTCGACGTCCTGCGAGACCTAATGATGACCCGAATCGACTGGCATTTTCCATCTGAAAACCAAAGATGTAACTGATAATACCTGAAGAAATATTAAATAAGAACTGGATATAGATTCTGCCAAATGTCTTACGTTTTTGAGTGCATCATGTATATTTTCTGCTGAATAGTGCGTAGGAAGCCGCGGACGCAGTGTCTCATAGAGCGCGCTGGTTGAAGGCGCTCGGGACAACCACGCCCTGTACTCGTCCGATGTGAATACTGAAGGAGAGGACGGTAAACGACCTGATAATCAAATCATTCCTTAGAAGGATAATTTCTTTTTGTATAATGTGTAACGTTAGTGTTCAGAATAGCTCACCCCTGGAAGAACGAAGATCCAATCGCGAAGACAACGGCTCCGGCTCATCCTGAAGAACACTTCCTGCGCGCCTGCTTAATCCCAACCTGTTAGAAATACAAAAATGATTTCATGAACAACGCAAAAATATAATATAGCAGGAAGAGTTGATACTTACCGCTGACCAGTCCCTCTCACATCCCTTGGCAATGAATTAAACTTTGATCCAATATCTCTTCCCAATGTGCTACTCCTGTAACCACTTAGCCCTGAGTAATAAGGAGTTCTAGTCGGAGCCGTAGCCTCGGTATCAGAAGAATAGTCCAGACTTCGGTTTCTTCTAGCTGTTCCAAATTTACTACTGTATGACGGTAGACCCAGTCCAGTTGTTCCATATGCCCCTGTAAGTGTGGAACCAAGGCCAGTTCCTGTTAAGCCTGATCCTAGGCCGGAGCTTGTCAAGCCTGATCCAACGAGGCTTGAACCGGTTAGGCCACTGAGCCCTGTAGTCGAGAGTCCAGAAGGAAGCCCTGGACCTAAACTAGTTCCTGTTAAAGCGCTTTCTGTAAGTCCAGTGCCTGTTAGTCCCGAGCCAGTCATACCAACACCGCCATATCGTTGATTGTATCTTAAGCTGGATGCTGTAAAATATGGCACACTATTAGGTACACTCTATAATATATATATTGTTAAATATATCCTATTTTGAAATTGTTACCTCCAGTTGCAGCTGATGCTTTCAAACTTGATCTGAGCAAGGAATGTCTACCGAAATCAGAATGTGTTTCTGCTCTTGGTAATTGCTGCTCCGATCCTGACCGAGGCACGCGACCACCAAAACGTGTACTGAAATATTTGATGAGAACTCAATATAACTGTAACGACTGACTGCTAAAAAAACTCATAGCTTTTGTCACGGTGTCTAGATCTAAGAACTAGGATCTTGTTTTATATAATATGTGATACCTACGCAAAACATAACCAGATCACCGGGTTTACGTAGGCAATAAATATATTTGGAAATACCTTTGATGTGGGAATAACGCAATAATCGCGGACGATTTTAGTTTGGAAGTAAGGCCCAAAAGATTTCAAAATAAAAAGTTTTTAGTACCTGTCATACCTCCCACTGTCAGCTGGATAGTAAGAATGCACTTTTTCCGCTAAACTATCCAGTGTGTTTGGATAGGAGCGTTCGTATGGTACAAAATGTGTCGCTTGAGATTTCGGCTGCTCTGTGATTACCGGTGGAGGAGGACGATAGCTGTGGATAGAATGATAGACTGCATATAAGATTAAATCTTAAACAATTAAATTACTGAGATCTCTTTACCTGTGATGTCAATTTTTTCTTCAAATGACGTCAGCGTTAAGTCGTTATATAACTAAGTAGTTTACAGATTAGGACTTCAAAAACAGCCGAGCGCATGGACTTGCAGAGTAGGGTCTCGTTTTGATTTAGTGCACTTGCAACGACACAAAATTTCTAATGTGCGACGATGCCTTAACATGTATTAAAAAATTGTGGAATAATCCATATCTAATATTTTGCATTTAGGAAAAAAAAAATAGATCAAATCAAATTCAATTCAATTCAAAAATCAATCAAAGATAAATCACGAAAGTTTGATTAGATTGTTTTTGTCTAGTCAGTAATATAATAAATTTGTTAAGGGTTATCGAGTTGTATTATTGACCAAATATTGTTTTGTATGTGAGTTGTTTTTTTAAACAGTTTTACCTCCACGTAGAATGATCAGATGGCGGTCTTGGGTTATAATAAAGATCCAGCGCAGTAGCATCAGGAGACAGAGTACCGAGTTGCAGCCGAGTCCTTTCTTCCCTCCCGTCACCTACGGGACGTACGCCTCCACCTGGCCCCGTGGACCGAAGCGTACCATGTCTGTGGAAATGATCATAATTATCTAGGCATTATCCCAACCTTCCATCAAACTTCCTTAACCCAATTTGTGGGCAACACCCATACTATATTCTAAGGATAAAGGTTAGGAATTTTATTAGGTTTTTCGGCTCTTTGGCTACCTTCAATGTTATAGTGGTTCGAATGATAGCCGAAACACGTTTCACGAAGCATGGAGATTTCTCGATAATTATGTTAAGAACCTTACAAATCGGTTGAGCATCGTATTTAGAGATAGAGCAATTTTATATATGGGTAACAAATAGGAGATTACGATTCTGTTCGTGTTGTCCTGTCGCTAGATTATAGTTAACTATCGACATGCTGGCAGGCCTCGCAGGCTGCAATGTACTAATCATTAATTATGTCTGCATTACACACACACAAACCTTTCGATAGAAAATTTCCAAATTTTTGTGAAAACCGTATCAAAATCCGTTGCGTTGTTTGAAAGTTAGGGGAGACACAGAAATACAAAAATAGTGACTTCATTTTTAAGTTCGTAGTACTGACTAAAGAATACACATAACGCCAGTATTCCCTGAAGGGTTAGGCAGAAATGTACTATGTATGCCGATATTTCGTCGGTATGTTTAGGAGCCATTACCCGGGAACAAATCCAAACTCGGAGCTGATACTGAGAATTTCACAGGAAACCCAAATAACACTTTGCTCAACCTGAGAATCGAACTTAGGACCTCTAGCATAGTAGTTATGCTTAAGACCACTAGAGTAATAAGACAGCAGAGAGCAAATAATAAAATTACTCGTAGTATAATTACTCACTGTGAGTAAAGTCCGTCAACTCGGTCCCGTTCTCTCTCGTCATCATCGCGGCAGTCCCTCTTGAGCACGACTACTGGCGGTGGCTTGTGCTCCGACCGTGGCATCGAAGGCGAGCCTGGTCCAGATTTACCTGTCAATTAAGCTGTTCTTCATACAAATGATAACCGAGTTTAATGGGTCAGGTCGCTGGATGTGCTTTGAATTTTTAGAAAAGGAATTTATTGAGCATTGAACAATATCTCTGTAAGCAATTCATATTTGGACCCTTAAGGAGTAGTTAGTAATTTTCTAATGTGAACATTAAAATTTATCAAAATCAGCCGATTTTTCCGGCAGCATGCGAAAAATCGGTCGTCTAGATGGGCTGACGACAATGTAAACAACTGCCAAAAAAAAGGATGAGAAAGGCGAAACATCGAGAGGAATGGCGTGCAAAGGAGGAGGCCTACACTCAGCATTCGGTGAATACTGGGTGAAAAAGAATAAATGCGAAAAATGATTCCTAAATTTATTCCTTTTTTATTATTACACAACCGAGGTGTTCTGTAATTCGATATACAAGCGGTCATTGTTGGTGTTTTATCCATTCCAATTTTGAATAATTTACCTAATATTTTTCGAATTTGGAACATGAACTGAACCTTTTTCTATCTTCTTTTCTTTATTAACTTAACTTTTTATATGCCACGTATTTAACCCTCTTTTCAAGTAATAAAAAAGGCATGATACATTTTCTTCTTTTTAAATTAGGCAAGTACCAACCTTTTCTTTGTCTCGTACACAGCAACAGTCTCCTGGGTATCGACATGATGATCACGACGTCATCCAGCGACATCCTCCTAACATCCACCAGGTTTACTGCGAGGATCTCATCCCCCACTTTGAGGCACCCGCTGTTGTACACGGCAGACTCGAGTGCTATACGGGATATGAACACTCCATCCGTCCGCGCCCCTCCGTCTCCTTCCCTGATGTACAAGCCCAGGGTTTGGCCCGGACGCTTCACTATTTCCACTAGTTGGACTATGTGACGGGCGTCCTGTGAAAGTAAAACAAAATATTTTAAATTATTTGAATAAAAAATTGCCAAATATTCTGTACTAAGCTCATTGCTTCGTTAGCACATCATTTGTCGTAACATTAATGCCGGAGTTATGAGACTTAACAACTGAGGCTATGATAACGCATGAATGATAGTACTGGTATTTAATTAGACTTCCACAAAAAAAAAACAATTTAATTTTCAAAGACTGGGTGAGTGAGTGAGATGAGTTTCGAATCGGCAACCACATGATCGGAAGTCCGACGCCCTAGCCATTAGGCTACCGCCGCTTTTTGTAGTATACATGTCTCTTATAAGATAGGATATGTATCCACATAGGTTATTAATACATTGGTGACGTATTAAATAAAACACATTCAAATAGCTGGTAAAATTTCCTAATGTCATTTAATAAATCATCATCAATTAATACTTATACAGGGTGTTTGGTGCATCGTTTGCCAAATGGAAATGGCCGATAGAAGAGGTCATTAGCTATGTCTTCAGGCCCAATAACTCATTCCTTCTCATACCAGTTTTTTTATAACAACTTTTGAAAATTTATTTGGAAAAATTCCAGAACTCAGCATTAAACCTTTAAATTCAAAAAAATCGAATTAGTGTTACGTTTAAATTCCCGTTTAATTTTGATGTCTACTCTTGTATGGTTCTATGATATTCAAAATTACTTGCTAATAACACCTTGTTCCTTTTTAAAAGCATCAAAAAGGTTTATTTTTTATTATTTTTTAGCATTAAATATTGCGAAATTTTCACAAAGAACTGAATTTTCTAATTAAAGAAAATTTCTAGTGAAAGAAAAATTCGATCTCAGGCAGGGTTTGAACCTGCGTCTCTCTGGTTAAGTACACCAGACGCTTTGCCAACTAAGCTACCGAGACCACTGCCTGTGATGTCGAATTTCTCTTCCACATTCTACGTCTTGAGGCGACGTCAAAATTCAGTTCTTCATCAAAAAGGTTTTTTGAAAAAGATAAATTTTATTAAAGCTCAACTTAAAATTGTTGTAAAAAAATAACTTAAAGCGATTGGGATCTTCGAATTCTTTTAAAATGTTCTTTAGTCTGTCCCCTTTCCAACGGTATACCATAAGCAAAAAAAAAACTGTTATTAACTTCACTAATTTGCTAAATGTTTAATCGAGGCACATCAGACTGATTTTCGATATTACGGTATGTAGCACTAGTTTTCGCATTTAAACATGCTTTAAGTAGGTAGATAGTGTTATCTGAATCTTTTGCGGTCTTTTATCTCTTTCTTACATATGGTACAGTCGACAGCACATCAGGTTATACATAACTGTCAAATTTCTTCAAATGATTTTAAAACTTAATATCTTGACGATTAAGCTCAAAATCACTGAGAAAATTTGACATATTGTGATAGTTTGATGTGCTGGCCACCGCACAAACTTTCCTCGAACAAGAAAAAAATAAGAAAGTAGTAGTAAGTAGTAGCACGACCGTGGAAGTACTACCCTCCCACAGAATATCGACGTCAAGTAGCTGTATGCATACTGTTACGTTTTGTCCGGTGACTGTGAAGCGCTGGAGGCCCAATTACTCCCTCAGTACCTCTCTTTTCCAATATCCAATTGTCTGACTCTATTGCGTATGCACGCGCGACATCTTGTTTTGACTGTCGTGGTGCGTAAACGTATTTCTGCTTTGATAGTGACAAAAGTCCTAGCTTCAACTTCCGATGCGTAAACAAGTTCTTTCTCCGAAGATGTCGCGCGTGCATGTGCAATAGATTCGGACAATTTTAATAAAACTGGTAATTGGGTACTTATTAATAAAAAAAAAACATGCTCCAGGATAGTTAGTTCCCTATGTAAGAAGCAGATAAGAGACTGCGTAAGAGTCAGATAACACTATCTACCTACTTAAAGCATGTTAAATGCAAAGACTAGAGCTACTTACCGTAATATCGAAAATCAGCACGATAGCCTCGCTTACACATTTAGCAAATTAGTGAAGTTAACAAAAGTTTTTTTGGCTTATGGCATACCGTTGGAAAGGGGACAGACTAGAGAACATTTTAAAAGAATTCGAAGATCCCAATCGCTTTAAGTTATTTTTTTACAACAATTTTAAGTTGAGCTTTAATAAAATTTATATTTTTCAAAAAACTTTGTGATGCTTTTAAAAAGGAACTAGGTGTTATTAGCAAGTAATTTTGAATATCATAGAACCATACAAGAGTAGACATCAAAATTAAACTAAAATTTAAACGTAATACTAATTAGATTTATTTAATTTAAAGGTTTAATGCTGAGTTCTGGAATTTTTCCAAATAAATTTTCAAATGTTGTTATAAAAAAACTGGTGTGACAAGGAATGAGTTTTTGG
>OY292518.1:4939285-5061156 GCA_958496365.1 Subacronicta megacephala
AGACTTTTATGGACAAAAGTCCCTCGTTTCCTAAAGGTACCTTTCGGAAGTCTGGCTGCAGCACGCAGGGGGGGGCGTGGTTGGCGCGCGGCGGCTGGGGCGGGCCGGGCGGCGCGCGGCCTGGCGACGCGGTCAGGTCCGGCGCCGCGCGCCCGTTCTCCTGCGCACACGGAAACATACTCTTTCATACTGGTTTCTAACACTTATGCGAATATTAGACATTGAAATAAAACTACTTTTTACAGATTTTATCGCGTTCATCATCATCATCAACCCATTACATTGTCCCACTGCTGGGCACGGGTCTCTTCTCAGAACGAGAGGGATTAGGCTATAGTCAACCACGCTAGCCTACTGCGGGTTGCCAGACTTCACATGCCGTCAAGAAAATCTCTCAGGCATGCAGGTTTCCTCACGATGTTTTTCCTTCACCGTTTAAGCGCGTGATAAGTAATTATTAACACGCACATGACTTCAAAAAGACAGAGGTGCGTGCCCTGGATTCAAACTCAAAACCTTTGACTTGGCAGTCCAATGGTCATATCACAAGGCTATCACTGCACTTATCTACTTTATCGCGTAATATTGATATTATTTAATTCCTGACATTTCGGCTCCTTTACAGCACCCATGGTCAGAAACTTTCAGTAATGTGACGCAGATGATAATAGAAAGTGATAGTGTTAATATAACGACGCGGGACACATGACGTTAAACCAATCAATACGCGAGCTGCGTTCCGTCGCATGTCATTTCACAATTTGACGATTCCACTTCGATAGATTATAATCTACTGAAAACAATGCGTTAAATTTTATGCAGTATGTGTTCACAATCTTTCGACAATTAAAAATTTCACAGTTTTTTGACTTTAACTAAATTGCTTGAAGTGTTGTCATGAACAAAAAACTTAGAAACAATCGATTAGCTAATTTTTATTTTTTTACTTTCGTAGAAGGTGAGTATGTATACAAATGTACCATAATGACTGAAAACGACATACAATACAATACATAGTATTCAAATAGTCTTCTAACTCTCGTTTCTAGCATAAATAATTAAAATTTATAAGGTAAATTAATGTGCAGTATAAGGGAATTATCTAACCAGTAGCAGCGGTCAGTCCGACCATTTCTAGATCTGGAACAATACATTCACATGTACATAAATAATAACTAAAATTATAATTATGTATGTACAATATTGTACATGTAATAAACATCCTTTTGTCGATGAGGTAAGAAACTAATCAGCATAACCTATGAGTTCGATTTTGTTCTTATTATAAGAACGGGGAAAATCTCTTTGAACATATTAAATACGTGCTCCGGTGCTCTTGCGAGAGGAAAATGAGAAATATAATGTGATAAAGACTGTTGTGACATTTCTTTTATTATATTGTTACCTATATTTAAGTACTAGATACTTATCTTATCATAATCTCACTGGAAAAATAAGGAATTGGAAATATTTTCAAGTTAACAAGCTAAAGATACATTAAATAAGCAGCAAAATGCAAATTAAATGATTATTAAAATGTATTTTCGGATTTTTGCCTTCATCAGGACAAGTAATTCATAGGCCCATTCATAGTAATTATCGATATACCTATCATAAAATAAAATTACCAAAACCAAAACGACTTACATACGTTCAATATTAATCCCCACAACATTATAATTTTATTCTAAACTGGCTTTTGTTTCAAATAAGATTGAACATTTTTGGGAAATGTTTTACAACAGTTCCAAAATTCCACATTCAAAAATGTACAGTACAATATGACCGCAGCCAAAACTCTGAACAAACTTTTATTCCAAATTCAGAATACAAAGCGACCACCGAAAGTATACGAACAGATGTATCGAACCTTTTTCATTCAAATATTATACATCACAAACAACTATGGCTGGTATTCTTATTTCCCACATTCTTCCGGCACGAGTAATATTGTCACATCCTATTTCAATGCGAATTGCGAATGTGGTGCGAAGAAATTCTAATAGGGAAAAGCCATTTTATAGATAAATAGAGATTAAAGAGCATATATTTGTTTTCGTTTCAAGAACCTAACTTTGAAAACTTTTTAATTCACCTATTTTCTTGAATAGGTCAACTAAATTCGAATTTCGAACAAAAATAAATGTTTTTTTTTATTATGATAACAAACCTTCGTGGTGATACGGCAAATTAATGTAGTAGGGCATTAGATGAACCGAAAAAAAAAATGAGTTTTAGTGCACGCTGTCAGAGTATTCGTTAGTGGATTTAATTTTCGTGATTTGTAACAAAAGATCTGGGAGAAGAGACGAGAGAAAGTCTTAGAGCTGAAATAATATAATGAAATATGAAATATGAATATAATGAAAGGAATGCTGAGTGAGGTGACGTCATAAATGATGAATGGATCTATTTATCTAAATCAAATGCAATATGGAAATAAAAAACATCATTATACTCCAAAAATTATGTCCTAGTGGAACTAGTGATAAAAAAAGATCAACACTAGTTCCATTATTTTCAGATTCTTTTAAAATAGAAGTAGTGATTATAAAAATCATCAGTAGTTCCATCATGGAACTGTAAATGGTCCTAGTGGCAATGATCCCTTATTATCAAAATAGTCAATTTAAAATTTTAACTCAGAGATGTTTTTTGCATTCAAATTAAAAATGAATTCCACTTCTGTTCGAAGTATTATCAACAATTTATCAATTTAATCAAGATCAAAAGCAGCGAGATTCCTTGGCTCCATCGAGCGGATTACGCCATTTTTGTGTATTGTACACTCGAACAGACTTCGCGACTCAAAGTTACCGAACTGTCACCGACTGTACAAATCACACAATGATTTGTCTGCCTATCAGTGTTCTTTCGACTCAGATTTTCGTTTGTGTGAGCGTTAAAATTTTGGCGGTCGATCGAGTGCGGGGTTGGGGGCAAAGGGAGGGGGCCCTGACCTAGTTCCGTGTGCCCCCGCGCCCCTCTCGCGTACGCATGAGGTCACTGTACTGCAGTTGCAAGCCCCCAAATACCGCAGGGTGACTGGACTCATCCCACAATACAGTGCTCCGACTGTATGTACCAGACACGCAATTTCGAAAGCATTATGTTAAAAAAATGGGTGAAAATAATATGGAAATTCGGGGAACTAGTTGACTGATCCAAATCGAAATTAATTTACATAGCAGTCACTTCGCACCTCCGGCTTTTCAAATTCATATGCACATCGGAATTTGTTTTTTTTTTTTTTTGTTTCAATATATCTTTATTATTTTTATCATATCATCTGCACATGTTTCTACAATATTTTACCAGTCAATATTATAAAAAGATATTAAATACAAACAGATGCATATCAATATAAAAAAACCGTTAATTCAAATCTTTAATATCCGAGGATTCCTCGCAGTTTTTTTTTTAATATATAAAAGCTACATTGCATTAATATGCACGTGTTTCATATAGTGTACTTTATGAAATACATTATCAGGTGGCCAGGTACAATATATTTATTAATAATAGTTTTTTTTTTATGGTATACCTCGGCAAACGAGCAGGCGAGCTACCTGATGGTAAGTAGTCATCGCCGCCCATGGACATCTGCAATGCTAAAGGAGTCGCAGATGCGTTGCCGAGCCTTTACTTCGGAGTACACAGGAAGTCCCAAATACTGATATAGGGAGACACATTGTGGTTAACTTTATTCCCGCGCTAGATGTAAATGGCTACGACTCGTAGAAGCTGCTACGAATGCTACAATTTTCGTAGATACGTAATGTCTACGACTCGTAGAAGCTGCTACGATTTTCGTAGACATGTATTTTTGAAATATTCCTTTGTGTTTTCGCATGTTTACAAGACAATTTATTTGTATGGGCGCGATTTGTACGAGTTGTTGAATAATCGCAAACAATAAAACAAATTGTGTCGAATAAAGCAATAAGCATTTGCACATAAATGTTTGCTGACATTTGATTTTTGTACTTATATTTGTATTAGTTTTCAAATAGATAGTATTTAGGTAGCTCTCAATAAGTTTTTTGTATTTTCTAGTCGACAACGCATTTTTTAAAATAATGTTAGGTATTAATCCCCAACTCAAAATTATTTTAGTGAAGTAAGAGGTTATATAATATATATAATTTCATATATATTTTTTTTATTTTTCATATATATATATATAATTCCAAACCGTAAAGAATAAGTTGTACTTGTAAACAAGTAGATATAAATTGAATCCTACAATTCAGCGACCAGTACCACCAATATACTGTTTGCAAAGCAATTACAAGGCGACCGTAGCTCTATGTAATCACAAATAAGAATAACGCACTATATGCAATACTATGCCATTAGATTTTAAATCTTATCGCTCAGACGTAGGCCTTATTTTCTTGTAAAAGTTGTTTTAATATTCTGTACGAGGGATAATAGACTTCTGTCGGCCGTCATGCAATATCCAGCAATATGGCCGCGGGATCTAATCTTAGGTTTTATTAGAGTACTAGAGGCACTTTGCCTCGTTTGCTCGTAATCTAGTTGTGGAATCTAGAAGATTAATGGCTGCGTTGACTTGGTGAATTGTTTGTAAAACACTTATTACATTGTGAAATTATGTAGATTTTTATTTACCATCAAGTTTTTATTAGGAACTTTGTTGTTTCAAAACCTAAAAAAATAATCAACTCATTTTGTCATTTAAATTATAAGTTTTAAGTACAAATTAGGTAAGTAAAGGAACAGGTCTAATAAAAATAGTATACATCATTTTTATAATTAACTATAGAACATTGTTTGATGGACTATAACCTAATCCCTCTCATACCGACAGGAGTCCCGTGCCCAGCAGTGGGACAATATAATGTTGATGATAAAGATAAAATAAATAGTAAAAGAATGCGTATAATGCGCAAGATCTAAATTAACTTATTTAACATAACATACCATCACGCCTGTATTCCCCGAAGGGTTAGGCGGAGATACACCCCATTTGGCCGGTATGTTTAGGTCTCATGTAAAAGGTGGCGAGCCTATTGCCATTAACCGAGTACAAATTCAGACTTCGAGCTGCTACTGATAATTTTATAGAAAACCCAATAACACTGCTCGACCTGGGGATCGAACCCAGGACCTCTAGCGCAGCAGTCGCGCTTAGGACCACTAGACTAATGAGGCGGTCAATTAACCGCCGGCGGTTAATTAATTATTACATATATATATATATACCTCCCTAGGTTTCATGTCAAATATAACCTTCCTTTTTAACAATACATGAACATAATAAGCAACCCTTCAACCGCTTCCACAGAACCAAATCAATGCTAGCCTTTCCTTCGAACGTCTACAAATAGATTTCTAGGGCTTTTGAATAAAATATTTTGACGAACTACCTCCAAATGAGGCTACACCTATCAATGCTTACCGTGTTATTTATATAAACAATGTTCCGATGGAACCTAAAGGGAACGCTATATTAGTAAAACACGTTTATAGTTCATGTTTTGATGGATACATAATTTTGTATCATAGATTATAAAAAAACGTATTATTTACTCAATACATGTTTGATTTTTACACAAACATAGAAAAAAACAAAAAAAATTGGGGGTTCCCCATACTTAGTACTTACTTTTTTTTTCATCAGACCCATGCGTGTGAGGTATCTAATGATAGGTCTTCAAAAATGATATTGAGGTTTCTAATATCATTTTTTTCTTAACTGAATAGTTTGCGCGAGGGACACTTCCAAAGTCGTAAAATGTGTCCCCCCCCCTGTAACTTCTAAAATAAGAGAATGATAAAACTAAAAAAAATATATGATATACATTACCGTGTAAACTTTCAACGAAAATTGGTTTGAAAGAAATCTACTAAGTATTTTTTTAATACGTCATAAATCGTAACTCGCACCTGGCCGGTTTTGTTTACTGTTATTAATTACAACAACAAAAAGAACAACGAAACGTGGCCGGGCGAACACTAGTACAGGGAAATAGGCCAAGATATACTAACCAATATGACATAGCTAACATTTTAGTTTTAGATCTTACATAGGTACATATAAAGACTAACGTTCGCCAGCTGTCTCTACAGAAGTAGGTCGTAGTGCCGCGCCGTAATCACCGGCGCTCGTAATAAAACTGTCGCGCATTACTCTCGCAGACTTATCATGCAACTCACCGACCAGAGAACACTTTTCTTAGATACTTAATACAAACTTTTTTTACGGTATAACTCGGCAAACGAGCAGGCGAGCTACCTGATGGTAAGTAGTTATTGCCGCCGATCGACATCTGCAGTACCAAAGTTGCAGATGCGTTGCCAAGCCAAGGAAAACAGAGGGAAAGGAGAAAAGGAGAAGGAAGTACTGAGAGAGGAATTGGGCCTCTCCGCACTCAACGTAAGAAACAACAACAACAACGCAACAGTATGCATACTGTTTCTTACCGTCGATATTCGTCTTTCTTGAGACTTTTTCAGAGACTCGTCACTCTTTTAATTTTACTTCAACTTAGCAAATTTAATGATGACTCATACATACAATGAACATTATTGAACTTGCTACACCGTAGCCTCGTAGCAAATGCGTAGCTCTACATTAATTTTTCGTAGCGTACTACGCACATGAGTGGTGCTACGCGGCAATTTCATATCAATCACTCAATTTTAAATGCACACTTGACGCTTAAGGGTGAAAATATAATGCATAATTCATAAAAAAAATGATATAAGTAACAAAAGTAGAGAGTAATTGAAAAATGATGAGCCTTCTCCTCACCATTTGACTATCTCTCCTTTTTCAATATCGTCGATATCATGGTAAACAAAAGCAAATAATAAATTAATATTCGATAAAGATCAAAGGAGCCCTGTGAACTCAAAGTTAAAACCGAAACATAAATAAATTTCTCTTACATTCAATAAATACAACGGCCATGTTTGAAAACAAGGGTCGGTATCAGTATCAAATAATTACGATTCACTGCAGTATTGTAAATACACATAAACCTACTAGTTGGTAATTAATACTACCCGTTTGTCATGTAAACCATGTTACGTTTAACAATATTGGTTAACTTGTATTTATAGTAGCAGCTGTGTCTCTGTGTAATACCTCTTTTATTGCCCAACTGTGCAAAACAATTACGATGTAATGTTGTATTACATAGCTAAGTATTGACTGCCTCATTAGTGTAGTGGTCCTAAGCGACTGCTACGCTAGAGGTCCTGGGTTCGATTCTAAGGTCGAGCAAAGTGTTATTGGGTTTTTCTATGAAATTCTCAGTAGCAGCTCGGAGTCTCAATTTGTGCAGGGTAATGGCAATAGGCTCGCCCCCTATTACATGGGACCTAAACATACTGGCAAAGTGTGGGTGTACACCTCTGCCTAACCCTTCGGGGAATACAGGCGTGATGGTATGTATGATAACAGGTTAGGCATTACCATTAACCGGGCACAAATCCAAGCTCCAAGTTGCTACTGAGAATTTCACAAAAATTCGAACCCAGAACGCCTAGTGTAGCATTCGAGATATAAATGTATTATATTGATTTAAATGCTTTAAAATATAAACGAAAACGACTTTATTAACGCAAAGACAATAGAAATAATAAATTTAATAATCCATTTTATTTTATTTTATGTCCATATCAAGGACAGTATAAATTAAAATGTTAATCGTACCTATAACAAATAAGCTAATGAAAGCGTGTTAAAAAATACTCTTTGATGTAAATCTTTAAACTAAGCAATATCAAGAATTAGGTCAAACAAACAGTTATAAATTAAAACTCGTATGAATTAAAAAACAGCTCATAATTTTTCTGCCCGCCATACAAAGTACAAGTTCACCGTATGAATGAACAACAATTTGTAAATCATTATATAACATGAATGGAGTACAACAAAGGTTTGCATAGTTCAATGTTAAATGCCACTGTTAATATAAGTAGCTCAAGTATACACCAAAACTTTTTTAGAGACCACTCCCAGCGATCCTATATACTCACACTTGGTCGAATCCAAGTACCGGCGACGCTCTCAATACCCCACGTGTTCCGGTCTATATTGAATGGTAACTAAATCTAATATATACGCGGTTTGTGAACATTGAATTTCTTAGAAAAAAGAAAAGAAAATGGAGCAAAGAAAAAGGGGGAATTTCGATAAGGAATTTTTTAAGTCGTCGAAAATGAAACATTTACGATCGTTCAGAGTAAATTTCCGTACTCCACCGTTTAATTAGTTAAAAAGAGTAATCCAAGACGTACATTAAAAAGACGTTATGGAACTCACAAGAGGGCTCGGATCGATGGTCCGTCGTACTCTTAATCGATAGCGCCGTACTACTATCTCAATGGGGTGCGCGCGCCGGCCGCCTTACGTAACGCGCAGAGAAACACCTGTTGCTTAATACTACCACCCATTTATAACCCGACTGCGGTAAAAGGACGCCTCGCCGTGAACATTGCGCTGATACTCGCGTACTATCAAATTCGGGCGGGTAGCCGGAGTCAATGCACTTGGGCAACCTTCGGCGCTGCACTCAAGGGTGCATAGTAAGGTAGCTGTGTAAGTATGATAATGATCTTCGTTAACGTTATTGGAAAGCGTAATGAAGAGTTAACAGCGTAAAGGGCATGGTAGAGCATAAAGTTTTCGCTATTTCGAGTAAGCGGTAAAAAATGTGTCCTAGCAAAACAATTTTATACTTGCAGATTTTTGAGCTTGAGTGCAGAATGTTGCTGTATTCTCTGAGAGAGAATTAGGTGACTGTATAATAGGGTTACTTGAGGTTTTTATTCTCGTTGCTTCAATGTTTCTTCAACCCCTTTTATAGAGACGAAATAAATGTTTTTATTTCTCTTCTGTTCTAAGAATTCTACCCTTAATTATTTATTTTTTAACAACGATAATCCTTATCACTAAAACCCTAAAAACTTTTACGAATGTTGTCTACAGAATATTTACTTTATTAAATTTTACAGATATTATTTAGATATTTATAATATTAAGATATAAACAGTATAACTTAATATTATAAAGTTCAAAAGTAAATTAGATTTTTACGCTTTCACGGCTAAATCACTGAAGCAATTTTGTATAAAATTTTAAAATATATTAATGCAAGCGAAGCCGTTGGCAAAAGATGTATATCTATGTACATCAGAAAATGCACCTGCCACGTTCAACGCTGTGTAAAAATTTTCAAATTAATATATGAATACAAATGTTCACAAAACACGAAAAGTATTTTAAGTAAAAGAATTTAAGTAGTATATATTGGTAACGCTGAATTTATATGTACCTACACAAATAACGTTGTATGAAACATATACGAGTACGAATAACTCGCGTAGGCGTAGGTTTGTTCAACTACAAATATTATGTATGTAGACAGTATCCATTCGAACGTATCTAATAAAATCGTGCGAGAATCTGGTTTTCCGGGTGGTTGCAAAGATCAGGCGGCGTTGTGCAGAGAGCCGGAAGCTGTGCTTGCCACGGATGAGGGGATTGTCCGAATATTTAGGTCCACTAAGGTAAATTTCGGACGCACTAAAGTAATACAGAAGACATTGTGAAGGAGAGAAACAAAAATAGAATCGCTAGGGAATCGGACTATCGGGCTATGCTTCAAGATAATAACTGAAGTATTCAAATGGTATCTGATAACAACAGTACTTATATTAATTACATAATTTGTTATGAATGTGATGTGTTTCATAGATGTATGAATGTGGACGAAGCAAAAGAAGTATGCAAGAATCGTAGCAGATGGCGTTCTGTAGTTTCTGCATACCCCTATGGGAAAAAGGCGTGAGTGTATGTATGTATGTAATTTGTTATCCTTTATTATCTCGTGCAGAGTATTTTCATGTTTATTGTTACGTTTAGTACCTATTATAACTTCACCGAAGGGTTAGGCAGAGGTGTATTAATATACACCAACATTTTGCCGGTATGGGAATCGAACCCAGGAACTCTAACGTCGCACTTGGGACCACTAGACTAATAAGGCAGTTATATAAATCTTGATTGAACTTCAAATTTGATTCAGTTGCATAGATAGATATAAATAATGTTAAAAATATATATCTATGACATCATCAACAATCTGACTGTATGACGTCAATCGGAGTGCATTTGTTTACTTATCTCGTACGCAATGCTGGCGCACGATGAATGACGCATTTCTTTTCTTTTAAGTGATAACTTGGCAAACGAGCAGGCGAGCTACCTGAGTGTAAGTAGTCATCATCGCCCATGGACATCTGCAAAACCAAAGGAGTAACAGATGCGTTGCCGTGCCTATTTTAGGAAAAGGGAAGGAGAAAAGGAGGCGGAAGGAGACTGAGGGAGGAATTGGGCCTCCGGCGCTCCACACTCACCGTACGAAACGTAACAGTATACATACTGCCACTTGACGTCGCTATTCGGTGAGAGGGTAGTACTTCCCCGGTCGTGCGGACCAATTCATGGCACTACTACTACCTTGACAACAATGAAATTTCTTCATTATATAATTATTTTCATAATTATGTTTACATTGCTAAAGACTACAGTGCAGTACAAAGTGCAGAGATAACCTTATGATATGACCATTGGACTGCCAAGTCAAAGGTCTTGAGTTCGAATCAAGGGCACGCACCTGTGTCTTTTCGAAGTCGTGTGCGTATTAATTATCACGCGCTTAAACGGTGAAGGATAACATCGTGGGGAAACCTGCAGGACTGAGAGATTTTCTTGACGGCGTGTGAAGTCTGCCAAGCCACAGTAGGCTAGCGTGGTAGACTATAGCCTATCCCTCTCGTTCTGAGAGGAGACCCGTGCCCAGCAGTGGGATGATGATGAAAGACTACTTAGAATAGAGAATACATTCCATGTGGCCGGACAAGATAAATTTAATTTGATATTTATTTTCACAAAAGGAAAGTGGCATTTACTTACACTTCATACATTAAATGGATGAATGAATTTCTAATTGGCATAATAGATATAACCTTTACACCCACGTGACATCTGTACTCCGCCTACACAGACATGTAGGTAAATAAGAAAGGTTAATATTTTCCAAATGTCCTGTAATCGTTGACATTATGAAAATAAGCCGCTTTTACCAAATTGAATAACAGGAGTATTATTTTAATATCTTGTTTAACATTTACGTATTTTATATCGGTTTTATATTATAAATCGGTAAATGTTTGTTTGATCTAACTTTTTACATACATACATACACTCACGCCTTTTTCCCACAGGGTTAGGCAGTTTCATACATCTTTTCACACACACGCACACACTTTTTAAGTAACTTCGGTTAATGGCAAAAGGCTCGCCCCCTATTACATGGACACAAAACATACCGTCGAAATGTGGGTGGTACATTAGTACACCTCTGCCTAACCGTTCGGGGAATACAGGCGTGATGGTATGTTAGGGCGATAAAAGTGCGAAACAAGCCTTGTCAACAGGTAACAAAGAGTAAATTAATGTTCAAAAATAAAAGAATTACCTTTGCCTAGATAATTTTGCTTAAAATATACTTATCTGATTTTTTAGAGCTTTTAGGGGTAACTTGGCTCGGCATCAAGTAAGCATTTGTTGCAAAGCAAATTATATCCTTTGCGTGGGTCATCGAGATCATCCATGTTATTAACTCTTATCTTTTACATTGTTATTAACTACACGAGGACTCGACGCCTACGAAAAATCTGTTTTACGATTTATTAATGCCCAGAGTGAAAACATTAGTCGCTTATAGTAACGGTTGATCGTTGTATAAATGATAATTATGTCTTATATATATAAGTAACCCTTTTTTATGAATTATAAGTAACCCTTTTTTATGAATTTCAAGATAACGCACAACGCCATAAAATCTGTAAAAAAAATACTTTTATTTCAATACCAGAAATAAATATAAGTAGGTTTATTCTGGCACTATAACAGAAGAAAAGTCGAATTTTGTGTTTTCATCATTATTACTACCCAATCTTTCAGGGAATATCAGCAAGATAAAAAATTTGAGCACTCTAAGAGAATCCGAATGTGCAAAGATATTATTAAATAATGTCCAAATAAAGCCAAAAAAACAAATAAAGAAATGACTCTTGAATCTCCAAAAATATTGAAAAGCAATTACTTCAACCAGCTTCACTAATGCGATGGCTTTTCAGTTCAAAAATAAACCTGTTCAATGGACTTGAAGGCATACATTGAATATTTGAATACCAAGTAGTCTTCCATCTTTGAACAAAATACTCTTTGCAGGTCAAACGACATTTTGCTATATTACATATGCAGGGTAAATCTTTGAGAAAACTGTAACTGTGATAAATAAAGAAAGCTGTTGATTAAAAGGATATAAGTTCGACTTTTTTATTTCTTGAAAGGTTTTTTAGGGGTCTCACACGTAGTCATGTAAAAATATAAATTATTAATGTTTTAAAAAAAAACTCGTATTCACCCAACTATACGACGAAAAGTATGTTAATCTTATGGTTTTAGGTCTATCCTGTTAAGCATTTCATTTGTGGAAACCTCATCATTGAAACGACAACCTAGGCTAGCCAGGTCCCTTTTGTCAAACATTTCTAAAGCATACTTACACTGCTTAAAATCTAAAAGTCCCACAACCAATCCACAATTGCAAAATAAAACTTTATTCATAATAACAATATTACGAGCTACTGTGAACTAGATTACAGAGTAACCACAAAATCAATTTCCTAGCTCCGCTTAGTGAAAAGCAGCATAAAAAGCGCCTTAATAAAAAAGCAATCAAGTTTTTCAATCAAAACAGCTGCATGTAATATTGCAGCCGCAGGCTATGAGGATAGTCAAGGCTATCGTCTAGACAGAACATGGATAGACCGCCGTCTCTGATTATGTCATGATCTATATGCTATTGCTTTTAAACATGGATTAGGTATACATTATGTACGCAATTATACATTACAAGATGCTCGCCTCCTATAAAATGGGACATACTTGCGAAGTGTGGGTGTACTAAGTAAACTTCTGCCTAACCCTTCGGGGAATACAGGCGTGATGATATGTTATGTACGCAATTAGGATACAGAAAATATCGGTTAATGGAATTGTAATGCAGAAAGAAAAACTACACTGATGCCATACTTAACTTAGAATAAGTTCAGGGGAGATTATGTTGGTGAATACCTCCATAAACAAAATTGAGAAATTGGTTTTACTGTGAACTACGATTGTATAAATTTTGCAAAATATTCTATGTTTGATGAAAACGATCTTTAATATTTCTATGATGAACTTGAAAATATAGGGAGTATTCGATGGAGTTTTTACAGTTTTAATGTTCATATTGAAAATTTATTTGTATAGTGCCTTTGATGTGGGTATACTAGCCACAAAATAACTTTCAACTACTGCATACACAATGGCCGCTATATCTCACTGCTCTCACATTGTATGCAATAAATGTACATGTATGAAAATTTTATAAAATAACGAGGAATCATGGTGCCGACCAGCGAAAAAGGTCCTCGTAAGGGGAACTGGTTCTCTCATAATCCAAATATTTGTTGATGGACACCCTTCACTGATTCGAAAGAAAAAAAAAGATGAACACAGAGGCATGAATTTTTAGCATGAATTCCAATCTGTAGTCTGAAAAAGTATCCGAGATGAACTATTACATCTGATACGTTGAATCAAACGGCTTTGACAAAAGCGATTTAGCAATAAAGCGGTAATAATTTTTTATTAGTTTTTAGCATTAATAATCACATAAGCATAATACGGTTAGGCAACATCGTTCGCCATTAAACTACCTGTAAAGGCAGTCGTGTTGGTTAAAATACATAGTAATGTCTTCAATTGATGGTGCTGACGTCGCCTGAAAACGTAAAATGTGGAAGCGAAATTCGACATTACAGGTGAGTGGTCTCGGTAGCTTAGTTGGCAAAGCGTTTTTTTTTTTCACTAAGAAATTTTCTTTAATTCGAAAATTCATCTTTGTGAAGCGGTTATCTGTTTAATTTAAAAGTGCTGCAGCCCTGATTCATTCAACTTAGTTCTGAAGGTTATTGTCTAGACAGCAGACGAATAACTGTCGACTCTGATAATGTCATCTGATCTATGCTCTCTAATATTGATATTAGACATGGAACTATGACAGTTATGAAATGATTATGAATATGGAACGAAGCCGTCTGAATTTGGTAATAAGCTGGATTATTCGAATTAAGCGTCTATGACGCGGCGTTTATAGTGCCAAGTCAATATAGATCGAATAAAAAAATCGGCTTGGCTTTATTGACGGAAAAGAACGGGATACCCTTATGTGGGTACAAACTGGCCTTGCCGCATTTGATTACAATATTAGTTTATTCTTTGCCTAAAAGTATTTAAATTGACGCTGAGATATTAATCCCCCCCTTAACATAATAGTAGCAGCTCAAGGGTAAAGTCTAGACAGGAGACAACCATCATTATTAATAACGTCTCTTGAAATATGTTCTATTTCTGTAATATATATGGAAGTACTCCGACTAACAGTACTTGTGAATGTTATGATGTCATCGTAAATTAAGAAATACTTTTATTTCTATATTTAGATTTTTATTATTTAGATTAGATTTTTAGCTTAACTATATATTTCTAAAATTAGTATCTATTTTAATTAATATGGCAGTAATAACATGTTTTAGAATTTGAGTTCAAATCCAACTTCAAAGATTTGAAAATCTGTGCGTATATTAAATCTGTGCGTATATATTCACTCTCTTAAACGGTGAAGGAAATCATTGTTTTTTTTATTATTTAAAAAGCTTACTAGCAATGTGGGTCGCACACTGCTAGTAATCTTGTTAACCCCTCGTACTAAGCTAAAATGCTTGTATCACAAGTGGGTTCACGTCGGTAGTGCAATGGGTGAGTTTCGAACCGGCAACCACATGATCGCAAGTCCGACGCCCTAGCCATTAGGCTACCGCCGCTTTTCCGTTTTAAAAAAGATAGTTAGTACTTAGAGCTTTATTATTTCAATGTCCATGTCGAGAGGTCCATTTCGTTAAAAATAATTAAAAGTTTATTTGATTTTATAAAAAAGATCATGGAGTGTTAACTAATTACAAAGATTAATAAATGACTGATTTGATTATTCATTTTACTGGTTTAATTTCTGTTTTTTTTTTTTGTAAAAATAGATGAGTTAATTAGATCTTATCTTGGACCGAATGTTCGGCATTTGAACCGAAAGTCGGCCGAATGTCGAAGTTCGGTTCAAGCCACCGAAATTCGGTTAAACCGAATGTGAAACGCTTTGTGATACAAGCATTTAGCTTAGAAGTAGGGGTTAGCAAGATTACTAGTAATGTGTGACCAACATTGCTAGTAAGCTTGTAATAGTAAGTATTACTTTAAGATGAATGCTCTAGGGTAGCCCGCAAAATTAAAATCGTAGTTTTTTCTGCAATTTGCAGCTTCTTATTGGAGAGTGAGGTAATATAAACTATATTCGCGGTAATGACATGTACGGTTGCGGGAGGTGCGGGTGGGGCGAATGTGCGTAAGCGAGCTGAGCTATCGCTCAAGATTTTACCGAATGTTCGGCCGAAGTTCGTATTCGGTACAAACCACATTCGGCCCATCACTAGTTATTATGAAAAAAAAACAAAAGCTATCCCCTACTAAGATCTTCCACCATGCAGTTAGTGTCGAGACAGGCGCCGGCCGCCAGCTAAGCCCCATTACAAGGCGACTGACACCATGACGTCACTAACCGATAATTGAAGCTTACGACGGCATCATGACCTTTCTATACAAATTGACCTCTTTTTCACAAGACTTAGATATTACATTATTAAAGATACTGTGTTTTTTATCTTAGCCTAAAACATATAGGTAGTGATGGTACCTATATATGCCTGTATTCCTCGAAGCGTGAAAGTCACATTTTGAATAACAATTTTCTTATAAAAAATCCCAATAACACTGCTTGATCTGGGGATCGAACCCAGGACCTCTAGGACTGGACTAATGAGCCAATCAAAGTGGGTTTAAGAAAAATAATTTATTCCATATATATAGCGTGATAAAGCTCGTAAAAAGTGTTTTTATTTTAACTGAATTTACATTTTAAAATATTTTTCAGTAATTCTCATTAATGCGTCTGGCTCTGAGCCCTTTTATAATTTGTCAGTCCTTTGAGATTCGCAAAGCCATCTCATTTTTGTGATCGTTATTTCACACAATCTGTTTGAGCCAAGGATAATTATTTTGGCTGACTATGTAAATATAATTGTTTGAAAGAATATTTCTGACATTTCGGCAAATATTTATCCGTACTAATTATCTGTATTAATTATCTGTACTATTATCTGTATATTCAATAATATCACTTTAACGCAATAAAATAATTTTATTTAAAAAATGACTTTACACTGCAATATTTTTCGTACATTCATAAAATTTTAAATTTTCTTTCAATACATTCATTAATGTATGAAAGTTATGAATGAATGTTCGTGTATTTAATTAATAATTAATAACGTTCCATAAGTCTGTAATTGCTGGCTTAGGCTGAATAATATGGAAGCAATCTTGGCCAAAAACTTAAAAATAATACAAGAATGGTTACCTTATAATTACAGTGGTATATCCTGCTACAGATTGATGAGACAAACTACATATCGATAAAACGTTTCATTCCCATTCGATTCATTTCGTGCCCATTTCTAGAAATGGTTTTATGTTTATTTTATTGTATGTTATTAAGAAAAACAAACAGATATATCTACAATATGTGATATGATATATTAGAAGCTACCTTAAGAAAGTGTTACAATTGTATAATAATAGAAAATCAAACGAACTTACCTGTAAGTGATGTTCGATGACTATTAAACGAAGTGATTCGCCCGAGAGATTACACCTTTTTACTTGTAGTAGCACTATCATGTGCTGCCATCTTACACCATTTTAGAGCAACAATTTAAAAAATTATCTGTGCTCCAATGTTGGTATCTCATACACGTTTGTTCCTGTGGCCATCGCTAGCCACTATTTCGTGTAAAATCTGGGAAAAGATCTAGTATAACTTGCTGATCAGGGTCAGGGAGGGAGTGTAATCTCTCGGGCGAATCACTTCGTTTAATAGTCATCGAACATCACTTACAGGTAAGTTCGTTTGATTTTCTATTAAACTTCAGTGATTCGCCCTTCGAGATTACACCTTTTTACTTGTAGATGTTTAAAGTCTCACGAAATAGTAACGTTTAAACTTAGTACTATTTAAGGGTAAAATAAAGTCATATATATATGTACTTTATAAAATGTAATCAGCTTGACATTAATCAACATGGTAAGCAATGTTAAATCACATATAATTATCTTTCGTTGATCGAGGCCACTCTACAAAGAGACCGAGCAAAAGCATCAGAAGTATCTGTAGCTACTCTATTATAAAATTTTACAAAAGTTTCTGACCTACCGGTCCAACCAGCGGTTCTTTTAATATGATCTAAGCTAACTCCGAGTCTATTGGCTGCAGACGTAGCTGCATGCCTCGTGCTATGAGCGCTGAAGATGTGTTTATGCCACTCTCACCCAGAGTGGCCTTAATCCAACGGCTTAATGATTGGGAAGTTACATTATTGAAAGGTTTCTTAAAACTAATTAAAAGAGAATCACATTCAGGTTTTCTCTTGACCGCTGATACAGATAAATATTGTTCTAGGGTCCTAGCAGGACAAATAGAAGGTCTTTCGTTGAAATAAGGAAGAACCAAAATTGGTGGTGCACGATTTACGTTCGAGGTTTTGATTAAATCTGTAATGTTAATTACGTACTTTACGTTATTATATTTTTTGATATTAGATAATTTTATCAATGACAAGGTCTGCACCCGATGTGCAGTTACTAATGCCAAGAGTGTAGCTAATTTTCTAGATAACTTGTCAAAAGGAAGATTTTCGTTGGGGTACCACTCACTTAAATAATCTAGAACAATTGACGGGTCCCAAGTAAAATGATATCTTGGGAGTGGTGTTCGTAACTTAAAAACTCCCTTCATAAACCTCGTAACCTGTGGGTCATTCATGATTACAGAGTTTAAAAGAAGTGCTAGTGCTGACTTAGAACAATTAATTGAGCCATACTTTTGGCCTTGGTTAAAAAGTGTAACTAAAAAATCTAATACATTAGCAACAGATGCTTGAAAAATATTTAAATTTCGGACCTGGCAGAAGGTAAACCATCTTTTAAAACAAGTGTTATATTGTTTTAAAGTATTGCCAGCTAAAGATGCTAACATCACGTCCGCAGCATCCGGAGGGGAGCCTTGCTTCAAAAATGCCTGCCTGATAATACTCCGGCAACCAGGGTAAGGCTCTCTTGAAGTTTGTGTTCCACACTGTAAGGAGACGACAATAATGATTTACTAGGAGTGAATTCAATTGTCCTGGTAATTAAAAGCTTTCTAAAAAGTGGGTACCAGGGCTGTGTTGGCCAGAGAGGAGCCACAAAAATACCTTCAGCCTTATCAAGAATAATTTTTTGCAATACTTTTAAAATTAAACAAAATGGGGGAAATGCATAAAAAAAATAACTGGACCAGTTCAAGGTGAAAGCATCTACCCTAAATGCTTCTGGATCTTTATGCCAACAAACAAATATGGAACATTTCCTGTTTAAGCGACTTGCAAACAAATCAATTTCAGGTTGATTAAACGTTTTACATATAAGGTGATAGGCGTCGTCTGCCAACTCCCATTCAACGTCAGCATGCATGCGGCGAGATTCAGCGTCTGCGATGTAGTTATCCTTAGAGCTAATATAGGAAGCGAAGATGAATAACTGGCGCTCTTCGCACCACTGCCAAATGTTTCGACTTACAGAATTAAGATGGGGAAATTTAATGCCGCCCATCCTATTAATGTAAGAAATTGCAGTGGAGTTGTCAATTCGTAAAAGTATTTCACAGTTACGATAATCATTGGCGAAGATCTTTAACCCAAAAAATGCCGCCATCAGTTCTAAATAATTAATGTGTTCAGCTAGTTCCTTGCTAGACCATTGTCCGCTGGCGGTCTGGCCTGAACAACTGACACCCCAACCGGTTCGAGATGCATCTGAGTATATTTCAAGCTGATAATCAGCAGATCGAATAGGGCTGGCGCAAGTACCAATATTACAAAACCACCAATCAAAGTCTTCACGTAAAAAATCTGGTAAATTAATATATTGGTTGTAATCATCTTTTTGTTTCAAATTAAGATACTTAGTTCTTTCGAAATTTTTTGTGTATAGCCAGCCGTACTGAGTAGCCGGGCAAATTGATATTAACAATCCAATCATATGTGCGAAATTACGTAACTTACATCTTTTTAGACTAGAAAAAAGCAAAGTTCATTTTTGATCCTTTGTTTCTTTTCTTTTGGAATACTAATTCTCGGAATTAAAAACAAAACCTAAAAAAGTCGATGTTCTACTTGGTACACTTACGCTCTTTTTGAGATTTATTGTGAAACCTAATGATTGTAGTAAATTCTTTGTGATTTCATAATTTTGTTTACAATCCATATAAGTATTCCCGAATAGCAAAATATCATCTAAATATATTACAGACATTAGGCCCTGATTACGCAGAAATTGCATTACTGGACGCATAATTTTCGTAAATACATAAGGTGCTATATTAAGACCGAAAGGTAGGACTTGGAATTCGTACAGTTTCTCCAACCAATAAAATCGCAGAAACTTTCTAGAGTCACGGTGAACTAAGATAGAAAAGTATGCATCCTTAAGGTCAATAGAACACATATAGGTATGTTTTGATATAAGTCTCATCGCAGTTCTGTAATCTTCAAGTTTAAAATGTGGCGCTATAATGAACTTATTTAAGCATTTTAGATTTAAAATGAATCTATTTGTTCCGTTACTTTTTTTAACTAGAAAAATATTTGATAAGAATTGACCTTCACATGGTTCACACGCGGCTACAGCGCCAATGCGAAGAAGATTATTAATTTCTATAGTCATTTCTAGTTTATTTGTATCAGACTTCGGATTATTATGTGGATAAGTTCTAGGTTGATACATTTTTGTCGAAACAGGTATATGTAAACCGTTAACCCAAGATAACACCACAGGATCATTTGTGATTTGAGACCAATTATGGTAAAAAAAACTTTAATGTACCCGCCTGCGTATCGGCCACATCGGCTAGCGGCGCGATGTCCGGTTGTGTTGTCGCGGAGCACGGCGATCTGTCGCACGGCGCGTCGACGGTTGCTGTTTGCGCCCACCAGCCGTCGAGCTCTGTCTCCCTGGCATGCGGCGAAACTGCGACTGCGGCGGTGGCGGGCCCCTCCAGTTTAAAGTCCTTGATGTAGGTTCCTTAGGATGCGCATTTTTGGTTGGCAATTTTTGTTTGGTGGCTGAAGGCTTCAATTCAGTGCCTGTTCTAATAATAGCTTTAATCGATTTTAAATTATCTTGGAGATCATTACCAAATAGTAAGTGATCACGTTTAAGGTCCTTTACATTATCTTTAATTTCTTTGTTAAGGCAGGACAACAAAAAATTTTTTCGTGTCTGTGTCTCATTATAATGAGAGTGGCACAGTAGTCTACCGGCATCACTAAGGGATTTTAATGTCTGACACCTAATGTCGTCATCGCAAGAGCCAGTTTTCAAGACACATGTGATTGTGTTGGCTACACACGTTATAATGGAACATAAAACCTTCTGTTTATCGGCCAGAATATTGTCTCTCTTCAAGGCACCATCATTAACAGCCGCTTTGATTTCTGGATTAAGAATTGGAGCCTGTGCTAGTTTTAAGTTTTCAGGTGTACTGTATATCTTTAGTAAGTCATTTTTAGTTTCATTCTTTAAACCATTGACCAAAATGTCAGACCACCTGCAAGCAATGTCTTTATGGATGTTTGCACCAAACTTTTCTTCCTGGACAGGTTCCTCTCCGAGTAAACACAGAATGTCAGGCTCTAACTCTTGGATACTTTCCGAAGACGTGAGTTCAAGAGGCGGCTCAACCGCTGCAGTGGGAATAGAAGTATCCGTAGCTACGGCGACACAAGTGGTTTACGGTACTTCCGATACAATTTTTCTTTCATGTGGGGCTTCTGAAAAAGTATATTGACAATATCTTAACAAATAAATGATACAAACTCACGGTTTGCACTCTATAAATAAGTATTGATCTTATTAAAAACAACAATGTACATACTGATTCACGACATAATCTCACGGAATATGTTCTAGAAGATGTACCATAGTTGTAGATTCTCGACACAAACTCGCAGTTTGTACTCAAGAATTAAGTAGTTATTATCAGTCACACGGTCACACCCCCCGATATTTTATTTAGATAGAAATTCATGACAAGGTCTCCCGGACAATGTTCTAGAATTTTGTGCAACCTTATATACAGCGATCAACCTTACAGGTTAAACTGAAGTATGATAAAGGTTGGTATTAGCCTTACAGACTAAACTCATATGCACTAGGCGTCAAGATTTGTTTCCAAATGTAGGTATGCAGCAAAAATCTCGCGCGGCCGACTCGGCGCCACCGCGCCGCGCTGGCGCCGCCGACCGCCAACCGGCTCAATTCTTGTAAAATCGAAATTTTTGTTACTAACCTTCATTTTGCGGAGCCTCCTGCATATATTCTGAGTACTGATCACTATCATAACACTGATTCTGTGCCAAACTGGAACTAGTACTGCTGTAACTTTTTTCCCGTTGCTTACGACGAACTCGAGACATCTTTTTCTCCAACTTTTTAATTTTTCGAGCTAAATACTGCTCCTCGTCGTGGCACTTTCTTTTTCCCAGAATTATGGTAGGAAATACCACTTAAAAACCTAAAAAACTAATTAATATAGAAAAAATATGTGCACGATGGCAACGACACAAAAAGTGTATGAGATACCAACATTGGAGCACAGATAATTTTTTAAATTGTTGCTCTAAAATGGTGTAAGATGGCAGCACATGATAGTGCTACTACAAGTAAAAAGGTGTAATCTCGAAGGGCGAATCACTGAAGTTTAATATAACAAACTACAGTGCAGTGATAGCCTAGTGATATGACCATTGGACTGCCAAGTCAAAGGTCTCGAGTTCGAATCCAAGGCACGCACCTCTAACTTTTCGAAGTTATGTGCGTATTAATAATTAATTATCACGCGCTTAAACGGTGAAGGAAAACATCGTGAGGAAACCTGCATGCCTGAGAGATTTTCTTGACGGCATGTGAAGTCTGCCAACCCGCAGTAGGCTAGCGTGGCGGACTATAGCCTAATCCCTCTCGTATTGAGAGGAGACCCGTGCCCAGCAGTGGGACAATGTAATGGGTTGATGATGATAACAAACTACGTTATTCACAAAACATGTAAAATTAAGTGATGTCGTGAATATTTTCGGTACCTAGGTACATATATTTTAAATGAAATTATAAAACAAATCGCCTAAAATCAAGTACTAATTTACGAAATCTGCGTGATTTTCGTTAATTCGTTTAAATAAAATACGCACGCAATAAAATTACTTCACACAACGAGCGTAACAAAGTTCCCTTTGAACCAGTTAATTTATTCCTAACGTATATATTTTACACGACAAAAGGTTACCTCGTAAACAATACCAACAGAGGAATGCCTTTGCGAATAAAAGCTTTATGATACATCCCTTAGCTTGGCGTAATCTCAAGTATTACAGGATAAGTTGAGACTAAGTTGAGTTTGTACACTTTGGATAAGTTTGTGAAGAGCACGTTATACGTGATATTAAGCACATGTTGGGTGTATTTCGAAGATTTAGGTAATATGTAGGTATAAACATTTAGAAAATAATACCGTTATGTACTACTGTTATACTGTATGATGGGCATATTGCAGGCTTTCGATAACCAAGTACCTACAGGCATTGCAACGCATGCTAACCCTAATTAAAAATAATTTAACTGTCTCCATAGCTCATCGGTACATGTATCGATTCCCAGGTTAAACAAAGTGTTTTAAGTACCTATATCTATAAAATTCTCAGTAGCAGCGAATTTATGCCCAGATAATGAAAGAAAGAAAGAAACTTTCATTCAGTCGCACAAATGAAACATTGTGGCTACGAACTGTGGCTCACCTTTTTTTTTTTTTTTTTTTTTTTTTTGTCGGGGTTGGAAATGCTTTATGCACTATCCACCGCCCTGGGGAGAGCGATGGGGTGTGTCGGACTCCGCTCTGAAAAGAGCGATCTACCGACTAAAACCAACCTCGGCGTTTCGCGTCACCACTTTAGTGCCGGGAATACGGGAGCGTTGAGACATTCCTCCGCAGAACTGTGGCTCACCTAACCTAACCTAACCTATCGCTATGGGACATATAAGCATGATCGTATTTTAATGAAAATCATTAGAAGCATGTAGGAAGCGTTAAAAAATAGTTAATAATGACATGTTCAACTAAATCAACCCAATACAAATGCTTCACATTGGATATGTCAATAAGTCTGGTAGAACTACAATCTGTGTGACAGATCGTGATTCAACCCACTAGTTAATAGTACAGTGCAAGTTGTCGGTACAGTCAACCACATAACATTGGAGCGAGCCAACCATGCGGGCATTTCAAACAAATTGCTTGTCCGTTATTCATTGACTTTCTACCCAGTATCTCAAATTAAAATATTAGATACAAAACTTTCTTCTTTCTTCACACTTGCTTTCTCGACTTTTGTGTACTATATGTTACAGTACACAAAAGTCGAGAAAGTAGGTATGTATTTTACATATAAACCTTCAAAACCATAAGCTCTATAAAAATAAAGTGAAATTTCGATCTCCAATAATAATAGGTATAGGCAAAATAATCTAAGGATAAGTTATTAATTTCTGACATAAATCATTATGGATTGAAATAGGTTTACTGATTAATAAAATATATTTGTTACTATCTCAGTCTTTTTTGGCTTAAGCGATTGTGAAAATATTATTATCTATCTTCGTTTTACAAAAACTTTGCCCAGTACTTAAAATTTCTCTACTTCTGTATCATTTTAAGATAGCTTATATGAGGCTAGTACCTTACTCGTATGTAGGTATGTATAGGTATTCTTTCACGAGATTCTCACTCAAGTTTTTGTGCTTAGACTATAACGTTATGCCATCCATCTCAGTTGTATTTTCATGCATATACAATGTATTGAAGAGTCATACCCAATACTTTGCTTCATTCTATAGCCTAGTCTGAACCCAAAACGATTCGTTACATATACGATTTGTTGTTGATGTTACATCTAGCAATCTTTTCTGACTATATGTTAAGATTTTGATTTGAATATATTAAGTTGTCTATCATATTCAATGCAATTTTATGTAATTTATTGTAAAAATAAATCAGCTTTTTGTCCTGATATTGTTTCTCATCTTGAAATAAAGAATATGATCCTAGTCAAAGAACACGTAGTATTTATAGGCGCTTGCTTACCTACTAATAAACTTCTTTTTTTATGCGTTCTGTGGTATCTGCTTATCCCTGTTCGAAAATGGCATGAGTTGTATACATATACAATCCCTTCAAACTTTAATAAACAAAATTGTAGTTTGGTACTTACTAAGTTCCTTCGTTAAATTCGAAAGGATTTTCTAAATTAATGTAATTTATAAATTGGCTGTCTTGAACATAGACATCCAATTTACGTCTAAATCAGCCAGTAACTTAAAATCAATCACTATTTGTACTGCTCAAATATTTAAAGCCAATTGGAAAATTAACGAGATATTTTACTTTGTAATGGCATCTCAAGAGACTTATTAACTGCGTGAGCAAACTGAATAACGAAAACTTTTGCCAATATATTAGACATTGATTTTTAAAATGAATATCAAATGTTTAACAAATTATAATAAATAACCAGTAAAGTTACCTTCCTTCACCTTATTAGTCTAGCGGTCGTGCGACTGCTACGCTTAAAGTCCTGCGTTCAATACCCAGGTCGAGCAAAGTGATATTGCTTTTTTTTCTATAGAATTTTCGATAGCAGCTCGGTGTTTGGATTTGTGCCCCCCGTTGATGGGACGAATAATACAAGGGACTAGAATAATACTGGTTCTACATTAGTACTCTAGTTAACCCTTTGGGAAATACAGGCATGATGATAATAATATGTCATTTTAAATGTCACTTTGCAGAAAATTTGCATTTAATACAAAACATTTCTTTACTCAAACATTTGCACAGTGCGTCAGAAACCTTAGACACAGTGGGATTACCAGGAATCGCCTCCATTCACCCCTAAGGCTTTGTGAGTCACCGTCTAAATTAATTCCTAGCTTTGCCACTTGAAAGAGAATGAAATGAATTTAGCAAGTAGGAAAATTATTAGGTATGTAGGTATGCTTTAACAATATGCAATTTTCTTACAAAATAAAAAAATTACATGCTATTTTGACAATATTGCCATAATCCGCAATAGGTACTACATTTTTTCGGATATTTGATCAGTTTGGCTAGCTATATACATACATACGCCTTATTTCCTGAAGGTTTAGGCAGAGGTGTACTAATGTACGCACTTCGCCGGAATGTTAAGCAATAACCAGCCGCAAATCTAGACTCATAGTTGCTACTGGGACTTCATAGAAAATCTCAATATGATACAACTGTATATATATATATTGATATATGAACTATTACAATAAAATATTCCCGGAACTTCAGTAATAAGGCTCGTTGTCACGTCAAAATTTTTAAGCAGCAAGTACTCACAAGTCGGCTAATATCCCTTCGTGCTATTAAAGCCACTTCGTCGTGACCCCACGTACGGGCCATTACAAACTTCCTACCATATTACCCTCTACGTCTTTGGCCAAATTGAGGCTACTTTAAAAGGATTGAAGGTTTTTATGAGATTTTGAGAGAATTTGGGTCTGGAATTTGTGGAGAAGGACAAAAACAGCTTACGTTAAAATAAAGAGTAACATGTTTTTATATGAGTAGAATTCTTTCTCATAGGAAGCAATTCGGCTTGTAAAAAACAAATTTTAAAAACATGTTATTTTTGAAACTATGCATAGACACAGGTATGTGTTTGAATGATTATTACGAAAATCAAAATTTTCTTTCTTCTTTAACTGTTGATGAAAAATATAATTTTATCGAATTTGCATTACTTTTCACATGAAAGCTCCAAAAACAACGTAAACCATGACTAATCTCGCTTCAGCTTATTTTTTGTAACAATTTTATGGTAATCGAAAATAATATCTGTTTACTTATAAATAAAGATCAAGTTTTATCGTGGGATGTCACAGTTTATTAAGGCCGCCTACACGAATCACTCCAGACCGTCACGCCCACTTAGGATCTCCACTCACTTTAATTTAAGTAGAATTAAAGCTGAGAGGCAGAAGCATACATGAAGGAATTCTAAATATTAAAAAAAATATCAATTATTTATTTATATTATCCTTATTTATGACAACCTATATATCAAACTAGAAAAAGCGTATTAAAGGAAACCATAGCGCCTGTATTCCCCGAAGAGTTAGGAAGAGGTGTACTAGTGTGCCGCCACACACATTTTGCCAGTTTGTTTAGGTCCACAGAATAGAGGGTGTGCCTATTGCCATTGACCGGGAACAAATCCAGTCTCAGAGCTGCTACATTTCATAGAAAATCCAATAACACTTTGCTCGACCTGGGAATCTGACCTTTAGCGTAGCAGTCACGCTTAGGACCACTAGACTATTGGAGGCAGCTTGAGTAAAATTTATTTTTATAGCAGTATAATTGTCACTTGCTTAAAACGACGAAGGAACACTGTTGCGCAAATAAATGAAGTTAGCTAAACAGAACTTAAATCAGCTATCATCAAATTTGCAAGTATAAGACTATAGCTCGCAAATTAATCAGAAGATCTAAATATAGTGTTGTTCGTGAAATAAAAGCCATTAATTACTGTAGTACATATTAAATTACTCCTTTAATTGGTGGATAAGTGAAACGGCGCCCAAAGCTTTTAAATGCTTCCCACAGGTATAAATAGGGTAAAGGGGAAATTATTTATTTAGGTAGGGAACCATGCTGATGTTTTCAAATGCCACAGACTGACCCTTTACCATATTTCATGGTACTGATTCCTGAAACTTACGTGGCTATTAGACAGTGAAATAATTTGTCAGACATTCTATCACGTAATGTTGATATTAATAAATCCTATATTCGAGCCTTTGAACAATGGAAATGTCAGATAACGTTTAATTATACCATAGAAAAGAAAAAAAATACTGAGAAAAGATTTGATTGTTTGTTTGTATATAGGCTCTGAAACTACTGGAACCGTTTGAAAAATTCTTTCACCAATAGAAAGCCTCATATTCCTCAGTAACATAGGCTATATGTTATCCCATTAAATGACAAGAAACGCATAAACCACACGAGCAAAGCCGCATGCGGGAAGCTAGTAAAATCCGTAGCAGATATTTAAGACCAATAGACCAATCCCTGCTTACGACTCGTAATCATAGCTGAGAAATACTCCATTTATAAAGTTAAACGCTTTAAAATTCGATATATTTAAACGATGTATAAAATAAACTACCCCCAATGGCGTCAGAGAGCTATCAAAGTAAATTTTAACAACACTTTTTAACGTTACATAACATTAACTAATCGTAAATAATGTCGTAAATTATTGTTTTAATTTGGTGTTCGCAGTATTTAACGCCTAACGTTTTTATTCCACGCGTAAATTATAGGTTACAAAGTAATGAAAATGGCTGTAATTACGTTTATATATTACTTTTGTCGCGATACGTTCTAAACTGTTTTGTTTAATATTTCTCAAGGGAATCTGCGTCTATCTGTTCTAATATCAGTAAGTGAGAATGCGTGTACAATACCACTCAGAAGAGCGACGTACAGTTGATATATAAAGGGCTGTGGAACAAAACGCTTCGTCTTATAGTAGAATAGTCCTCCCGGTCTGACGCTCATCCCCTCCCCCGCACTCCTCGCTCGCCTGTCTCTGTGAGCGGCGCCTAATGAGAAGCGTTGAAACCTAAAATTTGGTGCCAACTCGAACTCTGAAGTGCTCTAGACGGTCGAGAGCTGAAACGTCGACAACTGGAGCAAAGCATTACATCACCGACAAAGGAAAATAGCCACTATCTCATCGTGATAAGGATAAAAGTACATGCAGTGTATCAATTTGTCAGTCTCAAGTGGCAAATGGCGGTATTGATAGAATTTTTACGGTTCTATTTTTAAGAGCTTTTATGTCAGTTGTACCCTGATTTTCCACTTTGAAATGTTATTACTTTAACATGTACTTGGGTATACATTAAAAGTAAAAGTCCGTAATCTTGTCTATAATCTCCTACATATTATAAAAAAATATATTTGATCACTTTAATACAAAAATCGATACAAAAACAATCTTCATATGAATACTGGGAAGCCGCCATAAATCATTCTGCTGAACCATATATTATTGTTTAATTAAATAGAAACAGAACATATAATTACTTGAAATGTACGACCTGTAATTTGGGTCCCCAACACAGAACGATAAATCATCCCTTATTACTATCGGAAAGCATGTTCAATATAAAACATGAAAGAACTCCTTTAAGGGCAAACAATGAGATTCATTAAATAACAAATACTTTGTCTTGTTAACAAAAGCCTTTAGGCGGAATTTTCTGATACCGAGCCTTCTCATAAAGCCGCAAAAAATAATCTTTTAAAAGTTGCCGACGGACCGTTACACACTTTTGTAGGAAAACATTTTTTTGGTATAAAAAATTAAGTTAATCATTATCTAGAACCAAATTTTCTCATAGGAATTTTCAACAATCAAACTATTTATTAAACATTTCATAAGCATGTTGGCTTGTTCCGAACAATACCTAGTTTTCTCCGAACAATACCTAGTTTCTTATTTAGCGTACACCTCGTAGCTCGTAGCTCAAAATCTCGTAGCTTGTAGCTCGAAAAGCTACGAGGTCGTAGCTCGTAGCATGTTACCGTCTTGGAGTACACTAATGAACTGTAGGTACACACCGACATGTTTATATAATTATATTAAGCTATATTTTCTAGTTGAAAATGTTTTAGTATTATGATATTCTAATTAGTGAGATAATACTTATAATATGATTATAGGTAAGATCCGCTAACTATTAAATATATAACTAAACATTATTTATTAAAACATTTCAGCATACTGAGGGTGCACTCAGGATACCTCAGCCTAGCCCTTCTGGAAGGCAACAGGCGCGATGGTATTTTTGTCTAGAATTGTATAAAATAAAGTAAAACTAATGGTATAATAATTGCATTTGGTTTCCATAACTATCGCCTGACAGTTATTTTTTTCAGATATGAATCGAAATGGATTAACATTTTGTATATTCCCAATTGGTGCTATCTACTACTACATTTGTATATACTACATTTTTAAGGTAATCATTACTTTGAGTCATAAGGGTAAAAAGGGCACGTTCTAATAATTTAAGTACACATTATATTCATGGTGTATTCATCTAAATCCATACTTTATATTATAAGTCCTGTGTTTTATAAAGTGTATTTGGTTGCTTTTTTACTTTTTATTATCACTGGTACCTACTATATAGGTATGTATTGCAAAAAAATAATGATGGCATAGTTATATAGCTAAACCAAATAATCAGCAAACAATCAAAAACCCCTTGACTGTTCCACTGGTGGTAACTGAAGTTCAGAATGAAACGGAGTTAGGCTATGGTCCACCATATGGTGGGGATCATAAGATCCCCCAACTGAGCCCAAAACCGCTGGGGGTCACGGAGAAATGAAAACCGGTTGCGTAAAATCACAGCAATAAGTTGAGAGGGGAAACACCCGTGTGGTTTTAGTCGGTAGTTTACCCTCTTTGGGTGACATCCGATAAACGCCTTCCCGGGCAGCATTAGTCCATGAAAATTTCTACACGAAAAGATCCACCACACTGGTTTAGCTCCAAATAAACACAATAAATCAAGTCTCAGATGTTATTGTGCCCAAAATAACAATCGCCTGACTGATATGACTCAAACAGCCACTAAGAAGATCTATAGACAATTTAAGAGTTCCATAAACTAGGTTAGAAGACCTTAGCGAATATGAACATAGATTTAACGTTAATACAAGGTACATAACCCACTTGGCACCGTCTGAGCTAGACATGTACCAAATTTTTACACTTTATATATTCACTTAACTTACATTCGGGTCACTGACTACAGATTTAAGTGACGTCAACTTTGTCCGATTGGTTTACATATTTTTATTTTAAAAGTTTTGTTTCTATGGGATACGGGGCAAACGAGCAGAAAGATCGCCTTATGGTAAGCATTTACCGCCACCCATGGACAGAGGAATCACAAGTGCGTTGCCGGCCTCAAGCAGATGTTATGTAGGTCGATATAAACCTTATAGTAGCTTAGATATAGCTGAGATGGATAAAATGCCCACTAGTTATTACATTGTTAAATCCACGGTTTTGTCGATATGATTGAGTAGTTGAAAAATAATATTATTTATGTTTTTCTGCACCCTCTTACATTGAACCTAAACATATCGGCAAACTGTGGATATGCCTTAGGAGTAGGTCAAAACACAATAATAATATTCAAATATTTTCGGAAAAATGACGGTTCATATGCGACTATTTGCAATTTAAAACAGTAATTTAGCTACGGTTCTTACAAAAAAACCCTCAAACTTAACCTTTAGATTATGAAAAAAAAATTCACTTCAATCTATTCATTACTTTCAGGATACCATGTTGGATTGTAGGTATATAATACAGCCTATTGAAAACAGAAATGCTAATAATTATTGGATATTGAGGAAAAAATACTTAAAATATTAATGATACCAAAATATTAATATTAATACGAATGTAAACGTCAAATATAATGTTAATAGAATATACAGTAGGTACTCAACATTGATATTAAGGAAATCCATTATCAAAAGATTCTCGGAAAAATCCTTCGGAGTTGTCATACGAAATTCTATCCTGAATATTTTTTTTGTGAACGCGAAACGTGTACAAATAATATTATTATTCATCATTTTTCCTCAATTTTCTGCCATTAAGTCCCAGTAGAGTTACCTTCTTTTCTACCCTGGAGACAGGTGACTTACCTACGAGTATATATTACGTCAGATAAAATTACATAGAAATCTTGAGCGACAATATTAAAAAAAAAAAGCTTACTAGCAATGTGGATCACACATTACTAGTATTCTTGTTAACCCCTCGTGCTAAGCTAAATGCTTGTGTTACGAGAGGGTTCACGTCGGTAGTGCAATGGGTGGGGTTCGAACCGGCAACCACATGATCGCAAGTCCGACGCCCTAGCCATTAGGCTACCGCCGCTTCAAACAGTTTTGTTACAAACTTTTGATTTTGCTTCCACTACCAAACTATCAGCACCTAGTAATCATAACATACATACATAGTATCACGCCTGTATTCCCCGAATAGTTAGGCAGAGGAGTACTGATGTATACCCACACTTCGCGGGTATGTTTAGGTCCCATAGGGGGCGAGTTTATTGTCATTAACCGGGTACAAATCCAGACTCTGAGCTGCTACTGAGAATTTCATAGAAACACCCAATATCACCTTGCTCAACCTGGAGAACGAACCCAGGACCCCTAGCGTAGCAGTCGCGCTTAGAACTACTAGGCTAATGAGGCAGTCCTAGTAGTCATGATACACGAAAATAACGTAGAAATATATTTTATTTTACTATGAATTATTACACACATAGTAATGACCCGAATTGGACTAATAATTAAAGATCATTTTCCTGGAGTATCTTTTTATAATTATATCTAATAATGATACTTGAAGAAGTTTAATTCTATAAACAGATTCTAAAAAGAGAAATAAATAAAAATCCAATTACAAAGGCTATAATAGGTACTTATTACGTGCAGGATACTTATTAGCTGGTGGTATAATTTCATATAGGTATGTAATTAAATTTGACTGTCACATATTCTAAATAGTTCTGAGGTTAATCTTTAGTTACAGACGTGTACAGTCTCAATTTTATTGGTCTGTTAATATTATAACACGGAGTAATGTCTAAAACCTGCTTTTCTGTGAACTATTTGGTTGGTGTCGCTGTGAACGCCACCTAGTGAAACAAAAGGGATTGCAGCTCCCGTCTGATCCGCGAATACTCGTTTCATAAGTTTATATCGTAAGATAGATAGTTTAGATCGTATAGACCTGACAATATTTTATCGGTAGTGTTAAAATACATAAGTTGCCTGTTAAACGTGTTAAATCCATCTTCATCATCGTCTCCTCGAGAAATCAAAGAACAAAGAACACAATATGTTTTCTGCAAAAGTATCAACTTATAAAGTTAATAAATTGGTTAAACGACAGACAAAGAGGACAGACGATTGAATTTATTATCCAAACCTATTTTGGATTGACTTGCTTGATTTATTTAAATTGAGCTGACTTAATGGATATGGTCGATAGCTTCGTGAGCTGCGATACTTTAAATTTATTTTAAGATATTGTTTTGTGCATTTTTTTCGCAAATGCCTTGCACCGTCTATTCTTATAAGATGAATGGAAACATTAAACATTATTTTTATAAGATATAAATAAACATTCATTATATAGATTTAAGACTGCCTCAGTAGTCTAGTTACTACGCTAGATGTCTTCGACCCCCAGGTCGAGCAGTGTTACCGGGTTTTCTATGAAATTCTCAGTAGCAACTCGGAGTCTGGATTTGGGCACGGTTAATGGCTATAGGCTCGCTTCCTGTTACATGGGACCGAAACATACCGGCGAAGTATGGTTGTACATTAGTACACCTCTTCCTAACCCTTCGGGGAATACAGGCGTGATGGTATGTTTGTTTTATCTAGATTTGAAACACGTATACCTACAACATTAATAACAACAATACTACAACATTTGGTTTTAAAAGGTAGGTAGGTAGATATTGTATATCATCATCATCAATCTATTTACAGGTCTCCCTTGCAAATTAAGAGGAGTTAGGCTATCCACATCGCTAGTCTACTGCGGGCTGGCCACGCCGTCGATAAAATATTTCAAGCATGCAGGATTCCTCACGATGTTTTCCTTCACAATTTTAAGAGAGTGATAATTATTAAGATATGGGTAAAGTCAGTAATAACACCTCCACACAGGAACTCCGTGTACGACAAAAGTGTACCTTAATTGGACCCCAGCGGTTGAAAACCATGAATTTATTAGCAATTTAAATAGAATAGGGCTCCAACTCATCTGAAAAATAAAATAGAAACTTGCTATTTACTTATACGAAAACGGTTTTTCTAATGGAATTCATTTTGTGACAGTTTGCAAAAGTTCTATCCACTGTCCGATCTTAGTATTCTACGAAGGGAACATTTCAAATATTTGATTAGTGGTGAGATTGACTCGATTTATCGATATTTACAGTATTTGTATTTAAAACGAAATGACATTATGATTTAAAAAGAGAAAAAGATGGCATCCATCTAAAATCGAAACAAAAACAATGAAACATCGAGAAACTATTATCATTTTATTGAATCAGACTGCAAATGAATGGCACAGTAGCTAAATACAGTTAATATAAAACAATTGAATTAAATATCAATGCCATTCTGAATTAAATCAAGCTGCACAGAAGTCCTTGAACTAACCCATCAATATACAGGCCCACGCTTTATTTCCATTCATGAATCATGTCCGCCTACCCGTGTGACGTCACCGACTGCAATATTGTGAACTACGACAACTAGTGAACGCTTCGAAATGATAAAAAGAACGCACTAAGCTTATTAGTACGCTTCACTTAACTGTTATCGCGTCAATGTGCTTTTAGAGTTCCCTAGCAAAGCAACTAAAGCACCTGGCACTACCATTATGACGTCATAGCACTCATGGTTGATTGTTCATATATTGTTTTCTTATACCTACATAATCATAGCATATCATTTATTTGAATCTTAAAACTTCACCAACGATTTGCTTAAATAAAAACGGATTTTAAAGCGTAGCAAGCAGCATACCAATAGGCTTAATGTTGTTTAACGTTTCTTTATCTGCTGTCCAAACAGTATTGGATTCAGTAACGTTATGCTTAAGTCAGACCGCTCTTAGTATTGGTATCATGATTCTTGTATGCAATGCAAAGTACGAGAAAGTTATTGTAGCAATAATTTTCCTTCAAAAGACAGCTCTTTTGTTTTGTGTTATGTAATTTTCTTTTAAGTCTAATGAATGAGCTCAAATTATTCAAAAAACTATTCCTGGCGACTTATTTCAAGAATTGAATTGTTTGCGAATTTATTTTTATTTTGACAATTTATTTAAATAGTGTATAGAACCCTATTAGATATTTACATGGGTGGACATGCACTTGACAGGTTTTATCAAATGTGTAAGGGATGACATATGGTTTGGTCGTTTTTGCAACGCAAACAACACTGTTATCAGTTTTTTGGAAATAATGAATCATATTTGCATGTTTGTTAGATTGAAGTCAATTTTCTGATAACGTTTTTAATTTAGTGCATCAGCATCAGTGCTACTAGATCATTCGAATAAAAAGTACCTACAATATCTTTTAAATGCCTGGTCATTTACAATTCACACTCAACATAATAAATACAAAAGTGAGTTCATTTATTTATATTACATTTCCGTCTTTTGACTAGGTTGAAGCCCATAAAGAGACTTACTTCAGGCACACAACGCAATATTTAAGTAAATGAACATTCTGCAATCTAAAGCTAACAGAACGCATTTTTATTAAACAAACCATTTCTCTTTCAAATAAATGAACGCTTGTGTGAAGGTCTTATGTTAAACTTCTTAACATAATTAAGTACTGTAACTATGCAAATCAACCCTAAACTATCTAAGACACTTCATCATCAAGTTGCGTCAACAAATAGTTGTCAAGTGGTCCAACAAGCCCCATAGAAAGTTAGTTATTTATTCAAAGCGCGAAGTACTTTGATTATTGTAATTTGACGTAAGCCACGCCCGTCTCGGGATGCTCAACCCTTCGTGAGGGTTGAATTGTGGAAGTCACTTCACATCACAATATTGTACTGGGGGTGTTGATTATCTCTGACGTTTTTCGAGTTGCTTTGAATGTGAAACGCAAACAGATTTTTATGTGTGAAAACGAGTGCGGGCTAAGTTCTTTAAGTTAGACTGCACTGGGATTGTTGGTGTAGATACATTGAAGATGGTAGCTTAATTTTTAAAATTATAATTTCTTATTTCATTATTGTACGATCTTTGTAAAGATTTGGCATTATAACAACATGTGATGTAATTTAGCACACAAACAAATTTTTTAGTTTCGAGCTCTGTCTGAGGCCGAAAATTTCTTTCATCGAATTCTGTTATCTCAGCCATGAAATTCGCGGACTTAGCGGACTTTTCATGCCGCATAAGTGCTTTACTGCTGAACTGATGGTGTACAGTGGGTACACTTCTGCCTTACCCTTCTTGGAATACAGGCGTGATGATATGTATGTAAATAAAATACCTTTAAATTTTACATCGGACATAATGACGGTTTACGTTTACCTACCATTAAAACCGAAAAGCTATTAAATATTTAAAAAATATTCGTAGTTACTGGAAACAATCAGGTATTACCTATTAGGGTTAAATAATGTTTGTACATTTTGTTACCTCACTGCCCTTTAGGTACATATAGGTTACGATTGACCTACATAACCCGTAAACAAGCAAACGTGGTTGATGTTACTTTAATTATTAACCCCCAGCGATTTTATTCGTGTGCTTTCATTTGTTCAGATCCGAATGAAGGTTTTTAAATTTTAGAATGAGATTTTATTTTTCATAAACATGTTCTCTTGTCTCATTACTTTAGCGGTTCTCAGCGGGACTGCTATGAGGTTCTGGGTTAGATTCCCGGGTTCAGCGATGTGTTATTGGGTTTTTCTATGAAATTCTCGGTAGCAGCTCGTAGTTGGGGTTCGTGCATTCGCCCTCTATTACATGGGACCTAAAAATACTGACAAACTCTTTATCATAAACATCAACCTCCAGAACCTCAAACGGGTCGCCTCCCAGAATGAGCGGTGTAAAGCTATAGTTCCCCACGCTGACCTCATCTGATACAATATACCATCAATAAAATCTCTCAAGCATGCAAGATCCTCGCGAAGCTTTCCTGCACCATTCAAATTAGTGATATCTAATTCATTTTATTAATACGCACATAATTTCGCGAAAATTTCGGAATGATTTAAATTCAAACTTGTGACGTAACTTGATACTTAATCAACCAAAAGTAAAAATATAAAATTCTAAATATTATACCAACATTTTTAATACAATCTATGATATTCATTTTATCTTTGGAAAAAACGGCAACAGCCTAAAATATTCGTGACAGAGATCATTACATCCATGTCACAATAAAACACGGCAAATAAAAGTTGAACATCGTGTCTGGGCCGCACGAGTTATCGTCAAATATTTCTGAATATTACTGTTTGAGTATACAACTATAAATAAGTATAAGTATAGTAAGTCGTAAGCCAAGTTACATTATTTTAAAATTGACTAGAACTTATTAAACGAAGAGCCAACCATAATTTATCATCATTATAATCAGCTACTAACACCAACATCAACCATTACATAGTCCCACTGTTGGGCAACGATCTCCTCTCAGAATGAGAGGGATTAGGCCTGATTGGCGATTGAAATTTTTTTTTTTTGAGCTTGCATATTTCCTCGCGATGTTCTTCATTCATTGTGAATGAATTATTAATAAAACACATGACTCCGAATTCAGAGGTGCGTGCCTTGGATTCGAGCTTGATATCTTTGGCTTGGCAGTCCTACGATCTACCTCTAAGCCATCAAAGATAAGTTAAACTGCTGCACAACCAACCATAGTTGACACTTAAAAAAATAATCTAATCTACTTATCTATAGAGCTAACTATCTTAGACTAAATATTCGCTCACCAATCAGCATCCAGCAACAACAAGAGTGACCAATAACCAAAGACTCCCCAGGTCTCGAATATGTTTAAGGTTCTATGTAATAAGTCGAGCTATTACCATAAACCCAAACGAGCTGCAACTGTATATTATAGATGAGTATATTATAGAAATCTCCAAAAGTATTTTACTTGATTCGAATCATGACCACTACGCTAAGCAACAATGTTTCCGACTAGACGAATGTGGCAATTATATTTCTTTAAACGGTGGGTACGGTTGTTGATTACATGTGGATTGTGATCAAATCCAGAGTACCTACGCCCTATGAGTAATCGACTCCGTTGAGTTTTTGAAAGTGTATCAATTCTACCGACCTCCATTAGATCATAGGGAGCGGTGGTGGCTGAGAGACAACAGCCGCGAGTTACGAGAATTGCAGGTAACCTACGGTTCGAACCTAGATGGGATGAAATAAGTTACACAAAGTATCCTTTGTGTAAACTATTATTTTCATCGCCATTGCTCCCAAAAACGGTGAAGGAAAACACCGTGAGGAAACTGGCATGTCCTAGAACCAAAAATTCAACGACATGTGACATAGTCTACCAACCCGCACTTAGCCGGCGTGGTGGATTACGGCCCACTCCCTCTGACCGAGAGGAGCTATCAAATACATAGTTAAATTACTCCCACATTAATATTACAGACAAACAGCCCGCCCCGACTTTGTCCGAGTAGAATAATAATATAACCCATGCCCATTTCAAACAATGTACGTAATGTATTAAAAGTTTTTTGCAAATTGGAGCAGTGGTTCGGGATATTTCGCTCCACATATAAACAAACTTGCAAAATCTGCTCTCTCTTTCGCTCTTTCGGTCTTTGAGGCAATTAGCGGTCTCAACTTTCTAAGTATCTAATTAAAATTTGTGTTTTTAAGTACGTTTGCAATTTAAAATCACTGATGCTTAGGTATGTAGCTAAAAGAGGTGATACTAACCCATATAGCAAGGTTCACTTCTAATGAGATACTTGCATACCTATACTGAAATATCGACTACATTAGTGATCTTTTAGTCGATTATATCGCAATACGATTTTATCCCAACACTTTCAACATAAAACGACTAAAATAACATCCACAGATTCTCTATAAGGGTAGTTTAGTACCGATCTTTGCACAAGATGGCGAGATGCTGCAAGGTACCTAGGCGTTACAACCCACCCATTATCTTAACTACTAACGACTAAAAACTACTCAAATAAAGAACATAATAGAAAATACTATAACCTAATGAGTATATTATAACATATTTAGTTGTTTGCTTATTTTTTAAATCTAGTATAAAAATATGCAGGTGGCGAACTAAATTTAAAATAGAGTCACACTACAACCTATATTCCACGAACGTTATAATAATAGTCGATGCTTCGGGAAAGTGATCGATTCTACGAGCCACATTCATGTGACCTACAGATTGATTACCCGCCCTTCGACGAAACTTCACTAATTGCTTAGAACGTGAACTTTTCAAGCTTTTGGATTATTCATCAATTAAACTGTCTTGGTACGTTACACGGTTTAAATTATAGATAGTGCTGTAATTTATTAAATGAAAAGTAGCAGTTGGAGCTGCTGAAATATATGGACAGGATCAGTTGAGATTTATGGTTAGGTTTCGGATTTGATAATTTGATAACTGAACCCAATGACCCAATTTCATGACATAAACTTAGGCTAAGAAAAGATGAGAATCAAGAAGAAGCATGATTTAGTGAAGCATTAGTGAGCGGGGTCGTCGAACGGCGTAACGAAACGGCGTCGGCGTCCGGGCCGGGAGGGGCGACGGTTTCGGCGCGCGCTATCGATCGGATCGCATACCTTCCTGCGGCCGCAGCAGAGCATCCTCCGAGCGCGCGACTGTCCGCCCGGCGAAGACTTCAACCTGGTAAGTTTTCGCCACTGCATGGGTATAGGTTAGCGCGGCGCTTGCGGGAGCGGCCGCGGGGCCGGCTGCTCGCGCATCGCGACGCCGCGGGCTGGACGCGGCCGGAGCGCGCGAGCCTTCCTCGCGAAGTGCCCGCTGCACGCCCGCGCCTGCGCGCCACTCGCCACTCCAACACCCTCTTTGCCCCCTTACTCCTCGCGATTAATAATTCCGGCTACGCTGCCAGTGCGTATGTGGGTTAGTTTTTTGGCGATCGATGCGATTATTCGGTGCGAGCCGCTTCCGGTCGCCAGACCATCGCGGTGCACCCCGAGACGCCAGACGACCTATTAATCGCTTTCTGACATCACCCCTTTAAGTGTCGCGTAGACGCTATAGGTGTCCTTAATGTTTTATCAAGAATATAGGTCAGACGCATAAGTAGTAGGTACAAAATCACTTAACATGCAAGGAAAGTTTATGTGCCCTACTGAACTATATACAACTTTTATTGTAAAAGTCGGAATATTTTAGTTTATGAAGATAATTATTTTTATATAGCCTCTTCTGTGTCCCAAAGCAAAAGCTGGGCAAAGGCTTTTCTTAATTAAAAATGATAAGTTAGGTGCTAGGGCAAATTAATAATGTATGGACTACTTAGATACCTGGCTAGATTGCTACATTAAAAGGTCCGTACCTAACAAAATTGCGAAGAAAAGACATCACCACTCAACCCAAACATAACTTAACTTAAACTGAAAATAAAATAGTCACATCCCAACCGGCCATAATTATTATGATTTCATTAGAACATTTTCTAAAGCGCCAATAATTAAGGATAATAATAATTACGTACGAGGGCTAAAGTCAAATGCCGATAATAAGCTACAATACGATGGTGAGGGTAACATCCGCCCGCACAAAGGCCGGTCCAACCACACGAAGTCTCTTTCACCCTCCAATGAAGGGTAGGTACACAGCCCAACAACGGGTTTTGGATCGCCCGCACAGATCACTTTCCTGCTTAGGAGCATATTAATTAATTTTACTTGAAAATTTTCCGTAACCACACTGTTTTCCTTAATCCGGGTGATTTTGTAGGCTACTTGAAGTAACCCAGGAAATTATTGATTTGAAAGAATAAGTAACCCTTTCCATTGGCAATACGGCTAGATCAGTGAAACAGAAAAATAGCAGAGACGAGGAAAGAACTGAATAGCTCTGAACTTTTGTCTTTGAGTAAGATATAATTTATTGTTACTTCAAATCTTGTGCCTACTCTTTAAAACTGCGCCTCATTCGTTTTGTGGCACTAATCGCGACTGCTATGCTAAAGGTCCTAAGTTAAGTGTTATTAGATCTATGAAATTCTCCGTAGCAGCTCGGAGTATGGATTTGTGCCCGGTAAATAGCAATAGGATCACTTCCTATTACATGTAATAAATGGTTAGGTCTCATGAGACCTAAACACTCCGACTGGAGAATATAGGCTTGATGGTATAGGTATTAGAAAAACTTGTAGAAGTTAATTTGGGTATCTGTAATTTTTAAAGCCTTCTTTACAAAATGATTGTTGCACTAACTGACGGTACAGTCGCACGGCGATGACGTACTTAGCCGTACAAATGTGAGGTTGAATAATATTGAGTTTACACATACGCACATCAATTCTTTCAGTCACCAGCTAGCTTAGCATCAGCTTTGTTGTACCATACTGATTAGTTTTTTATACTTACAACTAAAGTGACAAGCATACGGCCCGCCTAATGAATGGTAAGCGGTAACGGTAGCCTATGGACGCTTGCAAGAACAGGAGTATCACTTACGTATTGCCGACACTGTAAAGGAACAGGGAGGGGAAGGAGCAAAGGAGAAGGAAGGGAACTGAGGAAGGAATTTGGTCTCCGGGGGTCCACACTCCGTATGAAACGCAAAAGTATGCATACTGCTATACTGGTTTCTAACACTTACGCGAATATTAGACATTGAAATAAAACTACTTTTTACGGATTTTATCGCGTTATATTGATATTTTTAAATTTCAGACGTTTCGGATCCTTTACAGCATCCATGGTCACGGGTGGACTGAGGTGTTGGTCGTCCTAATGTCAAAATTATTTCATAATATTATATCAATCATATATCAATATAACGCGATAAAATCCGTAAAAAGCAGTTTTATTTCTATGCATACTGCTACTTCACGTCGATATTCTGTGGGAGGGTAGTATTTCCCCGGTCGTGCCGACCATTCATGCTAGCACGTATTCATGCCAGCGAGACCTTAATACTACTAGTTGTACTTAGATCTAGATCAATAATTAATACAGCACCTATCCACCACATATCTATACACCTTCAAGCTTTTTAGGTTGACACTCTACCTCTGAAAAACTCTTCAAACAAATATAATGACACTGCAGATATCGATGAAGTCCTATCGGAGAAATCGTTATACATCAGTCCAAGGAAAAAACCGCAGAATCTGCATAACAAGGTCACGGGTCCCTAATTTCGGAATGGCGTGGTCCTCAACAAAATTGATTAGGGCAATTTGGTAAATTATATTTATTTTAGTTTCACCGTTTCATCGGCGCGACTTGGCGAAAGGCTCCGTATCGAATGTTGACTTTGTAATGAAACAACAAAGAAAAATGTTGTTGGCTGTAGGAAATTAGTTGGATCACTTTTTGTTTGATCTTCGAGATTCAGAGATACCACATAGCCTGATTACCTAGGAGGTCATGGAAGGAAAATTATAGAGGTGTATGTTTACGTCCTAGGCACTCAGGCTATATGATATTTTTAACCGGGCACAAATTCAAACACCGAGCTGCTAGTGGGAATTTTCATAGAAACACCCAATAACACTTTGCTCGACCTGGGGACCGAACCCAGGATCTCTAGCGTAGCAGTCGCGCTTGAGACCACTCGACTTATGAGACAGTGAGATAGTGTATAGATATCTATCTAGTAGATATAACTACACTGTTATAAAATCGTAAAGACCAAACCAGTGTCTGTACAATAAAAATATTCCCCGACTTATATATCTAGTATTGCTTTTTATACTCAAGTCTATTCCCTACCCCCCAAACATGTATACAATGTCTGATATTTCACTGCAAACATGGACCCATTTTAGACCCTAGTGATAGAGCAATTACGAGTAGGTGTATCTCAATTATTGGCCAATTCCAAACCAATTTTGTTTGATCCATCTTGATAACCGTTGATCGACTTCGAATGGAGTTGTTTGAAACTATTGTATCAACTTTGAAAATGAATTGCCATAGTTATATTGTTGATAGTTTGCGCTGAAGATAACTGGTGCAAATATTGGAAACAAATGCCTATAAGGTTTGATACTCATCAAAATTGTGTGCAAAGTCTACTAAGTATTTCATTAATTCTAATGCTACAAAGTTTTGATTCAAACCACATATAAAATTAGAGCCAGCAATCGCAAGTATGCATATACCATTATTTATTTGTAAGCCATTGTAAGTATATTTTTTCAGCCAGCTGCTGGAGCGAAAAATATTTGGAGTGATGTAGATATTTTTTATTTGTGATATTTTGGCATAGGTGTTTCCTATAGGAAGACAACTAGCACTTTGGAAAGCTGAAGCAGAAACACATGGACTAATACCGTCCAACACGCAGAAGCCCTTTCATAATGTTGGGAAATGGGCACCAATATATAATTTATATATGTATTATTTAATGGACTATAATATTCACGTGACTTCGTGGACTTCGCAGCAAAAATAAATATTATGTTCGAATATATCTGGGTCAGAGATAACAATGTAAAGCGAATTGACCTTATTTCTACAAATCATTTTGTTTATAGTTGCAGTGTACAGTCTGGATGTAGTTAATTCTAGCTAACTTAGCTATCTATCTGAGCGGATTACTTATAAAATATTCCTGCAATTCAAGAGCATTTAAAATTGAGTACCTTTCCCATTTTCAGATTCGGAACGAAAAACAACATTGATTCGCATAAAATTTCAATATAATCATTTACATTGGCATATTATTTTAAAGGTACGAGTATGCTTATAATCGTAAGCGTAATTTAATTCTGCATAAATGTTTAGGTATATTTTTTTACTATCGTAACGATTTTGAAGCAAAATATTACAAATGCATAAGCATAATCTTCATTGGCATACAAAATAATATATAAAAGATTTCGAAAAATAAAGAATATTTCAACAATTTACGTTTGAATCAAGAAATTCGCTTATACATTTACATCCATGCTTGGCACTAAATCATAAGTGGAATACATACATCGAAGAAAAAAATTAGGAAATCTCTTTATTGGTTCAGCAATTTGAATAAAATTCATCAAAAGCAGAAACCATGTCTACGTAGATACAAAAAACTTCTAAGTGTTTTGTCTGTTTTGCATAAAATATTCCTTCTTTTATTTACGTCCACGACCATGAAAATCACGCTTCAACAATATTATAGTAACACATAACGAGCATTACTTGAGACTAGTTGGATCATCATGTCATACCTATAGAGATAATTATGTCGGCATGTATAATAAAGATATTAAATACGTAATTAATGCAGCAATTAATGAAAACCCAACACTTAGTTCATAAATTTAAATAACTTAACAATAATATAAACAACGTTTGCACTAATCAAAGGTCACAGTTTCAGGGCATTCCTCCACACATTTGTTTGTGACTGTGTCTCTTATAGTGCCGGGGTTACACCAGCAGTCACAGTAGTGTCTTCTAGCTGAGTGTGCACTAGGCACGGAGCAGATTACTTCGAAGGAGCAGTTGGGACCAGGATTGTACTGCCCCGGTGGACACTCCCCTGAAAATTGTTATTAGTTATTTGTAGGAAGATAGTTATTAAAGAGGCTAAATTATATTCAAATAAACTCTTCGCTTCGCTCAATGCTGAATAACTCTTCGATAGTATTTTTTCTGGAGACGAGCAGGCAAGCAGAGACAATTTTGTAGCATGATGTGAAAGATGATATAGATCCAGATCAATAATTGTCTTTCAAAATGATAACATATAAGATAAGAATCCGGATTGTTATAGCATATTTAAGATGACCAGTCCCCCCTGATTGCTGATTCCCTGGGGCCTAGGCAATCAGCTGACGACGCCCTTGACAAGAAACTAAAAATGAAAACTGATATTTGAATATGACGTTGATGATAAACCCAAATTGATATTGTCATTATTAGAGAAGACAATAATTGTCATTACCAAGAAGACGTTGTCATTGTCATTTTGTAATTAACAAGAAAATTCTTAATTTGAGACTTAATTAAGAGATAATATTTTTTTGTATTTCTAGAGAGGTAGGTTTGTAGGTAAGTATTTGTTAAATAATTACTTACAACCTTTAATTTATCCCATTTTTTTACAATCGCCTATCCATTCCAAACCAACAGGTATGCAATTTCTGTCTTTACCTGCCGTTTGAAAATAGATATTACTAGATGACCCGGCAAACGTTGTTATGCCATGAAATCGTGACTAAAAAATGGTAGGTCCTATTCTCGTACCTACCAAATATACAAAAAAACATGAAAATCTATACCTCTATATAGACCTTAAACACCGCAACACAAGATACAGTTTGTTCGAAATAAGTAAGCCGATCGGAAGTTGTCTGCAAGTGGTTTAGAAGTGGTAAATTTTAATAGAAAGAGTTGGTGTAAAGATAATTAGAGTCGTATATGTTTCACATTTCTAATGATTTTGTTTACTAATTTCGATATTCATGTATTAAAACACTTAATTAAACGATTTAATCACCGTGGTAGTTCGGAACGGCTAACTTCCGATCGGCTTACTTATTTCGAACAAACAGACTGTATTTATGTCTATGATAAAATATATATTTAAAATACAATCATCATCATCATCATCATCATATCAGCCTATTTCCATCCACTGCTGAATGTAGGCCTCCCCCAAAGAGTGCCAACTATAATCCAATACAAAATATATTTTATAAACGTTATTTTGAATACTTACCAATCGAGTATCGTAAACTTATTAAAAACAGAAACAACACAACAGTCCACGGTTTCATGTTGACGCTGCACACACACAAACAGTAATGTTAATAGTTTTATCTTCAATCACAACGCTTTAAATAACTTCTTCACCTCAATTATCTGTCCTAATTATGTACAAATGCTACATCAAAAATAAATACTATATACTAAATCTTTTCTAATAACAATAACATTTAATGACTTGCTAAAATAGAAAAGATTTATTGACCTCTAATTGGGTCATTTACACTTATTGTAGGTACTATAGTATTACTGTAAAAATTATAGTATATTTTCGATGTGTATTATTACAATTTACTTTTATTAGGAGCTAAAACTAAAACGTCTTGTTTTGACTAAAACTGTTTATATAATAAAAACTATCAACAACTGTATGAAGCTTGAGAATAGTTTATACCGATTGACGCAAACATGATTCTCACGAGTTAAGTACTTACAAATGTATCTCTGTATTGTGTCTATATATAGATACACACATAAATCAAATTCGATTCTAAAGTTTAGATCACACTGACTTGGTAGCGGTGGAGGTGGAATTTGCGACATGTTCTGTCTTCAGTGGAAACGAGGGGATATACTGACTCACCGCATCATAAACGACGTCAAATATAGCAAAAAGTAAGATTTGGACATGGAAATTATGTTACCCACTACAGATCAGGTACTTATCTTGATTTAATCAGTCGACTGAAATATCGAAAATTATGGGCGTAAATATAGTGTGAATGATAAAAAATTTATAAATATAAATTACTATTATAAGGTGACCTATCATACGTAACGCCTAAACCGACAATGCGAGATCAGACGTTTATTATGTAGCTGTGTCTGCCTTAAAAACACCTTGTGCAACCATAGCCTAAGTTACCGTAAGTAAACTAAAATCAGTCTTCATAATATATGCAAGCACGTAGCACCTGTAAAAACAGTGATGATACATGCTCTTAAGGAAATAAATAAGGAAAACAATAAGTATTGGAGACGTTAACTGTAGTAAAAAATATTCAGATTAGGTAGGTAGTTAATTAACTTTAATCACCGTTGCGGTCGTGGTTTTGACAAAATAATATCTAGCATAATAAACGAAAAATAGATTAGGTAATATATTCTAGGTGCGCATCCGGTTTGGTTTTATCAATCATGATAAAACCAAAAGCAATCATTTTTTTAGTAGAAAACATATTATCACGCCATCCCCGAAGGGTTAGGCAGAGGTGTACTAATGTACACCCACATTTCGCCGGTATGTTTTTAGGGGGCGAGCCTATTGCCATTAACCGGGCACAAATGCAGACTCCGAGCTGCTACTGGGAATTTCATAGAAAAACCCAATAACACCTCACAAAACCAAGACCTCTAGCGTAGTATTCCCGCTTAGAACCACTAGACTAATGAGATCTTTAATTTAATGTAAAATTTGTCAACGTTGGTACTACTCTAGGTACTACTCACTAATTTACAGTAGATCTACATAAAGAAGACTACGTAAGAAAGAAAAATCCTGACGTGGAACTATTCCTTAAACAGCGATTCAAGGGACAATTAAAACATGTTCTTTTACTTAAAACTATTTAATTAGCTATTTCATTGCGTAATGTGATTGTAGTTTAATGGTGTGGCGTTTGCTTAGTGATAGGTACGTAGGTACCTAAGTACTTGTCTTTTGTACACTAATAGATCCATACTTAGTAGTTATTAAGTGAATTTGAAAGGTTTCGTGGGAACCATTTAAAAACATAATAATTATGCAAGGGTAATAAACCAACTGATTTTCAAGTTAAGAATGCGGATGTCTTTTGTTTTTAATCATGGCAGGCATTTAATTGAACGCATGCGTTGTTATCAAGTCTTCTATATGTGCCAGGTAAACACCAACAATCGCAGGTGTGCTTCGGGTATGCGTGTGAGCTCTTCGTAGAACAAGATGGCTCGAGGCCGCATTTGGGGCCCGGTTTGTATTCATCGTTTCGGCAGGTAGCTGGAATAGTTAAAGTTTATTGGTTAGGCGTTAGATGTGTAGCCACGATGTTAACCACGATGATCTCATCATAATCATCATCTTCAGCCTATAGCAGTCCACTGCTAGACATAGGCCTCCCCTAGTGTGAGCCATTACACCATTCATTAATTCCTATTTGTATTCCTAATCCCGTTGAAATTCCCGACTTTTGATCTTCCGCCTCACTTCTTTAGCATAAGTTAGTACTAGATTTTGGGGAATTCTCGTGAAAAAATTCATGCTTCTAGCTACTGTATGTCACTGTCATTCAATGAGGTATAAGGTAGGGACTTCCAAAGTCTGTTATAACAAAGATTTGGCGAGATACCGCGTTACCGAATCCAACAGAGAATATAGTTTTGCCGGATGATGGCCTCATTGAATATTATGAGACCCTATAATATTAAAGCTAGCTAGTATCGTAGATACCTACTGCTGTGGTAAGACTACCAGATGGAAAGACTAACTACCTCCATGAAATCGTCATGAAAATCAAAAGATATATTATACTTTTACCGGTTCTTCCTTAGCTCTCCAGAAAATAATACATATTTGACCGGGGTCGCGTAGATGAGAAGAGAATCCTCGATACCGTAACCCCGATCATAGTACAAGAAGGAAAACGAAGTCAGGCATACCTACCTAAACCCTCATCTACAGTGCTATTCTATGTACGTCATCACTGATTAGAAACTGGTTGCAAGGGTGAATGAACTAAGACGGACAATAAGTCGTGAATAACATTGCATTATTGAAATAGGACATAGGTCAGCACACAAAATCACCATTAAAAAAATCAGACTTACGTAGAGACAACGCCAAATTAACGAGTAAAACACATAATACTAGCGTCCAAAACTTCATATTATCTTTGTATCCGAGTCCTGTATGCGAATACACAAAGCGATGCACCTTTATAAGACCCTTACTATCGATTTAAATAAGAGAATCACGACCGGTCAGGTCACTAACCATTGGAACTCTGGATTGTTTTACTATTGCGCAGTGTCATAGTGATAAAGGGGAAAGGATGAGTACACTTATTCAATATAGGTACCTACCCACCTACAATGTATAAGTAGGTATCTTGAGTAGCAATATTTACACTTATACTTCGATTGTTCGTAAATAAGTAAATGTATGCATTAAAAGTAAAGTGTTCATCATATTAATTTGATAAATAAGTACTATTTAGGTCAAAGATGATATAGACATTCTATCATTTATTTTAGCCTACGTCATACTGAGCTTAGAGAGATTCGGATGCATTAGTTATATTATATTTTGTTATATTTATATTTTGTTTGTAGTTGTTTTTGTCACGTTTTTTTCAATAACCGCTGAATAGATGAAACACAAAAAAAAGCTCAAGCTTTAAAAACAACCAGCGATTAAAACTCTACAATGGATTTTTTCAAAAAATATTTTTGTTAAAGAATATTAGTCAGTAAGTATTGTCCCGTTTTTCTGGACGACCTGTTTACTGTATGTTTAGATTTAATTTATTTGTGCTAGTCAGCTTTAAAAAAAAGACTGACCTCGCATTGTAAACGCTTTCCCGGCCTATAGATACTTGATTTGTATAGCTTCATGTGTAGCCGTGTGTACCTACCATAAAAAAATACCAATTTTAGAGAATTTGCAAAAGGTACCTAGATGAAACTGCATTTTATAAGGAACTAGCTTCCCGCCCACGGCTTCGCCCGCGTAGTTTCTCAGCTTTTCTATACTAAAATATGTATGTATTATACATATAAACCTTCCTCTTGAATCACTCTATCTATTAAAAAAACCGCATCAAAATCCGTTGCGTAGTTTCAAAGATTTAAGCATACAAAGGGACATAGGGACAGAGAAAGCGACTTTGTTTTATACTATGTAGTGATATTCTTATAAAACGATTTGTAGAAATAAGGTTAATTCTGCTACTTCCAACTAATATCTACCGGATTTTTTTTAAAGCGTAACTGAAATAAATCCAGATCCGTGCGTACATATCGTAGATTTCTGCAATTCAATAGGCCTTTCTTTTCTTTTTAAAAAACATTGGACTGAAACCAATATTCGGTTTTCGGGAAACTTATTGATATTATGTAACAAATCAGGAGGAACCAACCAATTGTAAGTGTGATTACTTATTACTAAAATAAAAGATATACCCTAATATCGATAACTCTGTTTTTATTACCGTCCCATCATAATTTGTTTGTCGACAGTTAGATAATATTTTGCTAGTTTATTATGTAGGTATAGCAAAATACAAATTATCGAAAAAAAATAAAACTTACAAATAAAAACTAAAAATCGAGGGATTTTGAGACTTGTACTTTCTAAAAGGTCCATAATATACTGCGGCTGAAGTAACTGATGTAAGGAAATAATTCAACGCATTAAACGTGTTAAGGGCATTGATTTATAAGGTTTTTTTTATAAACCAAATGTTAAGGGGCATTCCTTCACGCATTTGTTTGTCGCTGTGTCTCTAGTAGTGCCAGAGTTACACCAGCAGTCGCAGTAGTGTCTCCTATATGAGTGTGCGGCCACAGGGCAGATATTCTCGAAGCCGCAGTCGGGACCAGGGTTGTACTCCCCCGGTGGACATTCTCCTGAAAATGATATAATTTGGTTATTTTTAAGAAGATTGTCACGAATGTAGTAACATTTGGTTGCCGGCTCGAAACCCACCCATTGCACTACTGACGTGAACCCACTCGTAACACAAGCATTTAGCTTAGTGTACGAGGGGTTAACAAGAATAGATACTACGTAGTAATGTACGACCCACATTGCTAGTAAGCTTTTTTAAAAAATATAGGATATATATATACTTATATATGTATATACTCGTATATGTTATTTTACTATAATGCGCTTAAACGGTGAAAAGATAAACAGTTTAACATAATTATTTTAGTAAAGGAAAAAATCGACAGCGGGCAAGATTTGAACCTGCGTCTTCTGGTTAGATTTTGATCTGACGGGTGGCACTCACGGTGGCTTAGTTGTCATAGCGTTTGGTGTATCTAAATAGAAGACGTAGGTTCGAATACTGCCCGCAGTCGATTTTTTCCTTCACCAAAATAACATTATAATCTTAGCATTTAAAAAAATACAAAAAGATAGTTTTACACAATTATGAAAAAAATATAATTAAACAATTAAAAGTTAAATAGGTGCCGAAATCTATTTATTAATTAGTATCAGTATATTATTCCCTTCGAGCAACACTATTCCTTAGCGGCAGAATAGCAATCACTTAATGCAGTCAACACCCTTTTTTGGAGTGCAAAAAATCCATGGTTCCACCTCATGGTTCGTCTGCCACCAGGGGGATGACACGGTATGTTGTGTACCTAAGTACAGACTAAAAACTGCACTTAAGACAATAGTTTGGTTTTTAGTCCTAGCCCTATAGACATGGCCATTGGAATCTTGACATTCACCACAACCATGACAGGGTTGGGACGCATGGCTACACGTCAAGCTATAGGTACATTTCCAGTATAAGCTGACCTCTTATTGTACCAAAAGCGTATACAATACGAGGTCACTTGACTATGTAGCCGATCTTCAATCATGGAATACCGCAAGGCGACGGGCGTACTGACTAAACCCCACGAGTGTTTCGTCTCACCACTTTTGTGCTGGGGCCACGGGATCGAATTGTTATTCCTCCGCAATCCCAGCCGTGATGCGTACTACCCTAGACGAACTCTTTAAAAATAAAACAATGGTAAGGTACCCATGGTCACAAATACATTTTGAATACTTACCGATCGAGTGTTGGATACTTATAAAAAACAGAAACAAAACGATAATCCACGGTTTCATGTTGAAGCTGCACACACACAAAATAGAATGCAGTTTATCTTAAAATACAACGCTTTAAATAACTTTTTCACCTCTATGTATATCTGTCCCACTAATAGGTACCTACATAACTTACTACCTACCTAACACAAATGAAAAAAAGAATATCTGAAGGAGATTCGGCGATCAATAAATTCCATTTCAAAATACCTAGGCACCTACTTATATTTAGGTATGATCTTCGTCAATTCTTTGTCTGGACACAAAATTAGTTATAAAAAGGTTTATTATTTTATTTTCCCTCTTCTTTTATTATTTATTTTGTGTGTGTTTCATGTGTTCGTTTGATATTTTTGACCAATTTCAAAAATCGGAGGAGGTTTTTCAATTTGGCTGTATTTTTTGTGCGATATTTTCATCGATTTTGGACCGATTTCCATAATTCTTTTTTATTTGAAAGCATATTATCCTTCTTTGGTGGTCTCATTAAAATTTCACGCAAGACCGCGTTCTATGATCCGAAATGGCCTTGCCTTGCATCCTACTCGAAGGCGCGCAAATGATAATAATGCTACGTGGTACCTAGGTACAGTTTGTTCGAAATAAGTAAGCCGATCGGAAGTTAGCCGTTCCGAACTACCGCGGTGATAAAATCGTTTAATTAAGTGTTTTAATTCATAAATATCGAAATTAGTAAACAAAATAATTAGAAATGTGAAACATATACGACTCTAATTATCTTTACACCGACTTTTTCCATTAAAATTTACCACTTCTAAACCACTTGCAGACAACTTCCGATCGGCTTACTTATTTCCACGGAAGAGATAAATCTCTTCCGTGCTTATTTCGAACAAACTGTAGATGCCTGATCATTGTTTGTTTTGTACCTTCGAATTTTGTACCTACCTACCTCTGTTTATTAAAGTTATTTGTGGAACTTAATCCTTCATCAATTGTACAAGTAGGGGCACATAGATGAAGTAGTGCGAATGACCATGCAGCAGGTCGAGTTTACCATAGTTTTTATAAAATTTAGCACTTGAGCACACTTGATGTTTATATTTTAAGCTCGGTCCGGTCGCATGGCTTCAAGGTCAACCTTTGTCGTCAGGTTCTAAGTTTTATACCTACTTTTTAACAGATGCTACCTTGGTAGACACGTTTGAGCTACGTGCAGTTATCTACGGAGAAGTCAAAAGAACTGGGGTTTAGACGCAACTCGCGGAAGACAGCTGATAGGTAGGTACTACAATCTAGTTCTTATTCCAGTGGCTTTAAAACTTAATTTAGCGATGCGACGAACCACACCGAATTAAAAAATTAGGAACACAACCCCCTTGAGCACAGTTGTGTAGGTATGCATGTCCGGTCCGCCGCGCATCAAACAAACGATGTAGGTGTCTACTTCAGTTCCACGCATCGTCACATTTACCAAATGCATAATTCTTCTAGCGGGAATTGAGGGGCAAACTTCTGGCACTCATGTCAGTCAGTGTTTGTAATACTCGGAAAAACCCGAAGTTTAAGGTGATCGCACAGTTATCAGAACCGACGGAAGCGAAGGAGCCGATCAATTTGGGTACCTACCTTCAGAATTCTACCGGCGATTTGTCCGATTCGGCGCGAATAAGTGTGCGATGTTTGCTACAAGAACATAATACTAAAATTCGAATCTTTCGGCTCCGATAAGTGTGCGTTCACCTTTACTAACCCATTGTTGAACACGGGTCTCCACTTATAATGAGGACGGTGAGGCTATAGTCTACCATGCTAGCCTTTTATTTTTTTGTCGGGGTTGGAAATGCTTTATGCACTACCCACCGCCTCGGGGAGAGCGATGGGGTGTGTCGGACTCCGCTCTGAAGAGAGCGATCTACCGACTAAAACCAACCTCGGCGTTTCACGTCAGCACTTTAGTGCCGCCGGGAAAACGGGAACGTTGTGACATTCCTCCGCAGACCCGGCAATGGCGGGCCGCCTATGCGGCCTCCTACGAACCATGCTAGCCTAGAGCAAGTTGGAAGACTGCAACCTCAGATTGCAAGTGCAAGAATTGCAGTGATAGCCTAGTGATATGACCATGGGACTGCCAAGTCAAAGGTCTCGAGTTCGAATCCAAGGCACGCACCTTTGACTTTTCGAAGCCATGTGCGTATTAATAAATTAATTATCACGCGCTTAAACGGTGAAGGAAAACATCGTGAGGAAACCTGCATGCCTGAGAGATTTTCTTGACGGCGTGTGAAGTCTGCCGACCCGCAGTAGGCTAGCGTGGCGGACTATAGCCTAATCCCTCTCGTACTGAGAGGAGACCCGTGCCCAGCAGTGGGACAATGTAATGGGTTGATGATGATGATGATGATGATGAACCTCAGATTAGGAAAATAGGAAATCTAAAATCTAAAATCTTTAAATCTGTGACTGCAACCTTTATATCTACCTATCTGCTACGAATAAATCAGTGCCTCCAGTGAAAAGAGGCATAAGTCGAGTTATGCCCTTTTGTTTTTATTGCACCATTGTAATCTCCGTGTTCTGTTACACAACATATCAAAAGGACATAACTCTAGCTCAATCGTAACCTGGTTTTTTGAATTGCATCAAGGACATAACTCGCCGTTTTTTAAGGCATATCCACTGATATCAAGTAAATTTCACAGCTAAAAAGATACAACTGCAATAAATCCGAAAACACAAACCAACAAAAAGACATAATGTCAGTTAATTGAACTACTTACATGACAGGAAAGACACAAACCATTTTGTTCCGAAGCGATTTAAATGTAGAAATAAATAAATGCAGATAATACCTTTAAGTGAGCATGTTTATAAGGGAACAACTCGATTTGTATCGTTTGATTCGCGTAATTTCAAATGTTTATCCCCACTTAGCGCTATCGCTATTGGTGGATTGGCACGTGTATAATGAATAAGTCGTTTCATTCTTTATTTTATAATTTCTATTTTGTTTATTTTTCTTTTTAAAGTAAATACTGTTTCGTGTGTTTGTTTTAAATAATATATATATTGCAGTCAAAACTCTAGCAAAATCAGTTAAAAGTAGTTTTAACCGTATGATTTAGACAATAATACTTTTGACTAACTAACAGTCAAAAGTAGTTTTGCCCAATGGACCTGGTTAAAAGTACTTTTGACTAACTGAATCCGTCAAAAGTGGTTTTGGTTCTGTGGTCACAGTGCTAACCTAACCTAACCGATATGAGTATTTAGAATTTCGCCGCGAATTTTTCGCTTCTATAATGGAAATAAATGAATTTTCTGCAACATATACAAACATTTAAAAGTCATTTCATATTTTTTGCAGACCAGACTGCCTCGTTAGTCTAGTGGTCCCAAGCGCGACTGCTACGCTAGAGGTCTTGGGTTCGATCCCCAGGTCGAGCAAAGTGTTATTGGGTTTTTCTATGAAATTCTCAGTAGCAGCTCGGAGTCTGGATTTGTGCCCGGTGAATGGCAATAGGCTCGCCCTATTACATGGGACCTAAAACATACCGGCGAACTGTGGGTGTACATTAAGTACACCTCTGCCTAACCCTTCGGGGAATACAGGCGTGATGGTATGTTATGTTATGTCATATTTTTTGAGCTAAAATTTAATTAAAGCCAATTATTAAGACTTGTAACTGTTTAATGCAGTTTTGTTTTTGTACTCGACGCTAGTAGCCGTGGTAAGTTCAGTCAAAAGCGTAGTGTGATTTGTGTGTTTCCTTCAAAACTAGGGAAAAATGACACGCAGTCAAAAATTACTGAATTTGTGTTAAAACAAGATTTTTACTAAGACATGCTCTTAATACATCAACTTTGGTAGAAATAGGTATACCAGGCCACTCAGAAAGTTTTGTGACAAAAAGTTTATTTTGGAAACTTCGATTACTATTTAAAGTAAAAATACCACTGTTCGATTTCCAAATTTCCCTCCGCATTTTTTTGAGAGCCAATTCAAAATGGATCTGCATCGAGAACAATATCGTTCAATGATTTCAAATGTGGCTTAAAACCTGATGAGTGATTTGATCGACTTTAAATTGCTTTTATGGATGAAGGACCTTCAAAAGCAACCATCTACCGCTGGTATAGCGGTCGTCTTACTTTGGCGAATGAACAAAGGAGTGGTCGTCCTACAACGGCTGTCACCGAAGAATTGGATGGCCCATGTGGATTGGTGCCGTGATATGATACAAAAATTTGATGCAGGCTCGTCACGGCGTGTTTACGACATTTTGACAAGTGACGAATCCTGTATTTATCAATACGATCCAGAAACAAAGCGTCAGTCGAAAGTTTGACTGTTTCAAAATGAACCAACGCCTACGAAAGTGAAGCGATCGAGGAGCGCAGGAAAAGTTTTGTTCGCTAGTTTCTTCACTTTGATGGGGTACCTAGTTTCAATTCCACTTCGAGACCAAAGCAGCATCAACGCCGAATGGTATAGCACAAAATGCCTGCCAGAAGTTTTTTCTGTAATGAGCAACAAGCGCCCGAACACCTGGCTCCACGGGGTCGTTCTTCACCACGACAACGCGCCCGCGCACTCAAAACGAGGGACTTCCTGGACTCCACACCGGTCAGAGTATTGAGACACCCTCCTTACAGTCCTGATTTGGCTCCGTGTGACTTCTTTTTATTCCCTCAAATTAAAAATCAGCTCAAAGGGATAATTTCATCGCCGGAAGACGCGCTAGCAGCGTTTGAGAAGGCCGTGGAAGAGGTGTCTGCGGAGGATTTTTTTTTTTTTAATTAGTTCAGACACATGACACTTTCTATAGAGGCTGGTGGAGAGTTCCTTGAAAAGATTTAATAAAAAAAAAACATAGAAGTTAGTGTTTTAGTTTCTCAAAACTTTCTGAGTGTCCCACGTATTTTATATGTATCCTGTATTCAGACACTTGCGGCGGCCAAAATAAAAAATCATTTGTAAGTAAGTGCTGTAAATTCATTTTTTTTATGTTGATTCCTCGTTTTTTATGTTGATTATTTCAATAAATAGAAGTATTTAATAGTCTATTTATTTTATTATAATATTAGATAAGTTTATCATGTATGTTTGTTATTGATAGCAGAAAGACATTAAGTCGTATAATCGTCTTAAAAATTGATAAAATAAGGGAATAAGTCGTAATATTCCTTTACAAACGAGCAAAATTACAAGAACAAAAGACGTTATACCATTAATGCTTCGTTAATAAGGGCACAACTCAACAAAAAGTAAAAAAAAATATAGAAGGAGTGGTTGAATGGGTAAGTTATTTACGTTAAATAAAAGAACTATTTATTATCTAGAATGTGCAATAAAAAAAATATAATAATTTAATCCCGAAATACTAAAAAACATCAAAAGTATGGTTTTTTGGCTCTCCTGAAAAGTGCCCATTTTGAGTTGTGCCCTTTTTCACTGGAGACACTGAAATAATCCTATCTGAAACCAATGTATCTAAGTAGGTAGTAGGTACGGTAGCCCTACATCAAGTTACCACAAAATGTCAAATTTTCTGTTGATTTTGAACTTTATTATCAACGGTTTAAGCGGCAGTAGCCTAATGGCTAGGGCGTCGGACTTGCGATCATGTGGTTGCCGGTTCGAATCCCACCCATTGCTCTACCGACGTGAACCCACTCGTAACACAAGCATTTAGCTTAGCACGGGGGGTTAACAAGAATACTAGTAATGTGTGACCATAGTCTTTGTGTGTGACCCACATTGCCTAGTAAGCTTTTCTTGAAAAAAAAAACGGTTTAAAATCATTTGGAGAGATTTGACAATTTATTATAACCTGATGTGCTGGCGACTGTGCCTATACAACTGCGTGCAGTATCGACTAAGTAGTAAGTAGGTACCTAAGTAGGTACCTACACTAAAATCTCCATGATCAGGAAAGGTCAAGTTGTTGTTGTTTTCCTTGTCGTACCTATATAGGTACCTAATTGCAGTTTGGTAATTTAATCCATAGAACTAGCTTTGATGCGAATGTGGCATGAATTACATACATACATACATATTGTCACACCTGTCTCCCATGGGGGTAGGCAGAGACTATAGATTTCCACTTGCTACGATCCTGGCACACTACTTTCGCTTCGCTTCATCTACATTCATTAATCTCTTCATGCATGACCGTCGGTTTAGGGTGCTCGAAACCTGGCCTTTTTTAAGAACATCCGCAATTTGGTTGCGGTACGTTCGCCGAGGTCTTCCCCTTCCAACTCATCCATCCATACTCACCATATATACTTGTTTCGTCAGTCTCGGTTCATCCATTCTCTCTACATGACCAAACCATCTTAACATATGTACCTTTCTCAATCCTTGAGACTTACTTACTTACTTACTACATCTTTTTTCACTCCACAACGCTCCCTTATCACACTGTTTCTCACTCTATCTTTAAGCGTAACACCACACATACTTCTCAAAGCTCTCATCTCTACAGCATTTATTCTGCTTTCATGTTTCTTCTGCCATACCCAACTTTCACTACCATACATTAGTGTCGGCGCCAACACTTCCCCAATCACAGCCAGTCGTGCCTTTTCGGACACTTTCCGACTATTCATGAAGGTGTGTAGCGCCCCATTCACCTGGTTGCCAGCAATCGCTCTCCTTTCAATGTCACTCTCATGTTTACCATCACTAGTAAACATAGAGCCCATTTATACAAACTCTTTCACTTGTTCTACTCTTACGCCACCTATCAAAATATTGCACGCTGTCATGAATTATAAATTCTTTATAATTGACTGTGATGTTTTTTGGATTAGGTAGTTCCTACTACCTACCTTACAATATAAAGGTCCTAGCCCCACACTTCATGAGCCAATCCTTTGGGGGTAATACCTAAGCAATACAGGGGTAACTATGTGTTACATTTCAGTAAAAAAAATTAGAAATTTAAAAGAAAATACGTTAATTTAGGTATGTATATATGTATACTGGATGAAATTGAAATCTTGGGCATATTTTGAAATAAAGTCGCTTCTCATGATACCTACTATATGCATTAAGACTAAAACGAATATTTAATACAGGTGTGGATAGACAAAAGGAAAGAAACAAATTAATAACAGAATACTTAATCAACGCCAATAAATATTTAAATACCAAAATTATACTGCACCGCGGATGCCGCGCAGAACAGAGAAGTCGGTAAACGAAACATTACCCTAACAAGTACTAAAAATGAATACTTAGGTTTAATGTCCACTACTTCAATTTCACCTTGTACCTAAGTATATTTAACTTTGTGCAGTCTTTCCAGTGATGGACCATGAAATGGAAAATACGTCTTCCAAAAGAAAAGAAACGCCTTCTTACATATCTCTTGGCTGATAATCTCTTTGGTGCTAGCTCTGACTGAAAACTCGGCAGTTGCTTATTGAGCCAGTAATTAAATTCTCAGCAGTTCGAAGTCTGAACTTTTGCCCGTTCAATGGAAAAAGGCTCGCCCCCTATTACATGAGCCCACACATACCAGCAGTACACCTCAGCATAACCCCTTGGGGAAAAGAACTTAGATTAAAACATATTAAAATTTCAAATGAATATAATAATTCTACTATTATATTTCAAACATTGTATATGTACCTACTTTAGTAACAGTAAAGTTAACACAGCTTAGGACACATAGATTGACAACATTTAACGGTTCATTTAATAATCAATGATCAATGTATGGGATGTGGTACGTCCATACGGCAGCGTTTGTAAACTACAAGGCATTATAATAATCGGCACACGGCATAATTTACAATATTTTTTAATAAATCGCTTGAATTATGAGATAAGATATACAAGTAAAAGTTCATACAGATATAATCTTTATATTTTTTTATATAATATCAAACATTATAATATATATAGCTACTTCTGTAAGAAGTGTTTAATAAGGTTCATGACAAATAGATCAATGTAGTTTCGATGGTTTGCCTGTAACTTGGTGTTTTCTTTTTTGTATAGACCAACCATCTCATGCCATCGATTAATTTGTCGTGAGCATAACACTAAACCTATGTAGATCAGAGCTAATATATTCTTGAGAATTTTTATGTATAAATCACTACATGATTTAAAGAAATATATGGTTGGTGATACTTTCATGTCTTGTAACTAACACTTTGCCATAAGGCCTCCATTTGAATAAATAATATTTTAATTAGGCCTTCACAGTCAAGTGTTAGTTATATGGTATTGGAGACATTTCACATTTTCACTGACCAAAAACCTTTTTTTTAATGTCTCCCATATTACTTAATTATAACTAATGAAACTCAACTATTCATCTTAAGATCGGCTTTAAAATTAAATAGCAAATATTATGTTTAACATGCATAATTAATGGTTTTCTAAAAGTCTTGTAGAAGGTACTCCTTTATACTTTTAACAGCCCAAGTCTGATTTATAACATACCATCACACCTGTATTCCCCGAAGGGTTAGGCAGAGGTGCACTTAATGTACACCCACAGTTCGCCGGTATGTTTAGGTCCCATATAATAGGTGGCGAGCCTATTGCCATGCACCGGGCACGAATCCACACTCCAAGCTGCTACTGAGAATTTCATAGAAAAACCCAATAACACTTTGCTCGACCTGGGGATCAAACCCAAGACGTCTAGCGTAGCAGTCGCGATTGGGACCACTAGACTAACGAGGCAGTCTGATTTATAGACAGTAAAATTTCGAGACAATTGGGTCTGGTTCCGTTTATCCATTATATTGCTTGTAAAGTTTTTTGTTTTGATGGAAAAATCTAACTTGGCCAGTTAAAGGGGTTAAAAACATCCAGTGCCCACAAGGCGCACTATAGCCTATTTTGAGTAATACTGATCTAAACAATTACTCAATCCTTATTATGTCCTTAAGTTTACTATAATATCCTTTGTGTAAATTGCTTAATCTTTACTAGCTGGAGCTAAGATATTATACCATGTACTATGGTATAAAAACTACTTTCATTCATTTGTTTTCTTTCCTGTTACAGTTTTGCCGCAGATTTGCCCAAGGGTCTTGTAGCATTGAAGGATGTAACCAAGCATCTATATTATTCTTGTCTTGACTAAAACTGTTGTTGCTTGAATTGGTCTGAAAATATATAATAAAGAATATAAGACAATGATACAATATTATGAGATGCCCCATGGTCCTAGTAAATGACATTTAAAATTCATATGACAACATTTATCATGTTTATCTGTCAATAGCCTAGTATATTATTCTACTCTTTCAGCTTTCAATACACCCACAATAGGTCAGTCAACTATATAACTGACACAATGCTAACAAATTCACCAAGATTCAAATCATAGCATTTATACTTTCTCCATTATGTGAACCATTTTTTGACAGATGCCTTAGACTGCCTTAGAGCGTAGCTGTTCCAGATTAAGTAAAAGTTAACTTTGAAATGCGTAACAAAATAAATGTATTATCTACCTTATGTTATTCAATCATCTTAATTATGATTCATTGCAGACATTATAATATCATAAATGTAACGGATTTTCCAAAAAACATGATTATTGTTAAGTGTATTAAATTTAGTTACATTCTACCACATTCTACCGTGTCTAGTGATGCAATCGAATGTTTTCGCTGCAATCATTTTGAACAATGACATTAAATCAGTATCGGAAAATGGCATCCACTCTAATATCAGTAAAATATAAATTAAACAATCTTTTTGAAAAGAAATGGACGGAAAATGAGTATTATACAAAAAATAATACAATCAGATGAATATTATACATATTTATTTATTATTGGTCGTCGTGGCACCATTTTCGATTCGATAACCTAACAATCGATAATCGCTACTAGACAGTAATCAAAGTGTCAATAATCGGGTCGATAATCGCATTGTTACATTCCTGCAATCACTAGTACCATCTGTCAATAAACGGTTCACATAATGGACAAAGTATAGAAGCTTACAATGTGTCTCCCTCTTTTTAACCTATAACAATGACATTATCATTGATATTAGTAGTTACTTTACTACTTAAATTATCATTGTGAACAAAATTTGAGATAGTACTTAGTGTGAGAGAGTAATACTTTGATGACAATGGCACCAGTCTGATGTCTAAAAACTGTAAAGGTACTCACTCCATAACTACTTTGGGAGTTATTCCTCCATTGATTATAACCACCTTGGCCCCTGTTTGAACTTGTATTCTGTTGATAATTATTATGTCTTTGTAGCTGTTGATTTTTGTCATGTTGCCATCTGTTACGAACTGGGGTACTTTGATGTAGGGGTATAAAGTTATCAGACATTGTGATTGTTTAGTTTTTAGTAATATTCCAATTCTGAAAACTTGCGTTAGAAAACTTTAGAGAATAGAATAAACAGGTTACTTCTTAAAAAACAACTCCAATATCCTCAACAACTCCAACCCAAGATTAAAATAATAAGTAATTAATAACTTCAACAAACTGCCATATTATTTATTTATATTCAATACTTGACACTTGACAGTTGACACTGACTCACTGACCCAACTCAACCCAAGTGACTCATGTCAGATTGTCAGATGTCATCAATCGATAGTGACATTGACTCAGTTGCTATACTGAAAAAAAAATCTTTTTAACCAAAGCTGTCGATATCAAGTTTGTTTTTTTTTATGGGATAACTCGGAAAACGAGCAGACGAGCTACCTGATGTACGCAGTCATAGCCGTATATGGACATCTGCAAAATGTGCAATCTGTGTTGCCGAGTCTATTTTAAGGAAAAGGGAGGCAAAGGATAAAAGTAGAAGGAAGGGGACTGAGGTAGAAATTGGGCCTTCGACGCTCCACACTCACCGTACGAAACGCAACAGTATGCATACTGCTACTTGACGTCGATATTCTGTGGGAGGGTAGTACTTCCCCGGTCGTCCCCATTCATGCTGGCATGTAGGTATAGATGCCAGCGCGCCACTACTATTACATCTAGTCCAGGGCCTAAGATTATCGATTCATCCTTCATCATTAATTTAGATCTTCCTGTTTTACAAATAAGTTTTATTGACCCTGGCAAAATAGTTTCCATACCTTTTTTTATTCATGATCTGATCATACCATATCTCTTTATTAAGACTAAAGAGTTAAGTGGATGGTATAAGCTCGCCCTATAAAACATGGGGCCTAAACATTCCGGTGAATTGTGGTTGTACACACGGCTAAAGGTCAACCTATACAAATCCAATTTAAGCTGATCTCGCATTGTATAGGCTTCTTATAATATATAAGAGGCCAGCGTAAACTGGTATATAGCTTGATATGTAGCCTTGCGTACATTCACCTCTGCCTGCCCTTCGTAAACTCAATTCCATTAAGGAAAACAAAACAACTTTCCCCACCACGGCCTTTTCGTAATTCTGTTTTTGGAAGGTTGAACTCTTGTAGTTGTAAGTCTCGTACACTTAGAACAGCCACAATCGAGATAAAGATACATACCATCATCACGCCTGTATTCCCCGATAGGCTGGCCCGATAAATTTATATTTTTCTTGGTTTTTCGCTACGTTTTTCGCTATTATTCGGCTACATCACATTCTAGGTACGCACGGCTACGCATCAAGCTATACAAAACCAGTTTACACTGGCCTCTTACTATATAAGAAGCATTATATTATTCCAAATCAGCTTAAACTGGATTCTCATAGGTTGACTTGTAGCCGTGTGTACAGTCGTCAGCACAGATTTTAATCCTTAAAATGTTAGTGATTAAGTTCAAAGTCAACTGAAAAAATTGACATTTTGTGGTAGCTTGACGTGCTGGCCACGTGGCCACCGCACATTAGCAGTAGAAATTGCAACAAGAAAAATAACTTATTCACAATTTATTAGTAAAACTTTTGCTTAAAAATCGTTATCATAGAAGATTTTGGTGTAAAATAGAGGATTCGGCCAAAAATTACAATGTTCACTTAAATCTCCTACTACATCGATTTAAACTTTACGTTTAGCCATAAGGCTTGGGCAGTTCAGTTATTGAGATTTTTTATGAAATTCTATGTAGCAACTCGCAGTCCAAATTTGTGCCCGTTTTATGGCAATAGATGTACTTTGTGGGCAATAGGCTCGCCCCCTATTACATGGGACCTAAACATACCGGCGAAGCGTGGGTGTACAATAGTACACCTCTGCCACCTTTCACGGAATACAAAGTAAAGTATGTAAACAAGTAACATAATATAGTATCACAGTAATTTCTATATAAAATTAGGTAATGTTACTTTTTTCTTGAAAATGTTACTTTTTGAGCCGACCCATGTTATATTTGACTATCTGTCACTAGAGATGAGTCGTACTAGGTAAATTTCGTACTAGGTGTACCTATTCCTATTCCGAATAAATACTCGATCCAAATACCTGTTCCACCTAGTATGAAGTACGCGTACGGCTGCGGATGCAGTACGTAATTAATTGGAATCTTCTCTTCATACTTTACACAGGCTTAGGACTGTTGACGTTAAATATTTATCTAGGTACTACATCGTACCGTATATTAAAATTCATTTTTCATAGTAATCTATACTAAATTACTTTTAACAAAAAAGTTAAACCGCCTTCAAAAAATAATAAAATAATTTTGTCTAAAACTGTTTGGGAAGTCGGTGACTTCTATTTGAGTGGGTCTTCTGTTTTTGCCACCGACTTCCCAAACAGTTTTAGACAAAATTATTTTATTATTTTTTGAAGGCGGTTTAACTTTTTTGTTAAAAGTAATTTTATTTTGTAACTTTTTTGTGGAAAGTTTTGTTTAGAAGTACTTGTTAGCCAACTAAACGCACTGCTCCAAAAAGACAGCGATGTTTCAGAGTAAACGATAATATCATCGATGTAAACAATTTTTAGATTTTTGTTGATATTTTCAAAACTGCCAAACCGATTTCAATAAAATTTGAACAGGACCACCTCTGAAGTATGACCTACCAAACAAAAAAACAATCATTAAAATCGGTCCACAATGAGGATCAGTAACGTTTTTAGTTGAGAATGCAGATTTATAGAGCTAGTAAAACCTTAACGTACAGTGCAAAAATTTTTGTTCTACGACCAAAATTGACGAAGTTATGACCAAATTACTAGCAAAGTTTACTGAGCGGTCGCCGAAATAGCTGTGACGTCACAGTGTCGTTCGCCGCGAGTTAGCCGTTGGCGCGCAGTGTTTTATTTGCTTATTTGGGACTTAGAAACAAATTAAGCGTCCGATTTGTGTCTAATTCAGCTTTTTTAACTGTGTATAATATCTATAAATAATAAAACGCCATAAAAACTATTTTTTAACGTGCCAAATGACCCAAATCTTCGTAAAAAATGGTAGTTTTTCCATTGTAAAAAGAGACGATAAAACTCTACCCTCTGTCCAGGCTACAAGACATCGCTGTGAAGATCATTTCGAAGTACATACATGTAGGTCTATAACTACTTAACATAACATACCATCACGCCTCTACTCACCAAAGGGTTAGGCAGGGGTGTACCAATATACACCGACAGTTCGCCGGTAGATTAAGTCCAATGTAATAGGGAGCGAACCCATTGCCATTAACCGGGCCCAAATCGAAACTCCGAACTGCTACTGCGCATTTCATAGAGGAATTCAATTCTGCCAATACAACTTTGCTCGATCTGGGAATTGAACCCAGGACCTCTAGCGTAGCAGTCGCGCTTTAAGCCACTAAACTAATGAGGCACTCACTACATAACTACTCATACGTAATATTTAGTTGATATGGAAATAAATTGGTAAGTAACTACTATACGTGTAGTGTACGCACGGCTACACATCAAGCTATACAAAACCAGTTTACGCTGACTCTTATTGCATGGAAAGTATATACAATGCGAGATCCACTTAAACTGGTTTTGTATAGGTTGACCTGTAGCCGTGTGTACAAAGGTATACACGGCTAGCACGCACGGTGGGCTGAAAATCGGCTTTCATAGACATAGCGATTTCAATTTGCAAGTGCCGGATTTTTTGCCGGATATTGCTTCTATTAGTTATTACTATATTCAAAAATGACACCCGAGTTAATTCTGCACGAAAACGAAGAAATTATAATTTTTTTAAGAAAAATTTGTATGGAGCTGGTATTAAAAAGTTAATTATCTCGTAAACAGCAAGGAAAACCGTAATATCCTTACAGGTGGTTATAGTACTAATTATTTATGATTTTTTGACATATGTCATATAACGGTTATCGCTGCTAATTTTTTTTAAAAAATCGTCAAAATATTTTTATTTATTTTTACATATGAAATGGTTCCTTTGAGTGACTTAATTAAGAACATTGTTAATTATGAAGAATGTTATGGACCCAAACATTAAAAATATATAAAACAAGAAAAATATTTGAAAAATAGCAAAAATAGAAAAAAAAAACAAATATTATAAGTCAACTCACTTTCCTGAAACTGATTTTTTGCGAGAGTTTCAGCAAAAAAGCTCTGCTTTCTCTTGGCATCTCACTTAGGCCTTTGTGCACTTAGGAAAGGATCCGAAGAAACAACAAGCATATTTAAGATATCTTAATTAGAATCTTGCCTGCTTCTTTTCCGCGAATGATGTTTCCGGAACCTCCTAAAATCTCTGTTTCGAGACTCTGAGGCCTCTTCCAAGAGAGTCTGAAATGGCACAACATAATTTTTCTCTATTATGTCAGCCTCGTGTATTAATAATTTATGTACGGTTGACGATATGTAGTACCAGTCATACATTCCACATACTTTTCTGCTGTTTTGTGGGCAAAATCTTTAAATTTTATTCTCGCCTATCAATCTCGATCTTCTCGCCAAATGTTAACTCTTGCAAATATTTTAATAAGATCTTCGTCCAACCCGGTAATAGCTGCAGTTTTATTGGGATACTCGAAAACCTTTCTAGCGGTATTCCCGTCATTGGTAGTTCCCGAGCCTTGTTTCACAACATCAATACTTATACTTCCCAAATCTTCGAATGGTTTTCGAGACCTTTTTGTCATTGTTCCAACGGATGATGATGGCTTAGTTTAAAGTCTGATTGTGCTCTTGGTATCTCATCAACAGTTGGTTCTAGATTAACTAAAGTTTGCACACAACTTGGCCAATTAATATTTGCTTGCAGCCAATTTCCGTACAGTCTTCTGAAGTTATCAAGGAATCGGTTAGATTTCATCCACCTCTGTAAAGCAGAAAGGCAATACTTCATGATTAAATGAAGTACTCTCACTTTTTAGAAGACAAACAAGTCTAAATTGGTGATTAAACTTTCCATTTTTAAGAATAAGATTTTAAGATTTTATAGTCACAGAGCAAAAAAATTGTGTTAGCAGTTGCACAGTTGTGATCAATCTAAATTATAAATTAAAATTTTAGCCCTTTTATTGCAAAACGTCGATAATTAGTTAACTACCCTCATTAGAGTTTTTAAAAGATGAGCTAATAAAAATGTATAATCGTCAAAAAAAATCTTAGAACTCTTAACACAACTAATCAACAAATTAGCTTACTTATCAGAAATCATTAACAATCATTTAATCACCTATTCAGACTTATTAGAAGACTAAATCATTGTAATTACTTAATCACATATTTTCAAACTGGTTACAAACAATACCACTTACTTGGTACCAAAATACCAAATAAAAATTTGTTATTTGGTATTTTGGTTGTATGTAAAGTTTTAAAACTCATTTTGTATTGATACATAGGTATCTAGCTCAAACATAGTTGTCTAAGTGTGGATGTACGCTAAACCTCTGACTAATCCTTCGGGAATAGAAGGATAATGCTATTTTATGTTACGTGTTGTTAAAAGTCTGTGTTCCTCAACTTAAACACTAAAAGGAACCGTTTCATATGTAAAAATAAATAAAAATATTTTGACGATTTAAAAAAAAAAATTAGCAGCGATAACCGTTATATGACATATGTCAAAAAATCATAAATAATTAGTACTATAACCACCTGTAAGGATATTACGGTTTTCCTTGCTGTTTACGAGATAATTAACTTTTTAATACCAGCTCCATACAAATTTTTCTTAAAAAAAATATAATTCCTTCGTTCTTGTGCAGAATTAACTCTGGTGTCATTTTTGAATATAGTAATAACTAATAGAAGCGATATCCGGCAAAAAATCCGGCACTTGCAAATTGAAATCGCTATGTCTATGAAAGCCGATTTTCAGCCCACCGTGGCACGGCACGGTTTATTAATACAGCAGGCTTAAAATAAGAGAATACATAGGTATTCTCTTATTTTAAGCCTGCTGTATTAATAAAAATAGAGGTACTTACATACTTACTTTTTCTGAGACTTGTGGATAAACCTACGTACCTACCTACCTATTCACCCTATCCCATTTCTACGGTACATTCAAAGGTCAAAACAATGACACAGGCACGTACGCACGGCTACCTACATGTCGAGCTTTATAAATCCAGTTTACGCTGGCCTCTTATCGTATGGAAAGCCCATACGATGCGAGATCGGCTTAAACTGGTTTTGTATAGGTTGACCCAGGTTGACATGTAGCCGTGTGTACGTACTTGGTTAAAAAGCAAATAGGTATGTAGTAATGATTATATTTTTTAGTAATTTATACAACAGCAGTGTCCAGCTACGCATTTCGCTAGAAGCAAATAAATTAAGTATAGTTTAAGTTGGTTGGAGGAAAGCTAAACTGAAGAAGGGAGTGAGTGAGTGAAAATGAGTTTTGCTCCATAAGTTTGAATGTCAAAAGCCCCAAAAAAATAAAATTGATATCCGGTTATAAGAAAAGGCAAGATAAGGAATACTATCTGCACCGTGCGCACTTCGTTGGGCGGTAAACATTTTTACTTGACCGACTCTCCGACTTACTTTAGCATTATACGACTACCACGAAAAAGTCTTTTAATTTGTCGGGTTAAAATATAGCCTATGCCACTAACAAATAACGTGACTTTCTATTGGTAAAAGAATTTTCAAAATCGGTTCAGTAGATCTAGAGATTACCGCCCTACAACTTCAAAAACTTTACCACTTTATAGTATAGATTTAGAAAGAGATTTAAGTAAAGATATTGAATACAAAGTAGTTTATTAGTACTCATATTATGTAAATTTTATACTTAATATCACAAAATAACACTTTAACAATACTTTCTGGAAATAAATTGTCAAAATATAGTGACCAACCGCGTCACCACTCCGTCGAATCGTGAAGTAAAGTGCCGGCCGCGCTCGGTTTGGGCACTGTGACGTCACACGGACTCGCGTACATTATTTTTTTGCGGCAGGAGGGACATATGTTCATTACTTAATATCTTCGTAAGTAATGGGCCGATTTGGATAATTCAAAAAGATATATCATTCTTATGTCATAAAGAATAATGTGGATACTAGTTTTATTGCATTTTCTATAACTGTACTGATCCTCATTGGCGGAGATATCGCGTAACAAACATACAAAAAAAAAAAAAACATACTGACGAATTGAGAACCTCCTCCTTTTTGAAGTCGGTTGAAAAATGGTAATCAGCCGGCATCCAACAAGATTACCCAACAAATACTAGTCCGTACTCGATACTCTGTATTGTATCGGATCGTATAGTCTCGAGTATTTACAAAGTACCTAGTGTATAAAGTCCGTCGAGTATGCCTAGTATTTGGTTCGTATCGAGTATTGCTTCAAAAAAACAGAATATATTTACTTTTATCCAGATTGAAATAAGGTTCAAATTGAAATGACTGACACACGAATGATTTGGTAAACACCAGTGCGCGTCGCGTCATCTTAATGCTCATAAAAATAAGGTTCAAATTCAAATTATTGACACACCAATAATATGGTAAACACGAGTGCGCGTCGCGTCATTTTAATGCTCATAGAAATAAGGTTCAAATTCAAATTTGTACGCGTAGGCACAGTAATACTAGGTGGATCGAGTATTTTATTGACTAGTATTGAGTGTTGGTTAATAGACAGAGTTTATTTACCTTTAACTAGATTGAAATAAGGTTCAAATTCAAATTTATACGCGCAGTCACAGTGATACTAGTTGGATCGAGTATTTTATTAGTTGGAATAGGTATCAGACTCTGCCTTGGGGCTGCATCACGGAAGCGCTCCAGTACCACCGGATGCCGCTCCACCTGCAACGGATGGTCGGGGACTACCTTCGCAACCGCGCCGTCACGTATGAGGGTCGGGAAGGCGTGTGCATGAGGGAGATGGTGTGCGGTGTTCCACAGGGTTCGGTCCTCGGGCCGCTCCTGTGGAACATCGGATATGATTGGGTGCTACGAGGGACGACGCCTCCGGGCGTCGACGTCGTCTGTTACGCGGACGACACGCTTGCGCTGGCCCGCGGGCAGACGTTCGGGGAGGCGGCCCGTCTGTCGACGGCGGGCGTCGCACAAATAGTGGCGCGCATCCGCAGGCTGGGGCTGGAGGTGGCGTTGACGAAGACGGAGGCCCTTTGTTTTCACGGGCCCCGGAGGTCACCCCCACCTGGATCCCACATAGTCGTCGGTGGGGTCCGGATCGATGTGAAACCGCTTATGCGGTACCTGGGGCTCGTGTTGGATGGAAGGTGGACCTTCCACGCTCACTTTCAGCGCCTTGCACCCCGGCTGCTGGGTGCAGCCAGTGCTTTGGGGCGTCTGTTGCCGAATATCGGTGGCCCGAACGTCACCTGCAGGCGGCTCTACCTGGGGGTCATCCGGTCGATGGCCCTCTACGGAGCTCCTGTCTGGGCCATCGAGCTCACCAGTGTCGGCGCCGCACTATTGCGGCGCCCGCAGCGTACAATATCCATCCGTGTGATACGGGGATATCGCACCATATCGGCGGAGGCGGCATGCGCCCTTGCTGGGTCCCTCCCTTGGGACATAGATGCACGCGTTCTGGCGTCGCTGTACACCTGGCGGAAGCGGGTGACGGAGCGCGGCGACATGCCCGCCCCGAGGGAGGTGGAACACCAGAGGGAGAGGCTGCACTCAGCGGCCGTGGAGGAGTGGAGGCAGCGCCTAGAGCGCCCGGGCGCTGGCCTCCGAACCGTGGAGGCACTCAGACCGGTCCTGCCGGCATGGGTGGGCAGGTGTCATGGCGTGCTGACCTTCCGGCTGACACAGGTCTTGTCCGGACATGGATGCTTCGGCAAGTATCTGTGCCGCGTCGCCGGGAGGGAGCCGGACGCCCACTGCCATCACTGCAGCGACTGCCCTGAGGACACGGCGCAGCACACGCTCGAGCAGTGTGCAGCGTGGGCAGAGCGGCGCCGTGTCCTCATGGATACAATCGGACTGGACCTTGCGCTGCCGGCTGTAATATCTGCTATGGTCGGCGGCGCCGAAGCCTGGCAGGCGACGGTCGCCTTCTGCGAGGAGGTTCTCTCGCAGAAGGAAGAAGCAGAGAGGGTGAGGGAGAGTGCCTCCACCCTGCCGATCCGCGCCCGGCGCTCTCGCACCGGGCGTAGGAACAGGGCAGACAACGCCCTGTTCCAACCACCATAAAGGGCCACGGGCGGCGGGCTAGGGGAAGTCCGACCGCCCACTCACACGGCCCGAGCAGGCGACGCGGTTTGCAGTTTCCGCGCCCCGCTCAGCGGATCGGTGGAAGAAGGGGAGGGAGAACGTCTACGTCTCTTTCCCCTTACAACGCGTAGGGGGCCGCATAGGCGGCCCGCCACTGCCGGGTCTGCGGAGGAATGTCACAACGCTCCCGTATTCCCGGCACTGAAGTGGTGACGCGAAACGCCGAGGTTGGTTTTAGTCGGTAGATCGCTCTTTTCAGAGCGGAGTCCGACACACCCCATCGCTCTCCCCAGGGCGGTGGATAGTGCATAAAGCATTTCCAACCCCGACAAAAAAAAAAAAAAAAAAAAAAAAGGTATCAGCTAGTATCATGAAATACCTGTTCCTTGGATCTGTTCTAGTATATACGCTTCATCTCTATCTGTCACTGGCAACACTGATGAGTTCTGTCTGACTGACCGACCGACTTGTCAAAAATTTGATCGAACGCAGGTTTTTGTCTCGGAATTGATTATTATTTTTTGGATGAAAATAATAATTATTATAAAATGGTTCAGTGAGTTTTGTATAAAAAACTTTAGAATCTGGCAGCGTTTGGTGCTAAAATGTGGATTCCTTCAAAATCACCAAAGCTAGCTGTCGGTAAGTTGTGATTTTTTTAATCAATCAGCGTTACGCGGTCCGGATACATCCTGCCAATTACAGCGGAAACGTAATATCATGATATGAATTTTAAACTATAATACTACATGTTAGAGCCAGATATATAAGCTTCACTCATGATCTGTTGATTGCTCTTAATCATTTTTAAATGGGAAGTACTAGCTTGACCATTGATTCAGTCTTTTGTTTGTCAACCAAGTCAATGTTTTTCCTCGATTTCCGGCCTTGTTTTTAAAGATTTGAAACTAAGGTGCTTTTTTTACTGTTTAAAGAATAGGTTTTTGGTAATATTATCGAAGCCTTCTTAGTGTGGGTCCTAAAAATTTATGTTACTTACCTTATGAGCTTACTATTCATTCTGGATATAATCATCTAGATTTTTTTCTCTTATTTGGATGGGTTATTTATATGGAAATGGGGTTGGAGTGCTTAACTTTACGGGCACTATGGAACAAAGACTTGAATCAATATTTCTAAAATGGACACTGACAAAAAACTTTTCAGGAAAGAAATCATTGTTTTTTTTTGTAAACCATATGCTGATGCTAAAAAAAACAACTTAAAAAATACTTAAATAAAATCGAATTCCTTTGCCTCTAAGGATATGCAAGCTGAAGATGGATCCAGGACTTAGATTTTTTTATTAATATGTTTTTTTTTGACATCAGCTTATAGTTTACAACTATAGCAACTAGCTATTTCTTTCCCAAGAGTTCCATAATTAAAAAATATATTTTTTTTGTTGTCTATGCTGGGTGTAGTGCCCGCATATACTCCAACTCCCAGGCTCAGCCCCTAAGGCTACTCTCTTAACAATATGGAATAGTGACTTCTATGTTAATCAATTTTTTTTTTTTTATCAATGCAGTATACTGAGAAAACCCAAATAAAAACATTAGGGCATAATATGTTTGAACTGATGATGAATGATTATGATACTATATTTACTATATCCATTGTGTAAAGGAAAAAAGTAGTAAAATCATTAGTACAATGACTGTTTTATCAGTTCACTTGTGACAGACCAGACAACAAAGATGACTGATTGTATCTACTAGAAATATGTTTTTTTTTAACCTTTGTTGTGTAATAATGCTGAAGGATTGGAGCCTTCTATTTGGTTACTTGCAATTATGAGTTAACACCACTTTTAGGAATTTTGATGTTTGGAATTTCAAACAAATAAATAAAATCATATTTATAATAATAATAATAATTCCTGTCTCTGGGGCCCTAACCACCCTAGCTTGGACCCCGTTCCCCATGCTGGTGGATTCATATTTTCTTATATTTTAAAATGTTTTGTTTTTTTTTTAATATAATATGTATTTTATATTAATGTAGGAAAATATTTAGAAATTTAAAAAAATATGTATTTAAGTGAATAAAGGAGATAATAATAATAGTAAGGGATGAATAATTATAGTCTGAGATGATTCAAAAAACACTGGAATCTAAATATGTACAGTATATAAATGTTTATATTCTGTTTGATCAAATGTCAAAGCGGAGGACAGGGTGAAATGGCGCACACTAGGGGAGGCCTACATCCAGCAGTGGACTAGTATAGGCTGATGATGATGAAATGTCACAGGAGGATGCAGGCTCTTGTAAGCTTTTTCAACATAGTTGAAAGACTCAGAGAATTCTACACTTATGTGCAAATTTGTTTTAAGTCAATAAAGTAAAGTATTATTATTACTCATATGTAAATAACTTTTGTTATGATTTTTTCAGCTGTTTATAACTGGAAAGGAGATGTCAGGTCTGGGTTGCCACTGGAAATAGGAGAGACTGTCCAGATTCTGGAGGAAAATGGAGGTATTTAATATTGAATAGCATAAAACATACATAGAGTTTTTTCTTGTACTAATCAATTTTATTACATTATTTAACATTGACACCTCATAAGTCTATTGGTCCTATGTGTGACTGCTTTGCTAACGACCCTGGGTTCAATTCCGAGGTTGAGCAGTGCTATTACGTTTTAGAATGTCAAAATAACAGCTTCTGAATAAATATATTTGAAGGGATAAAGGTACAGTACTTGTATCAAACGTAAACCAAGTATTCTTACTATAATATAAATATTGGCAGTTAATATTTTTCAAAATGAATGTATTAAGTTGTTATAAAAAAACTGTGTGAGAAGAAATGAGTTATTGGGCCTGAAGATTTATCGAAAGACCTTTTCGGTCGGCCAATTCAATTTGGCAAATGATGAACCAAACACCTATATTAGATAAAATGCCCTCAGTACATACCTGTTTCTTGAACAGGCTTAAGTCTCGGTAACATCAGATTGTAATTTTCTTTGTCATTTTCTTTCAATGTTAAGTTTTTTTTAATTTTTATTAAAAGCTTACTAGCAATGTGGGTCGCACATTTCTAGTATTCTTCTTAACCCCTTGTACTAAGCTAAATAATTGTATTACGAGTGGATCCACGTCGGTAGTGCAATGCGTGGGTTCCGAACCGGCTACCACATGATCGCAAGTCTGACGCCCTAGCCATTAGGCTACCGCCGCTTTAAATTAATTATAGATTGCTACGATAGTTATTGGGTGCGCCGATATATTCATTCATCGAAGAACAAAGCGCGCGTCAGTAACCTATTTATAGATCTACATAATTATGGGTGTATATATTATGTTCATCTGTATCAGCCAGACGCATTGGTACGAACCCGGCTGGATTTTAGCCCATACCTTACGACTTGGTAGCGCAAGGCATGAATCATGATCAATGTACAACTCTGTGGTTATATTTTTTTAAACGCATATTATAAATGTAAAAATTCCGCTGTTTGTTTGTTTTTTATGATTTCACGCCTATACTGCTGCATCAGTTTTAATGAATCATGGTATGGAGATAGATGAAGAAAGACAGGTAAGCTAAAGACGACTGTAAAGGACTTTTTGAGTACCTTAGACAACGGTACTCAAAAAGTCCTTTACAGTCGTCCTTAGCTTCAACGGTAGAATCCGTTAATACATGAAAAAATAAACGACTTTTCATACATCCAGAAATGCGGTCTATTTACTTTTGTATAGGAAGCTGTATTTATTTTTCTCGAATAGGGTATGGTAAGGGTTTCATAAGAAAGGTTGAGTACAACGCCGGGTAGCATGACCCTTTTAACGTATGCAGGTGATTAAATCAGCAGCTTGTATATCGATGAAGTATTGTCCTTGTTACATATTTGAATTGTATTTAAGACAAAAAATATTTCTTATAGGTTGGTACAGAGGGTTCAGCTCAAAGAACAGGTCAGCATGGGGTATATTCCCGTCGTGTGTGGTGTCGATCCGCCCAAGCATCGTGAAGGGATCTGGGGCCACGGCTATTGCGGAGCTGAAGGATGATCCGCTGGTCCGAGAAATTGCATGCGTCCTCAGAGAATGGGCTCGGTTATGGAAAAAGCTTTATGTGGTAAGTAAAACATTGCTTATTTATTTTTATTCGATTAGAAATTGAATATCAATTGTTTTAGTTGTAAAAGAGATTACTGTGGTGCTTTTTATTAGAATTGCCTTTGGAGCGCCCGTATTCCGTAGCAATAGAGGTGATCTTTGTAGTGCATCGCCGCGTTGTCCTGCCAACATATATGTCGGTGGGTATCTATACTTCTGTAGATATGTTTAGAGTGCCATCAGTCAATTGATTAATTTATAAAGGAAGGAAATAAATTTATGCGAATTCCATTTCCATCAAGCATATTTTCTGCATGATTCAACAACAAAATGCTGATTTTACGCTTTTGTGACGTTATCGTCCACAGATAAAAATTGTAATTTTAAAGTCAGGTAACAATGCAGGAGACAGCTAGTCTAGTAGGTATGCTAAAATAATAAAAACCATCGTAAGTACTTTCAAAAAATATTAATAAAAGTTTCAACAGCAATATATGCCGATGTTAATTATTTTTCTGTGTGAATTCGTTTTTGGAGCTATTAGTATTAAGTACGAAACTCCTTTTATTGTTAGCTGTGTTTGGTTGGCATATACACAGCTGATAATGGTATGATTTGTAGATCAAGGTTCATCTATAAGATATGATCTAGAAATATATTATAATACAAGTGCTTGATATATCAATTATGTTTATGAATTAATCATAAAGTGTGTTATACATAATTATTGATTGTTTTCCACAAATGGTTTAAATACAAAGTTAATAAATTGTCGACTTGGACTAACATTACTGAACCGAAACAGGAAAATAATCACGCTATTTTTATTTGCGCTAGGATTGTCTTAAGCACTACGTTATACATACATACATACCATCACGCCTGTATTCCCCGAAGGGTTAGGCAGAGGTGTACTAATGTACACCCACATTTCGCCGGTATGTTTAGGTCCCATGTAATAGGGGGCGAGCCTATTGCCATTAACCGGGCACAAATCCAGACTCGGAGCTGCTACTGGGAATTTCATAGAAAAACCCAATAACACTTTGCTGGACCTGGGGATCGAACCCAGGACCTCTAGCGTAGCAGTCGCGCTTAGGCCCATAGACTAATGAAGCAGTCATGCACTGCATGTCAGTGAGGCACTTCGTTATCTTACATGAAATTAAGTTATATTCACAAACAATCTACCAGTAATGTTTCTTTGAGTCTGTTTAAAAAATCACGATTTGCTTGTGGCAATGGACGAATTTAGTATCGACTTAAGGGAACTGACATCTTGTATTTTATTAATTTTTAAACTCATTGTCTCTACTTAACATTTCAACAGAAATTAGGCATAGCATGGCAGCTATTCAGCATAATATTTGTTTAAAGGCATACATATTCAACATTTGAAACAGCTCATTCACATTTTCTTTTGTTAATTTCCTATTATTCATGATTCATTGTTTGTCCGTATGTAGCCATCTTAAAAAAAAAGAACGTTTGAACATTATATGCCTACTTGAAACTAACGTTTTAAGAATAGTACGATATTTATAGTTTATTACTTCATGTTAAATGTTAAAATTTCAATACAACTTCAGACTTGAGCGTCTACTACCGAATCGCAATGGGCACAAATCAAAGCTATGTTGTTGTAAGTGGTAAATCTGTTACTCATCATTAAATATTCTAATACACTCCTCGTCCACAAAACATTTCGTTTACTACAATGTATTTAGAATAACTCACTTGATGTAACAACTACAATGTTTTTAGAATAACCCCTTGTATAATATGCTTTGCTCAATGAAGTTAATATTTCATTGTGCGATAATTTTCTGGTTTTGATACGCCTATGGCTACATAGTTTACATATTATGGAACAATGGAACAGGTGTCCCAGAGCTACCAGTCATAACAAGCATCTAGTTCTTGTATAAATGTTTTGACTATAAAAATACTGTTATTGAAATAATCATAGCTGAATTTATTCTTTAGTCTTATAAACAATGTAATATGGTAGTAAAAAACCATTCGCCTTCGGAAGGGCAAGGCAAAATAGTTTTTGGACACATCTCTTTCTTTCATATGCTTTAGTACACTATTGACAGCGCGGAGAAGACCTAGAGATCATCAGGGAAAGAAATGAAGCCTATATTATGTAAAAATATTTTTAATTTAAAAAACGCAAAGGATTGTTATATTGCTCCTTTGACGCCTTTTATGGTATTCCTCATGCAGAAAATTAATTGTTGAGAGTCAAAAATTCATAATTACAATTTAAAACATATTTCCAGGAGCGAGAAACCTACCGGTTCAGCGCAGTAGCCAAGGTGATGCGAGAGCTCTTGAGCGGTCGACGAGCTCTTCTGGCGGGCACGTTGACCCAGGACCAAACGCGAGCGTTGAGGCTCAAGCTCGTCGCTAAACTAGACTGGGGCAACCGGTGAGTCTTATATCTGCATGACAGTTTCAGGGATTGCATAAATTAGACTTTAATGCCCGCTGCGTTCAATGTGTTTGCTAGGGCTACGCTAGGGAGTGTTTTCCTCCTGTTGTGGCCATGGTGAATGTCTCAAAGCCAATAACCGTGACTATAAGGCAAAATAAGGCAACTACGGTATTTAGTAGGTAATGAGTCTGACATACCGTATCATTTCCCTATATCTGCGGATAATGCATGAGGATTTTCCGCACATATAGAGTAATAAAAAGGTTTTTTTTCCTACTACTATCGGCTTAGAAAAACGAGCACAGATTTTATTCGCTAAATACGAATCCGACATAGACCACTGTCAACCAGCGGATGACCCGTGAAGATTTGTCGCACTAAAGTCGTCTTCAGGTCCATTTTATGTGTACTTTTCGAGTCATATTTTTAAGCCACTCATAAAGAGTGGGTATGACTACAGATATGTCTGCCTGCTTAGGTTAGAAATTATTTTAATTTTTTTTCATAGTAATTACGTTAATTTTATTTGAAACATCGATGCTGCAGATTGTCTTTCAAGTTGATTTTATTTTCTTGACAATGAGGTATTATAAAGTTGTGTTGTTCTTTATGTTTTGGTTAGATTATATATATTAAACGTATACAGCTGTGATCTTTTTATTTGTTATGATACTTTCTATGATTCTTTTGGGTCTTCGTTTTCAATGCAACCTTGCAAATATATAGTTGTTAATAATATTAGAGATCCCAAGGATTTTTTTTTAAACGGAACGGTGATGATGTATAAAAATAAAACAAAAATTAAAATATTTGAAGTCATTTATTACCAAATATAATGTAGACAATGTAATACATTGAAATATGATTGTTGCAGTCTCAGTAATATTACGTAGGAAGTAAGGCAGCATTGTTTGTTTACTGCAAAACATTTTATATAGGAATGATACAGTTAATATTAACAACTAGTAAATACAAGGCAAACTGCAGGCTTTGAGCTCCATTGCAACACTACTCGAGTGTATGGAAGACATTTTTGGAGATTCCAAGAAAGTTCGTCAATTCATACATATAATCCATTACAATAATGTATGACTCAATATCTTAGACTATTTATTTTTGAGATACGTTGAGAATCGTGGCCTTTCTCTCCCGGACATCTATTTCATGGCACATTTGGAACAATTTATGAGTATAATGTATTCACTTCGAACATATCAATACAAGTACCTTGATTATATCCATTCACACTTCATTCAAATGATGATTATTTTCCTTTTATTATAGTACCAAATATACTTTTGATATCATTTACGAGATTGAAGTAACATTATTTAAAAAATTTGACTAACTGATTATCCCATACGTTACTAATCAATCTTACACTTAATATAAAACTACATTATATAACCGCAAAATGTTTACGAAATTAATGGAACAAAAAAGCACATTTAAAATACTCTTAATCATAATAATGTCTACTTAATTTTAATTGATAGACAAATTGAAAGTCGATCTGTGTATTCTGAAACATTGTTAGTTTTATTTACTAGAAATTAATTCACTGTATATTCAATTGATTCACTAACAATATAAACAAGCCTGTATAAGATTTCATTAGATAACTAAAATAATTTTATTAAAATGCAGTCGGCTTGTCTTAATACTTACTATCAATGCTTATCAATACAAATTAAAAGAAAAGTTTAAAAATTAAAAATGTCTTCTATATCTCACGTAACAAGTGATTAATAGCGGGATATGGACAATTCAATCGTAATTAACATTTGATTATGGAAAATATAATAAAAAACCTAGATGAATGTTGCCCACATCACGCTCTTACAACCTCGTAACATTTTCATGTTCTAATAGAAAAGATATGCTATACTTATAATAAAAACGAATGTATGTATAATTTGTATGTACTTTTTAATATCAATTGCATGTCTGCGAGTCGCTTTGAACTTATCAACTATTCTTATAAAAATCAAATTTCTGTAAACATTGAAATGTTTCTTATTCTCAATGTCGTAGTCATCATCAGCAACCCATTACATTGTCCCGCTGCTGGGCACGGGTCTCCTCTCAGTACGAGAGGGATGTCGTAGTACCACAGAAAATTCCGTATCATCTTATCAAACAAATGCTACATGTTATACGAAATGTATCAATATTTTTTATATTAATTTCATTAATCGTATAGTGATTTTCTTAATTTAAAGCTCAAGGCGAAAAGGCAAATTGTTGTCTTACATAAACAGGTAAAATAAGGAATGTCATGGTCATTCATGTCGTTGAAACAAAATTTCTTACATTATCACGAATGAGCGTTACAGTTACTAAAATACCAATACACTGCGTCCCGTATACAGAACGTAGTCTCGGATACAAGATTTGAGGTGTAAATGGATTGTATAGGAATCTCATTAATTCTCAAGAGTCGTATTCGAGACAAAATTGCATATATTTTTTTTAGGACCATTCTGGGAGAGTGTAGTGTATTGTCTTAGCTCAGTCTCACAATTTACGTTTCTGTTTCCTTGGCGTACTTGTCAATGTTCGGGTAGATGGGCGCCATCTCGAGGGTGGACGGCGCGGAAGGTGCGTTGGAGTTCATGTGCAGCCTTCGTGACAACTCGTCTAATACTTCGCCGAATACACGGAGTGACATGTTCTGGCCTAGTAGGTGCAGAAGTAGGAAGTCTCCCACCTGAAAAATATTAGGAAATGTTTCAAGTTAATATTTCAATAATAGAATAATCGTTTTAGCTATGAAGATAAGATAGTATTTAACAGCTTTTGAATTACCTAAATATAAGTGGTCTGTGAAGTTTATAGCAATTGAGGTTTTTCACTCATGAGTGCAAGCTGAATATACTGGAAGCGCGATATAAAAAGTGATATTACAAATACTTCTATGAGTACAACGATTGACTCATCACGGAATATGCTTCTTTAAAGTCTATAATTGTCTGTTTATAAACATATTTTATTTTGATTAAACAAACCTGTGTCTTTCTAACGAGTGACTCAACCCCGGCCGGCGTTCCGAAGCGGAACCGTCTCTTCAGGATAGTCTCGCGGGTGCTAGGCAATAGGATTACTGCTGCAGAGTATGCTATGGCCAATCCAGTCACCACAGATAAGATGATGAACCTGTATAATAAAAACAAAAAGATAAATAAATTGTCTAACATAAATGCGAATGTTGGCGATTTTTAAGCCAACATTATAATCTATAATTCTATATTAATATTATAAAGAGGTAAAGTTTGTGAGTTTGTGACGTTGTAGAGGGTAATCTCAGGATCTACTGAACTGATTTTGGTATTTTTTTCACTAATAGAAAGCAACATTATTCCTGAGTGACATAGGCTATATATTATCCTGTAAAATAAAAAGAAACGTATAGTCCACGTGGGCGAAGCCGCGGGCGGAAAGCTATATTTAATATTGTGGAAAAATAAAACTCGAATTTGTTTTAAATTTAAATGCTGTTAAATATAATGTCGGAACTTAAAATACCTATTATAGCTTCTAAAGGGTATGTATGTGAATACTGTAATTGATTAATATTCGTCAGTCAGTATAAACAAAATTAGTATAGCTTCAAGAACCAACAATGGAACAAATTCACACGATTAAATGAAAACAATTTAGCATTGTATGGAAATATAAAACTGCAGTAAACGACGGGCGACTTACCAGAACCACAGGAAGATGAAAATCTTCTCATTGAGGATATTCAAGGCTAACACACACAGCGCGTCGTGTTTCTGGATCGTTCCAGAAGCACCAAATTTGTGGAAAGTACACTTTGTTATACGGGGGAATACTTCAATCTGAAAAAGGAAAAAGAAAATGTTATTAATATCTCTAATTATCCCTGTATATAATATAGAATTTACTTTTCGGTTATTGTAACTACAAATAAGACGCAGGAGTAGGGAGAATTGGATATAAATCCTCGGCATATTTAGCTAATTTACTGTCAAACTGACATTATTTAACAAATTTACTGCTTTCTCCATTTAAACGTAAAGTAGACGAGTGTACAGGTTGTGGTAATGTAAGGTTGGAATCTCCTATGAGACTTACCATAGGGTCAGTTCGTTGCTCCTGGTTCATATTCGAGAACCTGACTACATCAGTACCGTACGTCAAAAAGGCACCACCAAGGAAGGTGTCCAAGAAAAATATGTTTCCGACCTGAAATAATAAAACAAAAGACGTTAGCATACGATACTTTTGGTTCGTAAATTTATGCAAGCGATCAGTTCATTACTAGAAGATAAGTCTTTGGTAATGGCAGGTAATGGTGATGACACGCCCTCTATTATGTAGGATATAATCTGTCTATAAGATCTCAAGAAAGGGCAATGCACTGGCTCTTAAAGGATAAAAATCCTGACAGCAATGTATCTACAGTATTTATTTGTGCAACTACTTACCACATTAGCGAAGTTCAACATCTCGCAGAAGAAATAACCGAAGGAGTAAGTGTTGTGCATGTGTCGAGTATCCACCAAATACTGGACAAGACGGTTCTGTAACATAATATCGAATATTTAGAACGTGGTAACATAAAAATAGGAACATAACTGTCTGAACAACACTAGAGTATTACATAATAGACGTCTCGGACTCGGTTAATTTGTCTTATTAGGGACGTTCATCAAGTTTCATTAGTATCGGGACTTATCTCAATTGTACCAGTTTATTAAGAAACAAGATACCTATGTATATTGACCTTATTATTGTAGTGAATTATATGTTCGTTATTGTTGCACTACTATAAAATATTCAAGGAATGTTGTATGAATAAGAATGATTTGGGACTTACCAAACGGTTGTTTTTGTCGTCAGCAATGCTGGCAGGAGTACCACGCATGCCATCTGAGATCATGCGAATCTTGCCTTCTTCCCAGTTCTTCCAAACCCAGTGGGGCACGTAGAAAAGAAGGCCCTGGAAAATGCGGTTATGTCAATGCCATTAATTACGAAAATGTCGACACAATAAATGTGACAGAACGCACCTACATTTGAACTTCGAACCTATTTGTTTCAAGTAACAAAAACTTATAAGGTAGCAAGTCATTGGGTTTACTCACTCTAAGAATTATTACATCATGTTTTACGTAACTCAATGTCTGTCTCTTGAGTATTATGAAATGTTGCAATTTTTAATCGACCGTCGCTCACGTATTGCCAGTTTAAAAAGTATATTTACCTGGAAGAACAGCATGAAAGGCACCCACTGGTAATAAGCGTGAATACGTTTCTCTTCACCGTAATCATTGCCGAGACCAGGATGTGCGATGCCTCTCGATTCGGAGTGCGGGAGTGTAAACGTGTATGTGATCCAGCAATAGGTGTTGAGCACGTGGCCAGGGACTGCTCCGTCGTTGATACATGAGATCGGGTCGCCTGAAAGGAAATGGATGATAAGGATTTGCATTGCAATCTTGACAGTACAACGCTTCTACTTGCTTGGCTGTCTTAGTAATAACTGGTTTGCAACGGCAGAAACAGATTACTAAGTAATTTTCAAAGAGCTATCTAGGTACCCGCGATGGTTTCGTATCTCCCAATTAGTGAGGATTTCCGAAAATCCTGTCTTAATGCTCACCTAGGTAATGTAAGGAACGCTTATGCTAAATACATTTCTTGGCTTCTATACCCAATATCAGTCCTTGTTTGACTGAGAGTCAATCATATGATCGTAACATAACATAACATACCATCACGCCTGTATTCCCTGCAGGTTAGGCAAAGATGTACTTACTGTACACCCACAGTTCGTCAGTCTGTTTAGTTCCCTTGTATTAGTGAGCGAGCCTAATAAGCGAGCCTGCAATATGTTTTAATCTCATTAAATAATGTCTTCATAAATTGTAAGAAAGTCAGTCGATCCCTAACCAGGCACGTAGGCAAATCGTGTTCTGTGGTTTTTTGCCTGACGTGGATTAAATGTAAGTCGTGATGCGTCACTGTTTTGCGAAACAGGTTATAAGTATTTCGATGTCTTTTCCTTTTGAAATTCTTGCACTTCTCAATAACATCGATAGCGGTTGGTTTTTGAGCCTGTGTCATTTGATATTTTATGCACTCAGGATTTTTGCTTTTTAGAAATTTCCTCGTGCTAAGACATAGGTAATTTTCATAAACCTTGACTCGTAAGCGAGTCGTGTTTCGACTACTTGTGAGTGTTTTAAGAAAACTATAAGGTTTTGGGTTCTGTTAGGGTAGTTTGGCGACCACTAGATTAATCAGCAGTCTGATTAATATAGATTTATATTATTTACTGTCCGACCCTGACATTGCAACAACTGTCTGCGGATGACGCTAATATTGTAGTACCTACTCATGTAATAGTGCATCTGCCCCTCAATCCGACGCAATTGTCGACCGTGATTCGAATCACCTTGCTCGTTACGAGGGCTGTGTTATGTTCCTGTTATCGATTTAAAAATAAACAATCCAAGTTTTAGCCTCCGCTTGTTATTAATCTCAGGAGACAGATCCGAGCCTTGTTTTAAAAACAGTCTGAAATCTTTGGTCACCCTGGCAAGGTTCAGGGCTATCAATAACTAAAATAAAGCAAACGTGAACATACCTATATAAACTGTGTTTTGTATTTCCTTGACCAAATAGGTTATTTACAAATATGTCCAACAATATTAATTACTTTCATGCATAAAGTACCTATTTAATTTATCCTTTTACGAATAACATATGATCTCATTTAACAAAATTTGTGTTGTCTCGGATAACATTGAACCACACAATAACATGTCAATACCACAGAAGCGTACGGTAAACTACTCGTACGTGACAATGTGAGGAGTGACCAGATTGCAAAATAACGGAAATGATGGAACACTCCTGGGAATTTCTAGATTCACCCAGAAATTGTATATCTGATCTTGTTTGTCCAGATTTCAATATTAATGAAAAATTTATATAAATAAGCAGATCGATTGTAGGTTGGTACTCTAGCAACGGGTACACATCACGTTATACATTTTCAATATAATTTAACCTCGTATTGTCTAAGCTTTATACACAGTGTGAGATCAACTTAAATTGTAAAAGTAAAGCTAGAAATGTAGCCGTAACCTATTAGAAATTATATGAACCTATTCTTTTTACTTTACTTCTTAGCAACTAATATTTTTATGGGGTATCTATGTTTCATGTATAATTTGGGAATCTCATTAGATAACAAGCGCATTAATGTAAATTCTTTTAATCTAACGCTAACAAATTACACTAATCGATCGGTTTATTCAAAGGTCATTTCGCATTTCGAAATATTGTATCATATGAATATTTATCCTTTATTCTGACTCAACAGTCGAGGTATCGAATTGACTGAAGTCACATGATTGCTAATTGCTCCATAACGAGCAATTACAATTGTTAGAGCATTTATCATCGTCTTAAGAATCTCAAATGGACATACAAATGACAATGATATAGATAGAATAATATAAAATAGGTTTTAAAGACCTGAAAGCAAGTGCTTTTTGCGCAGATAAGTATCGCTGTAGTTGAGTGAGGAACATGAAAGGCTAGCTTTGCTAAATGATTAATGCTACAAATATGACTAATATAATGATGATAAAATGCAAGCACAAGATCAGAAAAATACAAAGAAGTATTGTATAGTAATAAAGTAAGAAATTTAAATGCAACAAGTCTCTTTATCGTCTTATTATTTAGTACAGTGACTTCATAAATTCTTACAATCGAGAGAAATCGTAATCGACACAACTGCAATGTAATCGCAACACCGGTTTGTACCCATCAACAAACTGAGCAAATTACCTTTCCAATGCTGTTAGGTTATCGGTAAGCTATTCCAGTTATGCTAATACTGAGTTACGGTGAACATTGTACTTGTAAAAGTACATGATAAGGGTTTTAAACAGTATCAATAGAACTCTGAAATACTCGTTTTGCTGTGATTGTCTGGTTAATAGTAGGTCAGGGTGAGCTAGGCTGCATGAACTTAACCGTTATATAAATATTAAACGTATATATTTCATCCTCATATATGGCTACAAAATATCTAAGTACATAATAAAACAGCACTGACTAAATGACATACAACGCATAACTTAAACCCTTAAATGAGACTTTGTCCAGAATTTCCTAATGAACGCAAGGTTTTGGGATTTTTACACAAGATGGGGAAACATTTGATAATCGGTCGTAAAATCATAAGGATAATACGTACCCAGGTGGTCATGTAATTACTAAAGGATTTAGGACGCGAAGTTAAACAATGTCCATCATAAAAGTTATACAAGTGACTATTGTAGAATCAAGTTTTATGTTGTCAGTATTGTGTGCGACCAAAATTATGAAGCTATTGTTTGTTCTGACGTACAAGGTTTTATCTCCCAACACATCCCTGTTATAATCAAATTCTGATGAAACACGTGATATGACAAGTATTGGAAACAGTGTTTCGTCATACTTTAGGCTGTAATACTTAATTCATTAAAAATTGATAAAGCGAGACTATAGTTATGATTGTATCGAAACTGAATGAACACTTAGTACTTTGCCCTTATTTGTTCATAGTTCATATTAGTGATTCATATAAAAGCTCGTTAGCTGTAACAACGATAGCCATAGTAACAGTTAATCTGTGCCTACTCCTGTTATCGCGACTAACTACGGTGTTTTGATTACCAACACCTGAGGCACAAATGTGATTGTTCAGGCTACATGTAGGGCATAATATCACGGACTGCAACGTTGCTATGAACTCCAAATGGATTGCTGACGACGTACCTACGAGACAATGTGCATTAAATACGTGACCTAGCTCAAGAAACCTGGACGCTTCACTATGCATGTTTATTTAATATTACTATTGTTGGATTGTACGGGCCATTGGAAAGTTACAGACAATGAGCTACGGCCTAATGACCCATTAAGTGTCTTCGGCGGACAAGTAAATAACTTGCATACGTCGTAATTGTTTATTTTAGATTTCAACCTGATTTCGCAGTTGACTAATGAACACTCAATAGTTTTGTACTCGTGGGTTTAGGTAAATGACTGTTAAATCAAATTGGATGTCACGAACGTTGGTCAAGCACCCGTAAATAAGGAAAAAAGGATAGGTTTTAGTACTCAGTTTTTAGCGGATATGGTGTTAATAAAATTTTGGTGTGGCTTTTCACCACCATCAAAAAAGATGCGCTTGTCCCATCTACTTTACCAGACTTGAAACAGGTAATAATCATAAAACTATAGTGTCTGATATGAAATGACCATTTGAATGTGAAGATAATCGCTCTATTGGCATCAATACGCGGAGCCTTGAACATTTCTCATGTTAATTCCGTATCTCACGATCTCTTCATCTCAGTTCGAAGAGGTAATTTATTTTTAAAGTGTGCTCACAGCAATAATAGTCTGATGGTAATAAGTGTAAGTAACAAGGGGGCTATTAAGCAGTAGTTTGTTTGTGTTTGTGGCTCATCGAATGAGTTGCACGCGATAACGCATCACGTAAACATCGTTTGTTTCACCGCCTCACTCAAACACTTCCTCACATCACGTACTCTTTACATAATAACGAATAATGACTATCGATTTGGTAAGAAAATCTTAATAACACTCAGAAATAAATCTGAATTGCAATGATCGACGATTTTGCAATCTAATACCAAAGTTTAACTCATGAAAATTTTATAAGATTACACACTAAGATAAAATGCAAGTCCTAAGTATTCAGGAACATAAGTAATCAAATGGTTTAATGTCTTGATTAGCACGTACTGGGCACGCAGACATATCGTTAGGTGATTGAGATTAATGGACCTATCTAATGTGTGTATTACTGTGCGTTTAACTACTGTTTATGGTTATTATCGTGTGTATGATAACTGTTATGGACTTAACTAGCTTAACTCGACTCTTACGCTGTCCAGATGTGATGTTTGTTCTACTGCCCCCAAAACTGCTTTCAAGCCTTGAAAAGAATTAATCGCTAGACATTGAAGCTTTTGAATAGGTACTAAAGATAGAAGACAGCTTAGAATGTTAAACTTAAACTTGAGGGTTAATATTAATAGAAGCATTTCCTCAGGATTTTACAAGAATAAGTAAAGCAACGTACACTTCCGCAATAAAGTCTATTATTGGTTTTCATAGTACGAAGTAGACGAACGACGACGAAGAAGTTAACAACGCTTGTAATAACATCTGGCTTTGAACTATTAAATAGGGTGTAAATTCAACCAACCGTAAGGTTACCATGACCTTTAATAGTTTCTGTGTGCAGGTGAAAATTTGATACAATCAGACCGTGTCATTTTTTCTCTATTGCTTCTGTCATGCACTTGTGTAAATCTCAAATGTCAAGTGTAGTTTTGGTACGGTGATATTGCGGTATAAGATTTAAATAGCAAAATGATCTACCAGTGTCACCACCCTTCAATTTGGGTTAACCGTCTTTAATATGTAGGTATGTTGTATGTGGCGTTCACTTAAAGAGACCTAAGTCGAGCAGTAGACGATGATGATGGTGATGAATCGGTGTGTATTAAACAGAAAGGACGATCACAAAGTACATCATAGGATAATGAGTTTCAGACAAACTTGCAAATATAATTTGTATCAGTTTATTCCAAAAGGAAAATTCCATTATCCTTCTGGAAGCCGGAATTGATGATAACTACTCAATCGGAGTTGTTAGTTAACATAAAAATATGTATTTTTTTTATAAATTATGCTTGTTTCACACGCGTGCACATAAGGACTAATTACTTACAATTATTTTTAAACTATAGCTTATGTCTTTTCTCAGAATGCAAAGGCTCAGTAATTTTTTTCCAAATTAATGTTCAGCTGCTGAGGCGTACAAGGGTAACAGACAGACGGAGTTACTTTTGCATTTATAAGTGTGAATATGAGTCATATAATACACGGTGGCATTAAAATAAGTAAGACAAGATTTTTACAAAAAACACTTCACAGATTATAATATTACCCCTCATTGATAATGATAAGACTTTCCTCAATCTCCCAAATCATAAACACTTGTTGCCTAACACCAATACATAATCTCGTGCGCTTTGAACAAGTTCACTGACCTGTTTCGCTCTACTGAATTGAATCTTATCACATACATTTACGACTGTGAGTATGTTTGTACTATCAATTTGTCATGACGTCTCAATTTGGGTAACTGTTACACACACGGTGTTCCTCTTCTGAACAATGACCTGAAAATGATTCACACTCTTACGGTAGTTATGAGATCAGGCGAGGCTGACTGTTATTTCTGTTTAGACTCGTGGTGTTATTCGGTCTTTAGGTTATTGTCTAGGTCATACTTTGTCTCACCTCTATACGTGTGCACTTTACTTTAATTACTCTCACTAGAATTTGGATTGTTATTCTCGGTGTTGCCTTTACTTTCACAAATGTTACAATGTTCAAGATAAAATTTGATGTTTATTACATACTTTTTTACGTTATGCTCGTAAGTTTATGTCTGTGGTTTAAACATTGCAATGATACACCAGTAGATAATGAGAGGTTGCTCACCGCTCTGGGAAGATGCAATTACCTCATTAGACCCTTCGAACTCGGAGCAATAAATAAGTCTGGCTGTTTCTTTCATTTCAGGTCCAAGTGTTTAAGATTTAAAAGAAAAATTAATATAAAATGTACATTTTCCAAACCGCACAATAATACCCCACATAAAAATAAATTACCAATTGTTCGATATAGTGTACTTTAAGAATCATTCTGAAATAGGTAACTTACTTAGAAGTCTTTCTAAGTTATGGTTAGCAATAATCATACAGTATTCTGTATTATTTATTTATACCTATAAATTCTTTGGAAAAACAGATTTTATCCTCGCTTTGAGCATAAATATGACTTAATCAGTGACACAATCATATACTATTAATTATTCACAGTTTTAATAAAATGTTCTTTATTAAATTTAATTAATGAAGTAGATTAAACAGGATAAATGGCAAAAATAATAAAGAGCTAGGTAGTTATCATTAATTACGCAAATTTTATTGTTGATTTTTATTTGAATAATAGTGTATGTTCTGTATGTATTTTATTCATAGAATAAACTCCTTGATATGATTGTGGTTACAGGTTGTTTTCCACTTGTCGCAACGATCCATATCCTGTCTATGACGTCTTCCTAGAGCAAATTTGATTCTGATACAATCCATTTCCTATTATTTCCATGTTAATATAAAGTAAGACGTCCAATTTTGTGCCTCACTTTTTGGGCAGACTCAAACGAAGGAAAAGGGACTGTTTTGGGCCCCAATCGAAATTCATAGATAAAGCAAATAGAAAATTGTAAGAACGATATCGTCTAATAAAGACTTACCAATAAGATTATTAGCGGTGACAAGTATACAGCACAGGAACAATATGGCTGATGTGATGCGGTAGTGCATTCTGAACACCATGTTGTCTATGACAGCCTTGTCGATAAGATAGCGGACCTTCACGAAGCCCGCCACCGATGACACCAAGCCGAATACCGCCATTTTGAATGTGTTTGATTACTTCGTTGTCTGTAAAAAAACACAAAAATATATAGAAAGAGTTGTAGATCATTGAATCTTTTTTAAGGCAACAATTATTATTCAGTCCAATTAACCCTAAGTAGCCGTTGTGCAAAATTTAAGTCAATGTTGTATTACGTTTATTATCATGCAACAATGCGAATGCGAATGAATATTTAACTTTACAATGAAAAACAACAAACTGCAGACGAAGTTCAAACCTTTGTCTACATCAGTCACAAAAGATTACTATAAATACATTGACTCGTCTTAACTTCGTGACAAGTGCCATACGCCGCCTATACAAAATTAGAATTTAAACGGTAAACTTTATTAGTGTTTTGATTCTTCCAATGTGAGTAACAGCTGTGTCGACTAGTCGTTCTCATGTGTTCATTTTCGTATAAACATTTACTTTAAATTTATATCCCATGTCGATAAAATTGTTATGGGAAAATCATATTACCTAAAGCATTTTTACTAGAGTTGGTCTTCTCAATCAATGACCTCAAACGTAATTCAATGTAGCTACCTCTCGCCCCCGCCTTTTCCAGTCAGGTTCACCGCTTTTTTTGTAAACCAATATTATTTCTTCACAGCTAACTCCACGTGTAAACATGTGGGACCGTGGTATTGTCATTTATACGTTGCTGGCTATAGTTGTGTTCATTCTGGTCTATTGCCGTAGGATGTGTGTAAATGAATGAAAATGCTTTAGTAGACGGCGCATGATAAATGGATCCAACCTTGACGACTTCTTGATCCCGTTCCTACGCGGTGTCCCTCTAAGATGTGCTATTTAGGTCGCTCGCAGGGGGCAACATTTTTTTATTAGTGTATATGAAATTGTGAATTATGACGAGCGCTTATAGTTCATTATTTATCGAATTTATTATGTATAGTCTTTTGAGTGTATATCATGCAATGCGTGTATAAATGCAATAGTCATCAAAACGTTAACATCATGTCAGCTGACGAGGCAATTGCATATGTGAGCTACAGCTTTTATAATAAGAGTAATGCTTCAACCTAGTCATTTTTAACTATTTTGCTAACGTAATCGTAATCGAGTTAGGATGGAGTGCGGTGGAGGCGAATGGTGCGCGAGCGCAGGGCATGTGGCGGGTCGTCGACCGGCCGCTGTTCGTGCGCCTCCTGCGTTTTTAACCTCCCTCCTCCCCCGTGCCCCCTCGCTGCTTTACCTCAACCGACCCTGGCTGATGCATCGCTTGGCAACGCGAATTTTACGCGGAAACCAGTTTCAGCGGCGACAATCTCTCCCAGCTTTGCATGTCGCGATCTCAAATATTGACGAGTATTACATATTTATACATATTGCTGATAATGTTTCGTAACTTAACTATCGAACTAATTTCTCTACTGCCACAAATATTTCAGAACACATTTCCGATTCGCATGTTTGCTCTATCGAAATCATCAAGCTCCAAATATTTACTCGATTGATCGTAACTGGGACATGTCAATACTTCGCAACATATATTCCCTCAGCGATAAATTTGAGGAATCCGTTGTTTGCTTACTCCGTGACTGATAATGGGGTAGAGGGGGGCGGAGAGTTGGGGCGTACAATCCGCCGTTTATGACAGGCACAGGCACACAGGCTGTGGCGGGTGAGCTTCGTCCCTGAACCTTTTGTGCCGGTCTTAACTGCATATCCTTGGTTCCATGCGCTTGTTGCTGCACACCATTTATCACCGGCACTTCGCGTAGCTAACTCGGGTTTATTATCTTTCGTTATAAATCACTTGGTAATTTATAGGTTTCTCTTGTAAATCAAAATAATAATATAATAATAACCGTCTAGAAGCGTATGGAAATTCTTTAGATAAAATATTCAAATTCTTAAGTCATGATAATGAGGATGCTACAATTCAGCTGCATTTTTTGGCTCAACGGCACGCGTCGACTACTGAATGGACACTAATTGCGGTAAATGTGAGCCTCTTCAACCCGCACACCACACGTTCAAACTCTTAATACAATGCCGACGACTTTCGTGGGAAAGAATCTCAAACCTCTTGTATCGATGTCTCACCTCAGTCGGACAAAAAGCATTTCATCAGAAAGCGTGACTAATGACGTGAAACGATTGGTCCAAATATTAGGTAACGTTGAGATTTGCAGTGCAAGTAAGCGGTCCAGCTTGTCGCTTCTGTTGTAACTTACGTCTCCCGCTTGCGGCGAAGCAACGGAATGATTCAATTCGGTTGCCGGCTGTCGTCTCGTGCCTAATATAATTAAACCTCATTGACTGCGTTGATTCTCAGAGGCATTCCTTCCCGCGTTGTTTACATTGTAGAAAAACAATAAACACGTGGTCTTTACATATGTATAGGAAAAAATCTGCTAAAATTATGAGCAGTGGGAAGATACGTGTGATCTACTAACATCTGCGGTGACTCAGACTGCCTTTCATCATGTTTTGTGTCCATTGACACGGAAATGCGCTTTTTATGTAGACGGACAGCGGTTGCGTTACTGCGGTTCAGCTTGCGTTTCATAACCTTTACTATACGTTCCGATAAAATTCTCCAATATATTGATTTAGCATATAATTATTGCAATTGAAAAGAATCGGTTGCACGCGGTAGATAATAATATTTTATCACTGGGAGGTCAAAAATAACGTTCGCATTTCTCGATGCATTGATAAACAAAACCACTCTTTGTAAAACTTATACGGGCTAATTGATAGCGCGTGCGGAGCGTATACGATTAGGAATATAATAGACTTTCAAACCTGCTTAGTATCCTGTATAGGAATCTCGTAATTTACTCAAATTCCATTCCTTGATTCCTCAGAACCATTTAAATATGTAAAATTAACTTCTGAGCTTTAGAAAGACGGCGATAGCCGTGACTTAAGTAACAATTTGTGTTACTATTATTTTTATAGGAGAAACACGAATACTAAACAAGTTTGCAAGTTCACGGTGTGTTTTAGAGGTTATCGCCAGGCGCTTTGGCGTCATCATGGATGCAGGTGCCGTGGCCGCATGCCGTGACAAGAATAATATGTGAGACCGGTTAAAGATGCCCCCTTTTGTGGCATCGTACCAAAGAAATTCTCACACGGCACTTAATGGGAAACCAATAATTTCCTGCTCTTTCTCGCATTATTTGAGTTTTGAATGCGCTTTACTGTAAATGTTATGAAATCTTAATTAAACTTAGTACCTATACGAGATGTGTTTACCTCTTTACTCGATTGATCACTGGAGTACGTTAATTTAACTACATTAATGTAATTATTTCAGATATTCCTGCTAACAACCGCTCGTAATAATGTGACAAATAACTGCTAATTATGTCGTCCAAATTAACTACAGCTAACATACCTTTGGAAGTTATTATTAGTACGCGGTCATTCGTACAGTAGGAAATTATTTTCTACAGTCACTCACAATGTAATTGTTATTTTGTTTTGTACGCGTACATGTCCGGGTGGTTACGAAATTAAGCGGGCAGTGGTTTGATTGTTTTTATATCTTTATCCGCCGCGTCCTTGGCTAGCACATCTTCAATGAAGTTTTGTGGACCGTGAATTTTGCGTGTTTAGGTTTATTACCGTTAATTGTTGGGTCTATGAAAAAAAAATGATTTGTAAAATCTTTTCAAATTCCATTTCGAATCGTGGTATTTATTTAATAAATAAGGTGGTGTAAAATATTGTTATCCCTTTCGCTGAACTTGCTTTGCCTATTCCATTCAAACGAAGTTCCCGGTAAATAGAACGGCGTCCCTTTCCCCCTTGCTCGTCGCGCAGGTAAACGGGGACACACTCACTACCTGTGACCATGAGAAACTCTACACTGTCATACCGAGACGACTTTAATTCATAACATCATTACTTTAATATGAATCCATAAATCTTTAGTTTAACACATACCCACTGTTCCTACCTCGCAAGACAGCGGTCGGAATAAAAAAGAAATGAAGTGACTATGCACAAGGCTTTTGTTCCCGCACATGTATGCTGTCAAACAACATTCCTCGCGTCGTCGATATGAGTTAAGCTCGACTCAATCCATTCCACTAAGCTTTTGTGACATAGCTCACTTACCTTTTAAACCTAACTGTTACTTCTCCAGCTACTGCAGTCTCAAATACTTTATTATCGCAATTCGCTTGTTCTTTATTCACAACACTGATCACAGTCTCACTTATATTATGTCTAAAAATACTTTGGTACAATAGTTCAACGTCATTGTATTACAAGGGATATGTCATACAATATAATGCGGAGTAAAACTGGGGGCCCGCAGCACAGCGCACCAGCTGCTCGTGGGTCAGAAATGTAACTGAACGAGCGAAGCGGTCGTTTCGATCTGCCTCGTACACATTGACTCGGCGCGGGATTTTACTACCGATGTTAGGCGTCTGTGCTGCGCGAATGTGCGAGCGCCTGTCTATCTGTCTCTCTCTTACCCTCACAAACTTTGAAAGACCCGTACATTTGCTGTCTTACTCTAAAGCTAAAGTGAACAGTAGCCAGTAGCCACGGGTACTGAACGGGTTCGAGTCTTGACTCCGTGAGAGGTTTCACCGAGAGCAATGCTTTGATCTCTCGTGTCGATTTTTTTGGCGAGATTTCGATGACTGGTTTCGAGTTTTCGACGATTGAAGCCGCCTGCGGCTGTTAATTAACACATTTTCGAGCATAGTGATTTAGTTAAAATGTTTTATTATTCTATAAACACTACTTTGTTGTGTTTACAAAGAATAACAAATACTTATAACCGGCGTGTTATTTTCTGAAGTTCTTCGATCTTGATTAAATAAAAAATCGACCACTTGAATAAGCTAAAACATATCTATATACCTAGGAAATAAGAGACTTTTTTTTATTAATCTGACCAATTAGCGATTAAAATCTGTCATCTTTCGTTCGAGAACCAGACCGCTTTAAAATAATGAATTCAATCTGTGATTAATAACTTAAAAAGCTGATTAAGCTGTATTTTATGTTATTCTATGTTTATTATCGTAAACTAATAATATCGTGCATTCCAATAAATACATATTTAATACCTCCCTTATCATTTTATAAAGCCAATTAGGTATGTCATAGTAATGATGGGTCCGGTCACTGCAAAGCAATGTCGGCCGCTGCAAACTCACTCGACAGGCATGCGTAAAAAAGCTAGTTACAGCTGAGACGTGGTCCTACCCGATTGCCCATATTCAGTGCTTTAGCACATGGTTACGTAGCTTAAACAGCATATTAGCAATCTTGGTGCGTTCGTTATTTATATTTCTACACCTATACATTTCTAAACGTTTATCGTCTCACAATTTTCAACTCGGGGGACTAGTTTTTGCTGAGGTCAGTTCGGTCTGCAAAAATATTTGCTTCTCATTCTTTTCTACATATGACAGTGATTTATAATCATTTCGTCCACCGGCTTCAGGGTTTTTAAGTTCAATTAATTTATTATTTTGAGGGATGCTCGTGCAAAACAAAATATTTTACTATCCCATTGGTATGCGATTATTAACAGGTTTTTGGAGATTTTTGGATAACTGAACGTGTTTCTGAATCCACAGTTATTCTGGAAGACGTCGTCCTGCTAAATCGAGGTATCTCAATTTCAGCATAGCATCCTTGCTTTTGAATTTTGGTGATTTAAGACAAAAAGGCATTATAACACCACTATAACAAATTAACGTCCAAATTTCTAAAGTCTAACGCGTTTCTGGAAACTAATAACGTAGATTCGCTTATCAACAAAATTACTACAACATCTTTTTGACGAGACTCTTAATAAAATATGAGACTTAAAGAGGCTCTGAAAAGGTTTCTACTGGAAGTTTCAGCATGGTTTTTTATCACAATTCCATTAAATTTCTTGAATATATTCAATAGTATTAATCGGCTGCCTTCAGGAGGACAATTGTTGTAGTATCTTCCAAGTGAACTATGAAGTTGCAAAGCAGTATTAAACTTTTCTTTACAGAGTTGCCAGCTGCAGTATTATTTTTTTTTATATTCTGCTCCTTTTTTCAATGAATTCATTGACATGTAGGAACAGTCGCCAGCACATCAGGTTATACAAAACTGAAATTTCTCCAAATGATTTTAAACCTTAAAATATGCATGATTAAATTCAAAATCGACTGAGAAAAAATTTGACATTTTGTGGTAACCTGATGTGCTGGCGACCGAACATAAAATAAACATACCATCACGCCTGTATTCCCCGAAGGTTTAGGCAGAGGTGTACTAATGAACACCCACAGTTTGCCGGTATGTTTAGGTCCCATGTAATAGGGGCGAGCCTACTGCCATTCACCGGGCACAAATCCAGACTCCGAGCTGCTACTGAGAATTTCATAGAAAAACCCAATAACACTTTGCTCGACCTGGGGATCGAACCCAAGACCTCTACCGTAGCAGTCGCGATTGGGACCGCTAGACTAACGAGGCAGTCTATGACCGTACCTAGATAGTTAAAAATTGTTTAATGCAGCCTAATGACTGGAAAAGATATTGTAGCCGGTTGGTACAGCTAAAAAGTTAGGTTACACAAAGCAAAAGAAGAAACGATTAAAATTAACTAACAACCAACTATAATAAAGGATTACGAAATAATTGTCTAATGAAACGTCGTAACGTGAGGAAGTTCGATGCGCCGGAGTTCTGCAAAACTTGATTTACCTGTTTGGTCTGTCACGATGAATTCTATCTAGCTTCATTTCTCGTTTATTTTCGGCTAGTTTTTTTGAGACACTGGTTCCTTTGGTCTATGCTAGGAATTTATTTAGAAAACGCCTCTGGCATTATAATTAGATTCGTTTGCGCATATCTTAGATGTGGGTATACTTATGTAAACGTATGCAAGTAGGTACATATATCATAGATATCTTTTTAGGGTTCCGTAGCCAAATGGCAAAAACGGAACCCTTAGAGATTCGTCATTATTTAAAGTCCAATAAGCTATAGTAATTATTTACACGATAGATTTATTTGTTGGTGAAATCAGCAAGCTATTTTTGCTTTCTATGCTAATCCATAGGGTAACATTCCTATACAATCAATTTAATACATTATATTTTAAAATTTTATTCAATAAATAGTACGAGGAAAACATATTTTGATTTTATATTGATTATCATCCCCTACCTCTATTCTTAATAATCTTCATAAGTTTTTAAGTTAAAAAAAATGATTGTAGGATACAATGAAAATATGTCTAACATAACTTCAAATTAACCCGAGAGCTATATTTTGTACTCTGTCAGATGGAGCTGAGGGCATAAAAAACTAACCCTACTCGTGCAATCCTAGTAGAAGTTGCGTCACATTATTTGACAGATATTCGAAACGAATAAAAGTGAAAAAAAAAATCATACAAACAGGTAAAAGCTGTTGAACGAAAATTTTTTATTAATGGGGAGATACCTCTAAAGGCATTGCATAATAAATAAACATTAACTGTTAATCTTTCAAATGCAAATACGTAAACGGTTATTATTATATTTGTATATTTATCCTATTCTAAGAAAATAGTGGTAACGTGATCAATTAATATTCATGACGTAAATAATCCTATGCACTCGTAAAACATAGTAGTAACACTAGAGCTAGCAATCCTTACTTGGCATATTATGTCATAAAACAGCTTGGAAATTTGAATAGCGGTCTTGGAATATGGAGACTATCTATATAAAACAATAATTATTTACATACTATAATATTGCCGTACAAGGATACTATTTAAATACTTCTATGACGTCATGTCCTGAACCATTGGAAATATTGTCTACGTCATGCATATGCAAATAGTAGGCAGATAATTTGTAAGTTTTATTAATATCAACGGTCCAGTAGACAGGTGGGTCATTCAACTTTGAATATTTAAGTAGGTGGCTTGGCTATGTCAATTGGTCGATGACCATGAGAAAATTAAGAAAGAATATTCACACTATCACAGTTTAATCTCTTGGTACATACTTGTCTAATAGAACCTTTCATTATGATTAAACACTATAAACTTTTAGTTTTATGGTAAAATACTATATTATACTAGCTTTCCGCCCACGACTTCGCCCGCGTGCTTTCTTGACTTTCCTGTACAATAATATGTATGTAAAAAAATGTGATAAATGAAGAACCGCTCGACCGATTTTGTGCAAACTTCACATAAACCATCTACTAAATAGTCCGAACAAAGCCTAAACATTTGGTTTGGATAGGTGAGCCCGTTCTTGAGTTATAAAATTACAACGAAAAGTGGCATTGATTTTTATATATATTGATTATAGTACATAATATATTGTTTATATTATTATTCTACCGTTTTCCCAAAAGTATTAAATAGCGGTGTACTAATGTACCTACACCCACAGGTTATCGGTATGTTATAGTGTTTTAAGTCCCATGTTATAGTGAGCCTATTGCCATTAACCGGTTACAAATATAAACTTCGAGCTGTTACTGCGAATTTCATAGAAGAACTGTTACTCACTTTGCTCGACCTGGGAATCGAACCCAGCACCTCCAGTCGCACTTACGACCACTAGACTACGACTAATGAGTCAGTCAAGGTTACCAGCAAAGAAAATGTCGATCATATGGTATAGCGTGACTCTGGTACGATGCATTATATTAGTCTAATCTCCATAGGAATATCTAAAACACCTTACATACAAATCATTCACAATTTAACATCCGATGACACAGCAGTACCTAACGTTATATATTAACACTACCTAACGTAGAATTCGAAGAAGACCATAAATACGTGAGTCCTGTCCATACAATGCTGTTAAAGTACAGTTAGGTGCAGCAACCGAAAACATGCGGCGCCTTGTATTCCTTAATTATAATCCTCATCCTCATTCTCATCCACCTTAATACTGTCAGCAAAGACGTGATTTAATAAAATCATGGGCAAAGTTACGAATAGAAAATCTGTTTAAAAAGTTTTATTCTTAGTCGCGTGCCATTGGGTGGCGTGCGGTAACCAGCACCAGACATCAGCCAGTGTCGCTTGAATAACTGGTTTGGTGACCTTTCTGTGTTGCACATCGAACAGACCCATGCCGTGGATTTATTTAGGCAATCAGCGACCAATCAGGACTCTGTATTCAAACATTTTGTTCTTATTAATAACTGGCATTTTACAATGTCCAGTTGATTATGACGCAATATTTCTTGAATTTCGCTGAACTGTCACTGTGCAAGACTGCTTCAACGGTGTAATTTTGTTCTGAAACAATACTATTTCATACAATATCTACATTTTTACCAGCCAATAGCGACCAATAGGAAGAAATAAATCCTTTAAGAAGACAAGGGTTTTTAATAAATATTTATCAAAAATACAATCTTCTATCTATATTGTAGTCCAGCTTTATACAAATTGAAATGTTCTGGTATGTCTCTGGTGTGGGCGAACATTTGCAAATGCATAGTTTAAAGCGATCTGCCTACAAACCGGTTATTTCGCGCGCATCAAAGGGATACACGTGGTTGTGTTCACATCATGTAAGTAGATATAAGTGCCTTTTGTTCTAGAATGTTCTTAAGTTGTAAGTATTTTGTTCGAATATTTGGGATTGGGTATGGCTTGTATTTCCCCGAAGGGTTAGGCAGAGATTTACTAATGTACACCCACGTGTCGCCGCCGGGTTTTTTAGGTCCCATGTAATAGGGGGCGAGCTTATTGCCATTAACCGGTCACAAATCAACCGGACTCCGAGCTGCTACAGAGAATTTCGTAGAAAAACTCAATAACCCTTTGCTCGACCTGGGAATGGAACCTAGGACTTCTAGCGTAGCAGTCGCGCTTGGGACCACTAACGAGGCAGTCAGTCAAAGTCAGAAATATTAGATATTAATATTTTCTTATTATGGTTTAGGCTAATTACTTAGGCCGCATTTCACCATGATAAAAAAGTTGCTACTCACCAAATAATACAAAAAGAACTAGTATGAAATAAACTGCCGGGTACTTTAACCGAGACTCATTTCGGCGAGTTGGTGAAATGCGGCCCAATGGAGGTAAATTAAGAAAACATCTCACATGTAGTAGGTATGCAAACTAGGCCGAGCTAGTAAAAACCTTTTGCATGGTTAATATTATATGACAGAGTTATATGAGGAAAATCAAACTTAAATAGCAAGTTCTTTGGTCTTTATTACCTAAGATTTATAAATATTCATATGAAACTGTATATCACAACAAGAATAACAATCATTGTAATACTAATATATATTTATTATTGTACATATACCTACCTACATAACGTTGTTATTTAAGGCTAAAGCGTCGGGGTTGGGCGCGAAATTCATATCTTGTTTTTACGCATTTTTTTTTTTGATAAGTATAACACATTCTAGGTTCATGGCAGTAGAAATTGCGATATTGCGACAATAACTTATTCATAATTGAGTATTAAAACATTTTGCTTAAAGGTGTAAATTTTATAACAAAATCTTCGATGATAACGAGGTTCTTACTGATGAGTTTATTTTGGTAGTTTTACGATACGTAAATCTTTCAATAGAATGAAGTATCATCACATTAAGTATGACGTTTCTCAATGATTAATTTTATTTTTCAGTATTTCCCCAAAATATGCAATACGTTCGTTCGAAATACTTAACTGTACGTGTCTGAAGTTAGTTGTTCTGGACTGCACTATAATATCGAAATTGGTATAGTATAGAAAGTAATCAGGAAAGCGAAACATTTACAACCCTAGTGACAGCCTAACCGTCCACCTAATTTGGCTTTTTTTTCTCGATCATTATTATTTATTTGCAATCTCCGCCGCTCCAATTAACTGCACGACCATTGAGAATTAGAAACATTTAAGGCCAATTGGTTTCTAAAATCTAAAACGCTCTGTATCTTCTAATTGCTTAAATGCCGAGATATTCTTTTAGACATCCTTTCTATAATGATAAGATAAAATTTTCATGTTTATGATGATGGTTTTTGATGGCAAAACATAGACGTAAACATGAAGCCGGTATCAAGGTTATATGTATAAATGAGACTGATTTAAAAGAAAAAAAATAATATTCTGGATATGATACGAAAATACCGAGCTTAGAAGGGCTCAGATATAAGGGCGTTTTCCAGATATCTTCGCTGTCCTTCCTACCACTAGACGGGCAGGCTTATTGAATATCGAGTAAGAGGTATCTGAGTCCCACTTTCATAGCCCCGACCCTATGGTCGGTCGTTTCGTCCTAGGCCAAAGTTAGGGAAGATACATTTTTTGTTCGTGTCTGTTGGTGGTGACGAGTCTGACATATGAAAAATCGATCAGGATTTAGCACACCATTAACGGCCTCGGGTACCGATGTAAAACTGAAATCTTATTTCCTAGTTTTTATTTGGTATTTTGTATTTATTTACGCTTAAAATTTACCAAAGTTATAAATTCCACGCGACTTTAGGCTCTGGATTCAAGATAGGTACTTAAGTAGGTATTATTAGGTATTTGTTATTTGACAGACAATGATTTGAAACAATATGGTCATTTTGTACCTAGAATATGTTTTCGGTGAATCATAAAATTGCGCGTTCAAGTTTGCACGTAGGGGGTTTTATAAGAGGAAATTGATTTCAAAGTAAGTAGGTAAGCAGTTTCTCATTTGCATCATCCGTTTTACGTCTCTGGTTTGAATACATATTTAACTATTTTCAGTTATTAACTACCAGTTATTAGGTTCAGCATTTTTAATGTTTGTCCCCTAACTATATAAAATGATGTCCATTAAAAACATTTGTCTGACAATATTATGCATATCATGTGACCAGGGACCAAAAATCTTATATTCACCGGCCTACCTTGCTAGCTAGGTCCTGTAACTTATCAATTTACCTAATGATAATTTCAAACAGCATATAAACCGTTAGACATAGGTACCTATGCCTATGCTGTTTAAAGTTCTGAGCTTCTGATAGGTTTCGCTTTGTCGCCTTTGTCGTTGTCGTTTCTGACAGTGGTCCAAATTCGCAGAACACAAACATGTTTTTTCCCTTTTTCACGTCTTTGATGAATTCTACTAAATCTTAGTATTCCCAACAAATGAGGGAATCCGTCTTTGTGTAAGTTGATTCGAAGTTCTGTAATTTTTTTCATGTCCTCTCCCTTAAGTCTACTTTTTCCATATGGGTGACTTTTTGCCCAGAGGCCGTCCCACAGTGATAACTAAGGTTAACAATATTTTTATAACTATTCCAAACCTTTACTTACAAATTGCCGTGTATGCAAGTCCAAAATTGACATGAGCCAGTTACACATCATTTGGTTTTTTTTTTTATGTAGTTATTAGTATGAAGGTGTAAATATGAACTCACATTGAGCATAGCCTTACACATTGAGAAGTCAAGGGAACGGGGAATACCTTTTGACGTTATATAGGTGCCTTACAGGTTAAAAAGTGCCATTAAGAGGGTACTCTATTGAGCCTTTCTCCATACAAACGCATTCTGCTGTTTTCTTCGTAGATAATCGCTCTAGAGCAATGATATTTTTCCAAAAAAACTAGATCTAATTCATACGGGCCTCTATTATTTCATTTAAAAAAAAAAACAATAAAATATGACAATTCAAAAACTCAAAAAAAAAAAAAGTTTTTACCGTCATGTTCAGGCAACTATCAGACAAATTTGAAAGTTTTTAACAAAAAATAAAATTACAGAAGCATAGACATGCTTTTCCTCTAAATTTTGATGTATAAATTGTTTAGATAAAATAGCAGAATACGATTCTTTTCTTTTTTAACGTGTTTTGGTCAAGGTTTTTGTAGGTAAAATCATCCTAAGCTGCAGTTGTCCTTTTCACACTTTACAGGGAGAGACTGGAGGACTTTCGACTGGAGAATTCCTCAGGACTAGAGTCCCCTCTTAATGTCTGAAATAGTGACTGAAGTGATGCTTAGTTTATTATTTATGCCGCAGATAAGAAAGGAACGTCGCATAATACATTAAAATTTCCTCTTTTTCTTTCAGAAAACTTGGCCTGGAGCTGGTGCCTCGTCGTGGGGCTGAAGCAGTTGACCCCGAGGATATGAGCCTCGTACAACTTTATAGAGTGCACGTTGAAAGCGCAGAAAGAGCAGAGGCGGTAAGTATCGCTTAATGAGGGAGCTGTATCAAGTACTTCGTCTTCGTCGATACAGTCTTGGCAGGCAATTCGCCGCCATTTCTCAAGTAGTGTTGCCTTTCTGGTTCACCCGTAGAGGGAATTTTATTTAATGCCGCTTTTAATAGGCTAGTGCACAGTCAAGGCGATCTGCTATATGACTATGCATATGTAAATATACCGCAAGAAAAAATGCATCAAACTTCTTACATTCAATAACAATGTGACCTCCCTTACTTTTATTTATTAAATTATGAAGGCAAAGAGTTATCTCGTGTTCAATGATCTTAAGAGAATGAGATTAAGTATTCATTTATGCTTCAATCTATAAAAAAATCTTATTAAATATGAGTCCAAGGACTGAATTTTGTATTCTAAGTTTTTCAATAGTACCGAAATAGGTATTTTCTATGTTAAGTTACTGGAGATATGCTCATATTCTAATGTCTGAAGAGAAGACGACATCACTCCTCAGATATATGCCTCCCTTTTCAAAAGTGTGATGCACGACAAAATCACCCTAGTTATATGAGTTGTTACAACGATTGGGATCTCTCGCCCCTTTTACCGGACCTAAGAAATACCAGCGACCTGTGGATACATCTCTGCTTAATCTTTCGCAGGAAGGTAATAGTTAAAAAAGTTTTACGACGTAGTTTATTAAACTGAATAGGAGTCAAATTTTTCCGAATGAAACAAAACTAAACGATGTCAACATGACATAAGAATGGTTAGTAAGTTGAGGATAAATATATTAATTGTATATTGGCGTTAGTCAAGTAAAAGGTTTATCCCATGCAACATTTTTTTGAGCTTAGTATTTATTCATAAAACATTCCTGTTTACTCTTGTATTAGGTACTATGACAACTCAACATATACATACATTTGTCACCAATACACTCATTTCATTAATTCTCACTAGCTTGCAATTTTTTATAAAGTTTAACATATTAAAATATGCCTACTGTAGAATGTTCATTCAAAGACATGATGTCTGCAAACAAGCCAAGTAAATGTATTTCTAACTACGGTTCCTGATGATCTTTGAAACACTGAACCTCACACAACACCAGCTGATAGTACTTATCATGCGCCGTTTAGTATTCATTCACACCTAGGGCCTAGAATTTCGGAATTGTAACAAAAAAAGTTGGGTTCCTATGTATTTAGTTATAACTTAACATGAAAATGTTCAAGAAGAGCGACAGTCGTCTAATTCGGTAGCCTAATAAATGGAAGTTACAAAATACCTACTGGACAGATTATCTGACTTTTAAAACTCCTTGGTATACCAGCATCACATGCACAAATGTTCAATTTTAGTATCTGATGCGTGCACGTGCTACCTATAATGTTAATGCTAGTTTTAAATTACCCGGACACTAAAAGCTGCCCTAAACTGTACATTTAAAACGAGAAAACTTGACTTGAATTAATTAGCTGTTACCTGCATCAGGTTATTCTCGTCTAACGAGAATACCCGTATAGTTTTATAAATTTGAAAGGTAAGTACCTGTAATGCTTATTAAAACGTGATCTGAAGTTAAATAGCAGCAACGGGTCTTGCATAAGCATATCATAGCTTACTTCAGTGCATACATTTTAAGACCCATATGTCGCAAGTGAATACAATTGAATAATTTTCTCAATATGTTAAAAAATAACGACTCATTTTATGACATTGTGTAGCTTAAAACAAAGGAGGTTGTATATAAATAATTTCATCTGTTCATTAGCATGTTATTAAACAAAAAATCGCAAATGTTCGATGAGTCAGAGCTAAATTTGTTTCTTTATTTTTGAACACTTAAAGTTGGTATAAAATTCCACACATATTTGAATAACTTTGAATATATTATGTAGGCTTCAGATCAAATAACAAGTTAAGATGGAACTTTGCGAACAAAGAAGTGAGGCCCTCTTAAACTACGCCTTGCCGTGTACAAACACAATTACAGCTTTTTCTCAGTCGATAGCTCGACTGACAAGATGATGCGAAGTTTCGATAGGTATACGTGTGTGCGTGTAATTGTGTTTGTACGCACGGCTACACATCAAGCTATACAATTCAGTATACGCTGGCCATGAATTGTGCGGAAAACCTTTACACTGGGAGGTCAGTTTAAACTAGTTTTGCATAGCTTGATGTGTAGCCGTATGTACCTACACGGCAAGGCGTAGTTTTAGCCGGCCCCACTTCTTCGTTCGCAAAGTTCCATCTTAACTTTTTATTTGATTTGAGATGTTGGCAGGTATTGAGTCTTAGTCGTAAGTGAGTACCATACAACAGGTAGGATGTGCAACTGATGGAATCCTGTAGACTTGCATTATAGCTCTATGATTGTAAGCGATCTCTATGAAAACATATACCATATTTTGTATCAGGACTTTGCTTCCCACCGGAAACCTTAGTAAAGCGAGACTATATAATTTAATAGCCCTAGCGAGTTTATTGGCATGGATTTTAATGATGCTTTAAAAACCAAAAGATAAACATATTAACGCACATAGTTTTAATAAACTTTGTAACAATTTTTACGCCTTATTTATTGCTATATTACATGTTTGATTTATTAGAGGTAAGTATGGTAGGACCAGCTAAGCTTCATGTAAAACACTGATTTCTAGCACAGTAAAACGATAAGTAATAAAAATGCTGGAAAGTCGGTTTCCAGCATTCCGTTTATTATTTACGAATTGTCGTGTACTTCAATGCTGGAAAATCTCTGGTATATTCTCCTATCGGTACACCAGGTTAGATGGTAGTAAACCAAGTTAGACTAGATTCACAGAAACTAATGATTAATAAAACCGCCGTCAATCGCTTGCTTTATATAGCGTTCCTTTACAAAATATGGCTTGATATCTTTTTTTATGAAGTCAGCAAATCTGCGCTTGCGAGCTAACCATTTATCTACGAGTAAGTACTTGCCTTTTACGGCAAGTATGTTGTTGAGAGATTTAACAGGTCGAGTGTCGTAATTCATTTGGATTATGTAGTGTCTTATAATATTGTATTCGGTACTAAGTAAGGTTCCGAGCACCCTAAACCGACGGTCATGCATGAAGAGATTAATGAATGTAGATGAAGCGAAAGTAGTGTGCCAGGATCGTAGCAAGTGGAAATCTATAGTCTCTGCCTACCCCCATGGAAGACAGGCATGACAATATGTATGTATGTACTAAGTATATTTTAATGCTTGTTTTCGAAAGTTCGAATGATTACACAGCAAATAAACAGCCCGTTGGTTCTTTTTATATTAAAACGTAAGACACGTTTTCACAACATCTGCAAAAATACAATAAAACTACATTAAAACTACATTTTGTTTCTTGAATTCTAAATATCTCTTACAAAAATCCACTTATATCCATGATAGTGTGTCTGAAATGAGACACTTATATCTTATATTTGACCTGTCCTAACACGTCAACCCTGTGAGTTTTGTTTGATACGTAAGGTGAGGGGAAAACCCTAACAATTAACTCGTTGAGGTTTCGGCCAGGATCGCATAATTTGTCAAAAGATCGAGTTCACAATAAGCGAGATAATATCAGTACCTAATGTTGTCCAAACTCTGCTTTTCTAATATATAGCAGACAGTAGTTGCTCTACATAAAACTAGACCGACCAACTTGGCTTTACGCCTCTGCATTGTAGATAGATGAGAAACTTGTCGTGCGCCTAATTAAATCACGACTCTCAAGTAAAAGCTGGTCTACACTTCATAAACTAGGAAAACTGTTCATCTTTGTTAGACTGGTGACGATTTCTACGTATCATTAAAATACAGACGTAGAACTTAAGTTGATAAATCTCTTTATCCTTTTAATTCTGTAATTTTGCATTTTTTTTATGTAGCCTCTTTCGTGTCCCACTGCAGGGCAAAGGCCTCCCCTAACTTCTTCCAGGATTGTTTATCCTGGGCTTCTGTATACCACGTTGGCAGAAACCGATCGATATCATCCCGCCAACGTTTCCTCGGCCGACCTGGTCTACGAAAGGTATTACGAGGTTTCCACTCGGTAGCTAGCCTCGCCCATCTGTCCGGTTGCATGCGGTTGATGTGGCCAGCCCATCGCCACTTCAAGCTCGCAATTTGGACGCCCACATCCACTATGCGCGTTTTGGAACGGAGGGTGGTATTCTGAACGCGATCTGTCCTCTTGACCCCCAAAATACTGCGTTCCATTGCTCGTTGACAAACCTTAAGTTTGGTCTTCTGCTGTTCGGTCAGTGATCAAGTCTGGCAGCCGTAGGTGAGGACGGGTAGGACACACATGTCGACTAGTTTCCGCTTTAACGAAAGCGGGAGGCTGCCTTTCATTAAACTAAATTAATTAAAATTTGCATAACTTTGAAAAATTGTTTTGGGATTACTTAGACTACCATGCAGCTTATGCCTCCTATTTCTACAGTGGCGGGGAACCCTTCGACGTGCGGGGGGTTCAGGCAGCAGCTTCAATTCAGGCACCCTCACCTCAAACAGCTCGAATACTACAGCTACGACCGTCCAATCCCACCACCTCATGTGTAGTATGAGAGACTTCGGCCACACCGCGGGAGGCGATGAAGCAGAACTGCTGCTCTGGCTCCACGATGCCAGGAGAGCTCAACCTTTATCAGAGCGTTTTCGTATCAGGATAGCCAGAGATGGATTCTCAAACTACGTAGATCGGCTGCATGCGAATAGCACCTTATTTGCGGTAAGTTTGTAACCTCAATTGGTAATATAACACTAGTAACGTAATTTCGCGGCTCAGTAAAATATTATTTGTGGAGAAATAATTGAGCTTTTACACTATCGTTGCAGTCTAGATATCCGATAATACAATACAATTCCATACAATTCAATTCAAAACAACGAGATCATACCGATATCAGCACTTGTATGAATTACACGCGACACTATTTTGCTGAATTGACCACGTGTTTATATTGATACTGAAGATCTTTATCTGACCGCATTGATTGCTATTAGCCTGAACTGTTTGAGCGAAGAATATTTGTCTTTGTTCTTCAATGTTAACTACGTACCTACCAACATTTTAAATTGTAACATGATCGCTTTGTAATACGTCATTGAGGTTAAGGTAAGGAAAACTGGTTTAGTGCAGTATATGGCGAGGTGTCGATAGCAAAAGGTACCTACAGCTCTTTTAAGTCTCTTTGGCAAAAAGACCATACAGATAAGAACTGAGAAGGTTTATTTCAAAATAGATAACAGTACCTTATTGGAACTTATGAATGACAAAGTAATTATTGGGAAAGTAAAATAACGAATAAAATAAGTAAAAGGTTTCCGAAAGGGACGAAGAATTACCTCATCATCATCAACCTATGTACTGTCTCAGGGGGCACCGGTATCCTCTCAGAATGACAGGGGTTAGGCTATAATTCATCACCCTGACCTAATGCAGGTTGACAGAGGTCAGCACACGCCGACAAAATTTATCAGGCATCATCAGGTTTCATCATGATGTTTTCCTTCACCCTTTAAGAACGTAATAATGAATAATTATCACTGCGCTCAATAAATTTCAACACAAATACATAAATTAATGTATTAACATAAAATATTAGTGACGCATTTATAAATGATCACCCAGCGAAAAACGATATGACTTGCTCTACGTTTTTAACTACTACTACCTTATCACTGTCTAACTCCTGAAAGGTGGACTGACCAGAAACATGAACTGTTATAATGTAATACGATAGTAAAGAAAATGACAACATCTTGACATACGAATTGGTTACCTGCAAGATATCTTACCTGTGTTTACCGGAAAACACCGTGTGGAACGACCTCCAACAAGATGGTCAGACAACCTGTAAATGTCGCTAGAAGTCGTTGGATGCAGGCGGCATATCTGTCGTTGTGGAAGTCTATGGGGAAGGCCTTCGTTCAGCAGTGGACTTCATTTGGCTGATATGATGAAGATATCTTTGGAGCGCCGTAGGCCTAGTTCCGCCCTCAGTCTCCTTCCTTCTCCTTTTCTCCTTCCCCTCCCTTTTCCTTTAAAGGGTCGTAACCGCTTACCAATAGGCGTGCCGTATGCTTGTTTGGCACCTTAGTGGTAAATAAATCTTAATTTGGGTATCCTCTATTCCAGGATCTATCAACGACAGATCTCACTCGCGAGTTATGGCTGGTCGCGTGGGTTATACGCGTAGGTCGATGGGCGGGTGCAGGCAGCAGCGGCAGTGGCACAGGCGAGAGACGAGGACCTGTAGCCAGGAGGCCTTTGGGTGCCGGAGTATTACCTTTAGCTGAGTTCCTTAGACAACCTGGACAACATCCAGGAGAAAAGGAGTACACGTTCAAAGTAAGTTTGATTACAATGTCCAGGAACCAACTAAGTTCCTTTACTTTCCTTTATTGACGATGGATATCAGTGGCTATTGTACAAAAGATCGAAAGTAGTCTGGAGAACATTGGGTGCACTGTAAACGTTAAAAATGTTTGAATACAATGCTTGAATTTTTATTTTCTTCTAGTTATTTTGTATTATAATTTAACACTTAACAATGCTAAATATCTATAAAGATGTATATTTTCTTATGAAAGTAAAATACGATATCAAGCAGGATTCACCAGACATACAGAATATGTGGAACAGAAATTCGTTACCATAGGCAGCAGTCTCGGTAGGTTAGCCGGAGTGACACCAGTTCGAATCGTGCCTGAGATCGTTTTATTTACTTCGTCATGTGTTACAGCAACCGTTGATAATGGCCTAAATCAGTAGTAAGCACATGTATCTTTATATAGGTAACTAGCTTTCCGCCCACGGCTTCGCCCGCGTGTTCGCCCCCGAATTTTCTTTGCTATAAACCTCGCGGAGCCCGAGACCTTTCCAACGAATGCAAAACCGTGGAAATCGGTTCGTGCGTTCTGGAGTTATAGTGTCAGGAAGGAAAACCCGACTTATTTTTATGTAGTAGATGATATATTAACTGATGATGATAACTTGATTATACTTGTTTTCAGGTATACCAATGTGAAGAAAAGGACTTCCATCAATTACACGACATGCTAATAAGGAAACAAACAAATAAGTGCAACATTTTACCTGGACAACCAAATTATGGTAAGTACACTGTAAATATAAAGATTGATTTTTTATACATTTACAATAAACATTATAATTTGAACTAGGACAAGGGCGGTCAGCTCACGGCGATTTACTCCAGTCTATTGAATATGAAACTCACAGAAAATATGGCTTGTTAATAAATAAAGTGCATTAACAATATAATCGTGTACATAATATTGATTATTAGTTTATGGGTTATAGTTAAAAAAAAGGTAGGTTAACAATACTCAATACAGTAAGTTCCTACTTGGCGTGTACCTGTGTCATGTATACCGTAATTGATGTTAAACATATACCTTAAAGACGCATTAAAAAAAACAAAGAGGTATTTGGAAGGACATCAAAATTGCACTTTGCAATTTAAATAGCCAAGTTACCTGCCACAGGAAGTGTTAATTATCAGTCGGATGACTTGTACTGAATGACAAGTCAGTTTCCTGTTGATTATTTGTCCGTATTTATGCAAAATGGAACCACACGACAAATTTCGTTTTTACTTCTATTGAAGAAAACTTATTTAAAAGTGGTCTAAATTCTTATACAAAAAAGAACACCATGATTTTTTCCTTGGAAACAAGGTTCACTAAAACCAGAACAGAACCAACAACAAAAACGAACATTACATATAATGCCAAATGATATCTCAAATTTGATATCTCGGAAAAGCATTTGTATTTGCCGAGTGGTTCCTTTTTGCATAAATACGGAAATTTTAACAAATACTGACCTGCAATAACATTGAATTGAGTGGGAAAATAATAATATTGAGGCTATTCCCGATTAGTGAATTTTGTCGTCGATGTTTCTTTCAGTCTAAGAGGTCGTGTAAAGTGTTATTGGGTTTTCTATGAAATTCTCAGTAGCAATAATGTTCAGTTAATGGCAATAGGCTGACCTCCTATTACATGGCATATTACGTGGGTGTTAGTACACCTCTGCCTAACCCTTCGAGGAATACAGGCGTGGATACAAGAAGGCATACGCTGTTCGCTGTGCTATCATGTCGTACCGTGGCCCCTATCCGGGCTCTATGCTCTCCTGAATGCCAACCCACTGTGCGACTTCTTTGCGGATGGATTGCAGGACATATTGTTGGAGCGTTTGCGTTTTTGTGAACAATATGTATGATAGTTAGGTATTATTATATTGTATTTTTTCCTTATCATTATTGGTTTGTACCGTTTTAGTAAATAAATGACATAAACGCGAAATCCGAACTGCCCGAGCTACACTGTAATGAGTAGGTATGTCAATATGGAATTATCCTCATAGAGTGGGTTTTACAGATTCAATATTATTCATAATATTTACTATATTTACAATATTATTGGCGGTTCAGGGATGATATGGACGGAATTAAAGTCATAACGGAACCAACACAAATGTTGTCAACAATATTAAATCCACTCATAGGGAAATTGATAAGACTTAAATACGTTGTAGTATTATTGTAATTAATAAATTACAGCATTATTTATCATGGAAATTTAATTGACATAAAACTTTCATCAAACAAAATTATGGCTCATATTATGACTATAGTTTTCGTTTCCTTCTCTGTCAATGTAAGTTTTTGTCTCATTTCAGGCATAGTAGTGGCCCTTCGACTATTATCAAACGCGGGGAGTATATCTGAAGCGGTAGGATCCGGGGCCACAGTTACGGCGAAGCGCGGCTTCCCTGACGTCATAATGCCGGGCGACGTTCGCAACGACCTCTATCTCACGTTGGAGAAGGCCGAGTTTGAGAGGGGAGGCAAGAGTACCGCGAAGAATGTCCTAGCTACTGTCACGGTTCACGATAGTACGGGGCAGGTTATCAGTGTAAGTTATTTATTGAAATTTCATACAAAGTAGTAGGTACTCTTGATATCAAAAGGTGGTTCATGTTATTAAAATCTACGTTTGCATGGTAACCTACGAATTATTCCAGTATGAAGATGCCAATTTCGCAGCTTCGCTAAGACAAGGGCACTATGGACATTTATGCGTTTGAATTGTGACACATTTTATGCGTATTTTCTAAATTTATCATATAAAAAAATAGCATTCAACGCGAAAGTATGGCCCTCTGGCGAGATTAATGGACAAAGTCGCCCATTAATCTCAGTCTCTCCTCCACAAAAAAGAATGTTTTTACAACGTATTGGCATACTTAAACTAATTTTAAAGACTTTTTAACAATTATGCCATTGTCTTACCGAAGGTGCGATTTGTTTGAGCATAAATACTCGTGATATTGTGTCTGTGAGATTATACAGAGGTGTACTTTGTCTATTTATATTTCCATGCAACTAACGCCATCTGTCGTAAAGAGATGCAAGAATCTGGAAACGTGCGGGCTAAAATATCTCCATGTTTAATTCACTGACGCCCGTACCGGTTTTAGGAGACTGAAAAAAATGTTTTTTTTTAATATGTATACGGCTTGAAGAGCTCATTGTTGCATGTACCGTGTTTTGATGAAGAAACATGAATTATTAAGTACTAGCTTTCCGCCCGCAGCTTCGCCCGCGTGGTCAACACGATTTTGACTGTTTAGTTTTTTCCAATTCTGGCGGGAAATTGAAAATTATCCTTACTTATATTTCCGTCCGCTTCTTTGCTCGGGTAGCCCCCAAAATTTGGGGGCTACCCGAGCAAAGAAGCTGGACAAAATTTGGCTGGACAAAGTTGGACAAAATTTGTCCAACTTTATTAACTATTTACCGAAATATAAACGCAGCTTATATCCTTTCCCAAGGTCTACTTAGTTTATTTTTGTACCAAATTTCGTCAAAATTCAAACGGACTTTCATCCCCTATTTCATCCCCACACAGTTTGAAATTTCAAAAACCTCATATCAAATATTTATTTATTTATTTCCTATCAAGTGTCTAAACACAAAGTTTCAGCGTTTATCTTCAACAATGACAAACTCCCATACAATTTTTCATCCCTTATTACAACCCCTTTTTTACAACAAAACGTAGCTTATATCCTTTCCCAAGGTCTAGTCTATTATTGTTCCAAATTTATATTAAGGGTTCCGGGGTTAAACTTGATAGCGTGACTTTGTTTAGACTTCTAAACGAACTTTGATCCCCTATTTCATCCCCACACAGGTCGAAATTTCAAAAACGCTAGAACAATTTATTCATTCCTTATTAAGTGCCTTAATATAAAGTTTCATGGTTTTATCTTGAAAAACGACGATGATATAAACTTCCACCCCCTATTTCAACCCCTTCAAAATTATTTTTTGCAATAAAAAATAGCCTATGTCCTTTCTCAAGCTTTAGTCTACCCCAATACCAAATTTCATCAAAATCAGTTGAGTGGTTTAGGCGTGAAAGCGTAACAGACAGACAGACAGAGTTACTTTCACATTTATAATATTAGTAGGGAAGTAGGGATTGCTATTATTATTTATAATTCATAAGTAGTTTATTTCTTAACACTTTACATTGTGTTGAAAATATTTGTTACTATTAAACAATAATTAAATTAATATTAATTATAAACTGCACATAATTCAATTAATTAACATAATTAATTAATATTATTGATTGTGGTTTTCATATTGTGGTGTACCGCGAATTTCACTGTAGTTTATAATAATAATTTTATTATTGTTTAATATGATAAAGAATGTCATGTGTAATATATCGCACATCCTCTAAAAAACCGTCATAACATAAAAAAAGTGATTTTGAGAAAATTGAGTTTTAAGTTTTTTATACCTTCTGCATTTTAATTGTGAGAGTTTATAAATGAGGGATGTTGTTTTTAGTTTTCACACTACTGTGAAATATACTTAACAACAATTTCAACTAAAAAAAATAATGTATGATCATACAAATATTTTTCAAATTTTTCTAATAACTGAAAAAAGTCATATGTTATGACGGTTTTTCATGTTCTGATAGGGAGATTTATTCAAAATAATACCAATAAATAATTTGTAATTATTAATATTTATTATCACAATAATCAACACTTGTGTTGTAAATCTAATACAAAATTATTTTCTTAAATCCTTTTGGAGTAAAAACAGTAAAGTAAAACACAAATAAATCGTTGACAAAATTGTCGTAATCCATCTTACGACTGTTTTGTACTAATGAAGTATATGATAAAGTTTGTGTACTTACCTGCTAAAGTCGTATATCAGCTTAAGACGGTTTTCACCCGCACCGGCACGCATGTGCTCGTCGCAAACACTGTTAGGGCACTGTTGAGGATTGACGCTGTGTCAATGTCGCTCCGTAAAAAACCGTCACAAGTGCCCTCTGACCACGAATTTTTGAGTTAAGAATATGGCGTTTTTGTAGATTATAAAGAAAAAAAACGTGAACATTTTTGTATTATTAGGCAAAAATGTGGATTTTTTGTGTTACGACAGTTTTTTAGAGGAGGTGCGATATGTTATTTACACATTCATCTGAAAACTAATTAATTCGCAAAATCTTTTTTTCTTTTAACTTATTGTTTGTAATTAGATACTAGATGGAATAAACGAATCATCACAATAAACGAATTTGAATTTGGATTATATTTTTTTTTCCATAGGAATGCGTGTGGGGCGCGAGTGGTACCGGCTCTACCTCATACGAGTCAGTAGTGTTATACCACAACAACAGTCCCGCGTGGGGAGAGCATCTTCGCCTCACTGTGCCACTGGAGACGTTCACTAACGCACATGTTCGCATCGAGTTCAGGCATTGTTCAAGTAAGTATTACCGTTAAACTAGGCAATAAATATATTAAGGATTCCATACCATCACTCCTGTACACTTTGAAGGTGTAGGCAGAGGTGTACCGATGTACACCCACAGTTCGCCGGTATGTTTAGGTCCCATGTAATAAGGAGCGAGTTTATTGCCATTATCTAGGAACAAACACAATAACACTGCTCGACCTGGGAATCGTACCCAGGATCTCCAGCGTAGCAGTGGCGGTTAGACCAATGAGGCAGTATTCAGAATTCCACTTCTAAAAAGAAAGAAAATATCAGACCATGGCGGCTTAAGGGTGCACTTCTAGACGCCATCGTTGAGCAAACAATAAACCATTGAGGTAGTTTGTCAATCTAAAATGTCATTAATAATTCCAGCGAGAGACAAAAATGAGAGGAAACTGTTCGGTTTCGCATTCGCACGCCTCATGGAAGCTAGTGGCGCTACTTTGAGGGACGGAGCGCATGAACTTTATGTGTATAAGTGCGATGATCCTACCAAGTAAGTAAGATTTTGTTATCTCACATACTACACAAACACCACAATAGGCATGATGACTGATTTTCAAAAACTGATCTAAAATATTCTTATGTATATACTATTTCCGAAAAATATTTTTTTTCTGCAATTAAAAAAGGTTTTTGATATAAAAATGAGATTTTAATTCAATGTTTTTAAATTAGCGCGAAAACGGTCCCTGGTGTCATGGCGTCTGCTTATGACGTCACTTCTATGTTTTGACATCGTATACAATAGGAGATTAAGGCCGGGTGGTACTGCAAAGCCCACATAAAAATGTTTTTTTAAGTAGTAAATAGTAAAATTAAAATCTGAGAAAATAAATTTATATTGTTGAGTATATATTCTAGGGAACACATACAAGGGAAACACGATTTGATAAAGTTGGCTCGATAGAATAAATTCACAAAGATACCTCTTTTTTTGTAATTTTATCTTCCATTTTCGGTTTTATTCTTAAAATAATAAAACCGAAAATGATTTGACATCATGTTTTATTTACTAAAATAAAGTTCATAGATAGCTCGAGAGATTTTACCCGATAGATTTTCTTTATTACATTAAATTTTTAATCAATTATTCAAGTAACTTACGAGGCGAGACACTGACTGAGCCTGAGCCTCACCGAATGGATCGTAAATTACCTACTTGAATAATCGGTTCTTCACTCCTACGATGGACCCACATGAGAAATGCAATGGCATGTTTGCAGCCTCCTTGTGAGGCACAGTCATGGCATTTTACCGATATAACTTCTTCCTTTACTTCGTCAACTATTAACGTCACTGACTCACTGCTTATAACTTCGCGCGGACCTTGTGTTCTGGGCAGATTTTTTATTTAACTATAAGTACATAGATTTCCATCGCGATTTAACTGAACGTAGCTAATCGCGTCGTCCCCATAAGATGGCCTGGATGATGGATGGATGATTTTATAAAATCAAAACATTATTAAAACTAAACATACGAAGCTGTGCATTTTAAAAGTGATTTTATTTTTTTAATTATAGTAGGTATAATACAAATAATAATAAATAATACTTACATTGTAGTTTTAACATTTCTAAATTCTGCTGAACAGAACTATTTGTTTAATACCAGGAACTGTCCCAGCATTAACAAATCAATTCTGGGCAAATTAGAGTTGTTTGCCTTGGTAAACCCTTGTTCCATTACTTCATAAGTTCTTACACAAGTTGTAGGACAAAAGCTAAGTAATATACAATTAGGAAATACATAATAAACAATTTTAAGCGCGGAGATCGTCGAAATTCGTACGAAATTTACGTGACAGCGACAGTTCAACATAGATGTGACGTAATTGAATCTGATTGGTGTTTAACTGAACATGGCGGACTAGTGTATTTTGTAGTTTTATTTTATCAAATAAATTAATAATCCCGTCTTATAAATAAAAATAAATATTCCTTTCTAAACATATTAATTATATTTCAGTATATGAACATATTATTTTAGTAATTCTTGCTTACTGTCATCATGCCTATTAGGCAATTATAATTTACCTTTGTAAGCCATAGCTACAGAGTTATAAAAAATAGCCTGCGACAAAAAGTTTCATAAAAAAAAACGGGTGCTGTTTCGGAGGAGGTTGTTTTTTTTTTATTGGATAACTCGGCAATCGGGCAGGCGAGTAACCTGATGGTATTCGTCGCCTTCCATGGAAATTTACAATACTAAAGGAGTTGAAGATGTGTTGCCGAGCCTACTTAAGGAAAAGGAAGGGGAAAGAAGAAGGAAGGAAACCGGGACGGGAATTGAACCTCCGGCGCTCCTCCGGAGTTCGATAACAAACACTGACACGAGATTTTTATATATTAGAATATAATGTTACAGAAACGTTATATGTTAAAGATATTTTTATGCATTGCTTTATCCTATAGACTGACGTCGGCAAGTTACCTGTCATTACAATCATGTGCAGCAGACAGTGTACGGCCAGGTTCAGTCAACGGCGTAGTGCCAACCTTCCAAAGAAGTTCCAAAGAAAACTGCACTATCATCACTCTACTGTGCTCCACTAAGTTAACTCAAAATGGTAAGTCACTTATGTCAACATCATTATTAATATGTACTCTTGATATCTACTATCAGCCAACTCAATATCTAGTCATTTTGAAAACAAAACCCGTGCACACGATGACCACAGCTATTCACCACCCTTTTTTCGTTAACCAATTGTACTAAGTCAGAAAAGTATCCTTTTTGGATGACCAATATTATAGAACAATAAAAAGGGGTTCACCCCAATGCTGCGATGCTATTAGTTGATGAGCGTAGGTAAGCGCTAGTATAACTGCCGACCGCTGTATAAGCAGGAATAGCCCTTACGATGGCCAGATATTGAATTGGCCGATTTTTATCTCCCGACGCAAAAACGACGGGGTATTATAAGTTTGGCGTGTCTCTCTGTGTGTATGTGTGTGTGTGTGTCTGTGGCATCGTAGCTCCCGAACGGATTGGCCGATTTGGATTTAGGTTTTTTTGTTTGAAAGGTAAATTATTCATAAAATTTTCCTTCGTAAGCATAAGCGTAGCACAATCGGCCTATAGTGTTCTCACTGCTGGGACACAGGCCTCTCGGTGAGAGGGAGTGGGCCGTAATGTACCACACGGGCCCAGTGCGGGTTGGTAGATGAAACATGTCTTCGGATTTTTTATTCTAGCACATTTCGGTTTCTTAACGATGTTTTCCTTCATCGTTTTGGGAGCAGTGGTGATGAAATAATTTACACGAAGTAAAGCGCCTATCTGGATTCGAACCTGCGTCCTACAAATCATAATTCGCGGCCTTTACCACCGGGCCACCACCGCTCATTCCTTAGTAAACTATGTAATAATCATAATATTTTATTAACAAACACTTTATCTAATTATCAGAATGGTATTAAAATTAAAAACATTGTTGTCATGTTTCAATGACTTCATTACAATAATATTAACTTCAAAAGGTCATCAACAAACATCAAGTTAGTCGTCATAACCTCAGCATGCAGTGTTATCAATTTATAAGGTACCAGTAATGATAACGGACCGTAAACGGAACGCAATCGGCATCAATTACCAAATGGCTACATAACTAACTGGCAATCAATAGGTTATAAGGTCAAATACTATTAATTCAACCACTGTGTTAAATATAGACTAATAATGTACACGTGCTGGTAATAAAATCTATGAAAACACATAGAACACGATTAAATAGTCTGTAGTGTTTAATAATCATTATAACATAAGGCTTTATTCAGACATATTTTTTCTCATAACGACGAGTTTGGTCAGTCGATGATACCGAATCACACCTGAATCTGCCATAGGACCAGATTGGTCTGGGTTGAGAACAAATCTAGGCCAATTGATACCATAGGACAACAGTAATTTTAACACGAGTTAATTTCACAGAGGATCTCCTAGCATTACTACAATGGCGCGCACGACCAGAAAAGGTACAAGAAACGTTACTTCGAGTACTGAGGCTCGGCGATGGACTGAGTTGTGAAGAACTCATTAAGTTCCTCAGAGACGTGCTAGATGCTTTGTTCGCTCTCTTCTCTACTGAAGATGGCAATAGGCAAGTGTATCACGCTATATTCCTATAAATTTGGTACTATACTCCATTTGGTTAGGTACGGTCAGCAAACGAAAGTAGCTGAACACCGCAAAGTTTTGAAAACAACACAGCACCAATACTTTTCAATAGATTCACTTAGGAAAAAGATGATGGTCCAGTATGTAGAAACACGTACTACTTATCACATCTCGGGTCAGTAAGTTTTTTATAATAAATATGTTTAAGCGTTTTGAAGATTTCGTGATCGTGTTCAGCAACTTTCATTGCTGACTGTACTTAACTAAAGGTAAACAAATCATAAAAAAGGTTCTTTTATAGGGCCTGTTTTCATCTTGAAACAAAACGTAACCAAAATAAATTATTTAATCATTCAAAATAATTTTCCTTTATTATACTAGCATATTTTACTACTTTGTTTAATACTAAATGGTAATTATAAATTCTTAAGCTTACGACCAATAATAAATCAAATCTGATAATTATGTCATAAAGTATTGCAATGTGCCTACTAGAAAGAATCTAAAAAGACAGAAAATCAAAACCTTTTTCTACATAATAGACTTTTGATAACTTGAAAAAATTAGGAAGTAGTAGCGCGAGGAAGCGCGGCAATATAATTAACCGATATTATACTTAGTCGGGTTTGCCGTAAATTGTATTGTTTAGTTATATTTTTGTTTTTACGTTGTTTTTATTGATTATTAGATGTATTGTTATTAATTTCACTCCCAATTTATAAGTTTTAATCTGATCTGATGAAGAACAATCACCAACACTAATAATAAAACAACAATAACTAATTAACACAATTTACGGCAAAAGAAACACAAAAACGAACGATAGTAAAGTAAACACAAACTGTCACGTATGGCATTTGGCTAGCCGATTGGTTAAATATTTTGCTGCATTAACTCGAAAAAATTTAGAAGTAGGTAGTACTACTTCTAAATTTTTTCGAGTTATCAAAAGTCTACTACGTAGAAAAATGTCTTGTTAGCTTCTTTTTAGTAGGCACATTGCAATACTTTATGACATAATTATAAATTTTTATTTAATTCATTTTTCGCAAGCTTAAGAATGAATTAAATATGCTAGTATATAAAAGGAAAATGTGATTTAAGTATTAAATAATTTATTTTGGTTACGTTTTATTTCGAAATGCAAAATGGCCCTATAAAAGAACCTTTTTTATGATTTGTTTACCTTTAGTTAAGTACCTAACCAAATGGAGTATAGTTAAGTACCTAACCAAATGGCGTATAGAATCAACAACATGATCTACGTTTCTAATAGAAGTGAAATCAATAATTAAACGAATAGATTTTATATCTTTACCTATCGTTTACACATCATAATTATGAACTAGCGATGGGTATTTTCATTAAAATAATCCCAATTTTACTAGTGAAAAACATGTGAGAAAAGCGGGTTTCAAGATTAGCCGAATACACACAAAAAGCGCTGGGATTTTAATATATAATGATCATCATCATCATCCACAGCCTGACTTCACCCACTGCTGAGTATAGGCCTCCCTAAGTTTGTGATATACCTAATGATTATCATATATCAGCCTATCGCCGTCCACTGCTGAGCGTAGACTTCCCCCAAAGAGCGACAATCATGTCTTGGGCAGCTCGTATCCATCTGCTGCCAGCCACCTTCAACACTACGTTTGCCCAAACGCGGTCTCCACCCCAACACTTGATATAATGATAACATTATTCAATTTCCAGCACTCCACATTCAGGGACAGTATTCCTGGTTTTAATATCGATATGCAGCTTATTAGACGAGAGCCGGTTTCAGCATTTTAGACCCGTGCTTGATGTATATATTGAAGAACATTTCTCAGCAGCTCTCGTGTATAAGTGAGTATTGACGATTTATTTGAAGACATTATACGAAAGGATGATTACTTATTATTTGCAGAATCACTATCACATCCTTTAATAAGTCTCATCATCCTTAATAACCTATTTTGTTTTCTCCGCACCGTTTGTTTGTATTTCAGCCAGCATTTTCTGGACTTCACTCGAACTAGTTTAGGCCTTCTCAATAATATTACTTGAAGAAAAAAGCCCAAAACGTGAAGTAAAAATCATTCTTAACCGGTATACAAACTTAGAATGGTCTCGCCTTCGCAATTAGCAGCTGTTTTCTTTATTTTGCCAACTCCATACTAGCTCTTTGACTCCAGGGGTCTTCTATCATCAGTACAGCACTGCGCCGAGTGGGCAGCAAGCGCTGAAGGTCAGGAGCCAATTCGCAAGTGCCTCCGTTCTTTAGGCGCCGTATTTCGACTAGCGGTGCGATCTCGCCGGCTATTTGCAAGGGCTACTGGCGGACAGTATGAAGATAGTTTTAGAAGAGATGTCAGAGCTGCTTTGCATGCGTTAAAGGCGTTTGCGCAGCATCCTTATAAAGAACACTTGGCGCCGGCGCAGGTTTGTATGAAGTTGATTGTTATTCAATAAATTCGAATATTCGCTGCTTGGAAAATCGTATCAATATCCGTTACGTGACTATCGACTGTGTGAAAGTGAAATATCGATAATATATAATAATAAAATATCTTTTTTTCTTGAAACACGGTCAGGTACAGTGATGTTACATTAGTGGTAGTTCAGCATGTTTTGCAGTTTTCCCTGCATGCAATATTACAAAGTAACAACGAAGGGAAAAGTATATCATTATAACAATTATTTCAGATTATCAGAGTACATACACAATTATATTCAATCGACACGATATGAAATTATGATTTCACAATACTATATTAATTATACCCATTATACTATTATAATAACTAAGTACATATTAAATGTTTGTCCTTGTAATTGATTTGAAATTATTTAAATTATTTCTTATTTACTTCATCATCATCATCATATCAGTTTATCAACTGCTGAACGTAGGCCTCCCCCAAAGAGCGCCAACCGTCCCGGTCTTGGGCAGCTCGCATCCATCCGCTGCGAGTCACCTTCTTCAAATTGTTGCTCCATCGCGTCGCAGGGCATCAAACTCAGGCCTCCACTCCAACACTTGTCTGCTCCATCGATCGTTGAGCTCTCAATAAGCCATTTAGTCAGTGCATTTTTAAATGTATGTGTTATACTATGTAGTGGTAATGTGCCCAAAGATCGATGGAGAGAGTGATGCTCGGTATTTCCCTTATGGGTCGTGTGACTAACGCGGTAATCCGAAGGCGAACTAAAGTAACCAAAATCACTCGTAAAACTGCTATTCTCAAGTGGAGATGGGCGGGTCACGTATGTCATAGAGAGGACGGAAGGTGGAGTCGGAAGATCCTCGATTGGCAACCGAGGACCGGTCGTAGAAGTGTCGGTCGACCCCCGGCTAGAT